>VXAX01007553.1:974131-1006373 GCA_013399835.1 Leptocoma aspasia | reverse complement strand
GGGCCCAGGCCCCGGGGAGGAAGCGGCACTCGCTGAGGGCGGGACAGGCAGCGCCACCCTCGCCCCTTTCTGGCTCGCCCCCGGTTAACCGCGATCAGCTGCCGCGGGGCGCCCCGGGCCCCCCGGCCCAGCTGGCCGCCATGCGGGGCACAAGTGCGGCTCGTTAAGNGCCCCTCAGCCGGGGCAGCGGGGCTCTCCCGGCCGGAGGGCAGCGGTCTGTGGGGCCCCATGAGGTCCGCATAGCACCTTCTTTTATTTTGTTCTTTCCTCCTCTTACTGCCCTTTCCCTCGTTTCCCCCGGCTCTTCCCCCGTGGGCTCAGCTATGAGGTTTCAGCACGTGGCGGTGGCAGCGCCGCGCCCAGCCCGTCCCTGCAGGCGCATTGTCCCAGGAGCGGTGCGGGGCGCGCACGCCTCCTCCGAGCGCTGAGGCTCCGGTATTGGATTGATTTGGTTCCCTGCTGCTAAATCCCGGGAGAAGGCTTGCAGAACCATGCATCCTCCCTTTCAATAGCCGGTGCCGCTCACCTGAGCGAGGGGCTCCGTGTCCTGGCAGCTGGTGACTGAGAGCTCCCACTCGTGCCCTTGCTTCAGCACGGGGTGCTCTGCACCTGCTCTGCGGTCACGGAGCCTTTTCCGTGGTGCTTTCTACTCCCCGGTAACCCCCCGCTACGGGCACCTTACAAAGTAAAACTCAGGGCTTCATAGTCCTTTACGTATTTGAATTTATAAATATTGAAACAACTAGTTAATGAGAATATAAAACCTGGTACAACAGGTGATGCAAAGTGATAGAGAAGAAATGGTTTCGGTGCAGTTTTTTTTGTTGAGGGAGTATATTTATTTTTTTGTTTCTACCTTTGTTCAGACGTGATTTTTTTTCCTTTTAATTAAGAAAATAGGAACCAACTTTTTGACATAACCAGTTTAACGACTCTAGTGGGAACTGTAAAAGCCTGTTCCTGTGGCTAATGGATAATCTATGGACTACAGTGGTCTCTTTCATCTGAGGAGGTGTGCCCATAGGTGGAAGCTTTTGTTTTTGAGGACACGTTTTTGGACAGTTTCCATTTATTATGATGTTATAAAATACTACATGGTTTTCTGAAGGAAAAAAAACCAAGAAAAGTTACTGGGGTTTTTTGTGCAAAAATACTTTAACTATTTAGATTAGCTATCTGAGATCTATGGACTGTTGACAAATCAGTATTTTCCTGGTCCGATGGCTTTTTGTCTCATTTCTGTACATTATTTTATAGGCAAATGCATGCTCAAGCTGATTTTTATATTTGCAGATATATTGTTTTTAAATTGTTTGTCTTTGAAGAAAGGTAACACCAAACTGTATGCTTCAAGGATAAGTCTCAAAAACGGATTCCGAATGGAGACCCTTTCTTTTATAACATCTTTATTGCCTTCAAAAATGTGTTGCCTGCATGAAGAGAAGGCTAATAAACACCAACATGCTAAAACCTGTTACAATGGGCCCAAACAGGGAAGTGATGGTCCTTCTGTTATTCCTATTAGCACTGCTGCCTCCCCCATGAGCTTTTGAACCCTGTGTGGATTAGTCTGGTGCTGAACTGTTAAGCAGGGAAAAAAATACTGATGGTTGCTGGCTTATTTCTAAGATATGCTTGATTGACTTTGATAGGAAACACCATCCTCATAAGGCTATGTACTCTGAGAACTATTTAATTTATATCTAATCAAGAAAAACAATGATGTAATTGTTACTTGCCACTGTGAAGTGGAGTGAGCTGTGGAACTCCCTATTTCAGGTTCTTTTTCCCATTACAGTCTATGTTAATTGAATTTTGGTCTTGTGAACAGTTATAGCAGCAGCAGTTACTGTCTGCTTCTCATGCAATGAAAACGTGGGTTTGGAAAGAGCTTCATCATTCTGCCCAGGGCCAGGATTGCTTCTGGCATGCATTTTTCTAATTGTGGAGACATTCAGAAAATCGTCCTATTGAAAAAACCAGAGCACTTAAGTACAGCAGGAAGCTTGCATCCTATCAACTGTTAACAATCAGCCATTGGAATAATCTCCTCAGGGAAGTGCTGGATTGCCCAACTTTGGACACTTCTAAGATTCAGTGGGGTGGGGTGTTGGGTCACCTTGCTTTTGCGAAGAAGGCTTGGATAAGATGATGCTGGAGCACCCCTTCCAACTTAGTATTCTATGACCTCAGTTTATGCCTTAGCCCCAGCTGGAAGATTTGAGAATAATCTTGGAGTGCCAAACTGAGGCTGATTGTTTTCAGAGCTCAGAGTTTGCAAGATCACAGTTTTGACGTTTGAATAGGAATGGGAGTAGCACAACTGTAATGAGAATAGGTTAATACAGCTTCTCTACCTGCCTTATAATCAATCCTAAAGTGTACTAACCAGTGGAGTTTTTTTAGCCAGTCCAGATTTCATCTACTTTTAGTTGTCAAGGCTGTGTACAGTTCTTTAAGTATTCCTACCTGAGTGCCCTGTATGTAAGTCAGGATAGAGCAAAAACCAGCTCAGCGAGTCCTTAGAATAAACAGAGGGTATTAAACATGACTTTCAGTGGCAGTATTAAACATAACTTTCAGTACATTTTCTTAGCAAGAAACTGAAAGTGTGAAGTATGTGTAGTATATAGAACCTGAGCAAACAGCAGAATTAAATGTTATGGAACCATTTTGAAATTGGTATCCTCTTTCTGTAAATGACCCTGGATCACCTAAGCAAATATGTGTGTCTCAGGGGGGGAATGGAATTGGCTGTGAGAGCTGCTGTCTGTGCTTTGAAAAGGTGCCAAGTAGCAAGAAATACCGTTATTCTTGGAACTCACCAAGAAAAATTATTACCCTGAATTACATCCAAAATAGGCTAGAATGTAACCTGTGAAATCTGGACTAAAATCCCTGTAACATTTTTTGTGGAATCTTCTGAAGAGGATGCTGCAGAAGTCTTATAATTTATGGACCTGTAATTCACAGGTTATAGTCCTAACAGGGTTTCAGACATGGTGGGTGAGCTGGCTTCTCTTTGTAGTTACTGGGAGGTTAGATCTGTATCTCAGGAGTTGATGCATGTATTTATGTGTTTAAGCTGCTTTTTCCTCCCCTAGTTTTCTTCCGATGGTTCTTCTTGGCCTATGAAAAAAGAAATGTGACTTTTAAAATACAAATTAAGAACTTGGAAGTAATTGCCAAGTACAGCAAATGCTCTGATCCTGCAAACTGCATTAGAACCCGTTTACTCCCAGTTTACCTCCCAGTATAAAATGATCTGTTTCTGGTGTACTGTTGTTAGTTTTAATGGTACATCAGCCACAGAGAACAAGTTTCTAAAGACTGACACTGCTCTGCTTCTGTGCCCCTTGTCACAAGATACATCTCTGATGTTTGGATTTATCTTGACTGGCAGAATGAGGTGAATCAAGACACAATCAGCACCCAGGATGGAAGCTAAATTCTGGGGTGACAACACTGGAGGAAACATTTAAATAATGGCTCAATTGCTATGTTAATTGTGGGTTTTGTTTATTGCTTTTGTTTTGTTGCTCCTTGGTCATTCTCATCTGAATAAAGACATGGTAATGCCTTAAAAGGCATTTTTGAATTACTTAGTTTTTGGAATTAAAATGTAAGGAAAAGTCTCAGTTTTGTAGAACTGAGAATTATTAAAAGAAAAAAAAGTCCAAACTTCGTTCCTGAGTTTCTTGGGGCTGAGAACGTTAGCTCTGCTTTTGTTCTGTCCTTCTTGATCTTATTTTCAAACAAAGGCTACATCTGATGACATTCATAGCAGTAATATTTCAGGGACATTTAATTAAAGGGAATGAATCAGCCTGAAGACAGGACTGTAATTGCTCACAGAGCTCTTTTGCAGCATGGTGGTAGATGAAATGTGCCATGTTGTTAAAAAGTCTTAACACTTCAGAAGAATTAATGAAGGAAGTCTCCTACAGAAAATACTCTGGGGTTGTATTTGTAAATCCTGTATTGAATGCTAAAGGTACTCTGTGGGTAGGATTTTCAAAGTTGTCTGGGGATTTGAATTCCCAGAACAGCTAGTGAAATGTGATTAATAGATTTGATCTGAGCTGGTAAATAGCCTTTGGAACTGTTGACTTTAGTTGTTAATATGGCTATTAATACAGAAAACATCTGAGAATGCTCAGGCCTGAGCAATACATGCTTTTCATGAAGCATTTTAATGAACAATTTGGCTTTAAATATTTTTCCATCTTCTGGAAAGCTATTATAAAAATGTGCACCCATGAATGTTTTATTTGGCATTAGGATAAATGTATATGTTTTTGATAATGTGTTGGATGAAGGAAACGTCCATATAAGTGGAAGGGTGTTGGTGGATATAAGTTGTACTGGGGGTTGTTCTTTCCTGTAAGTTGCACTCATGGTTGTCAGTAACTAAAAAGATGGGAGGAATTTTGCATCTAAAGCAAATGTACTTCCTGTTTGGAGGGCTTCAGCTCATTTGACTGGAATTTAGTAAAGGTTATTTGTTGTGCACTCAGCTCAGGGATGGAGGGAGAGCAGTATGGAATACTCAGTTGTTCCTGTCAAATGTTTTGATTTACTTATATCCACATAATTTAAGTAGGGCAAACTGGCCTATTCATTTTCATTTCAAACTTAAGGTCCATGATAGAATAAATTTTTTAAAATATAAAATCTAGGGCTACCAAATTAGGAGCCAGCCCAGGCAGAGCATCACAAGGTTAATGCTTTTGTCTGCTAGGGGTGGCCCAGGAGGAGAGGTGCCCGCAGATGTGGGCCAGGGCACTTAATTTTGTGGTGCTTCTTCTTCAAGTACTTAACTACTGGGGCACCATCTCAGTAGCAGCACAAGTGGAAAACTTCACACTTCCAGTTTCTTCCTAATGAACAGCCAATTGCTCCTAGTGAAAGTAACTAAAATTGTCTCTTTTCAGAAGACTTAGTAAACTAGTTTCATCTGTTGGGATTTACATGCACAGAGGTAGGGCAGAGATGTGAAGAGTGCAGCACTTATTTTTAGGTTAGGGAAGGCTACTCCAAAGTCTCTGGAGCTGTATTTTCTCTGGGCTGAACAAGCCCAGACCACTCAGCTTCTCTTCAAAGGGCAAGTGCTCCAGTCTCTAACCATCTTGGTGGCCCTCTGATGGATTTGCTCCAGTTAGTCAGTGTTGTCGTTGTACTGGGGGACAAAGGCGTCCCAAAACTAGATGCAGTATTCTAGATACGGTTCAACCAGTGATAAATAAATGGTAAAAATAACTTCTTTTGCTATGGCTCTGGTTAACACGGCCAAATGCTGTCAGCCTCCTTCAGTGCCAGAGCATATTGCTGACTCTTGTTCATCTTGCTGCTGTAGGAGCCTCCAGCTTCCCTGCAGTGCTGGCTGGTCTGTGTTCTGCTCCCTCCAGGATGTTTGCCAGGGTCACAGCATGGTTTACTCTGTGTCCACAAAGCAAGCAAATAAAAAAACCTGGCCAAATATGAAGAATGACAAATTTCAGCAGATTTGGGACTGGGGTAAATCCTGCCAAATCCCACAGGGTTTATGTGTATTCAAACTGTTGTGCTCCTTGATCCATTATTCAGAAGTACTGCACCTTAATCAGTTGTGTTGTTAGGGATGAGTCTGTAGTTTGGGGCTGCAGTAAGTAGGAATAGTGATTCCCAACATGATCATAGATGACAATGAGATTTGGGATCTTGTTCTGCATCAGTGTCCAATGCATGTGGCCAATTCTGCTTTCTGACAGCCAGAGCCCAGGGGCTCCTAATGTAATCTTAGCATCTCACTGTGCTGAAAGAATTTGAGATTTTTATATGTTTGGGATATATTTTACTGTCAGGCACATGGTCACGTGTTGAAGGAGCTGATTAACAATATCATATCTAGATAGTATGGATGTACCTTTCTTGAGGTTTATGGACAAGCAGACCTTCACTTTTGCTTCCTAATATCCTCATGCTAACAACACATCTAGTCAAGACATGTTTTAATAGACATGAGTCAGTACTCTTTGTTTTCACTCATTTCATTGTGACTCATTACACCCACTGCATTATTAAAAAGGCAGAAACACACTTCCATTTGGATATTGCTAAAAGCACTGTGATAACTGGTTTGACAAGTATGTTAAATGATCAATCCATTTGAAAGGATCTCTGGATGGAAGGGTAAAATTAAACTAAAATGTTTGGTTTCACAGCTTGTTGCCAGTGGTACTCCCATCTGAAATTGTGACCCCCATTTTGAATTAGACTCTGTTTGGGACCTGTGTTTGATGCACACATGCAGAAAAGCAATGCCTTTAATGAGTAGTTAACAACCTGTGGGAGGAAAAGTTCAGTAGAAAGTGGTTTTTTGTTGAAATTAGTCAGCACTGACTGGTTTTCTGACAATAACAGACAGTATTAAGATTGCCCTTCTCCTCTTAGAGCAGAACCTATCTCCACAACTGCTGTGTAAGAGATGGGAGGAACTGGTGAGGCATTGCTCATTTTGTGCTTTAATCAACCTCAGAGTTCGGGGAAAAGTGCTGTCAAGAGTCAGCGTGCATCTGTGGGCTCTGTTTAGTTGCTTTGCACGTTGCTGTGATCATGTGCACAATTTCAAATTAACTCATATATTCATCTTCTTGTCCCATTCAGAATTACTTGGAAGGACAATGTTTAAGAACCATCTCTTTTGTGCTGCTTGCAAAATGGAGTCATGCTTGCTTAGCATTTTGAATGCAAAACACTGCATATGGAAAAATGATATAAATCTTGGGCTGAAATAAGAGGTATCAATATGGTAAATAAACAATATCTTTGAAACACTCACACACTACCATATATTCAATTTGTACAAGATTCTCTTTGGCAAGAAAACAAACTAGCACTTCATGTTTCTCTTCTCACTAATGGCCTCAGTGTTATGAAATGCCAGCTTGTGCTTTTTCTTGAAGTGGTGGTCCAACAATTTCAAAACAGATGGTAAAAGTCAATCTTTGTGTTTGAATCATTCGTTTGTCTAGTATGTGACTGTGATTAGACTAGGTATTGCTTGTAATAAATAAGCTGATTGATACTGCTGGGTGTTTGTTTTGTGGATGTTTGTTTTTGAGAGTAATTTGTAAATTACTCTTTACTTGAAAATGTCTGTAGAATTTCTTGGAGTTTGCCGTTTCAACCTACATCTGCAGCTGGTCATTTACCATGTTACTCAGCTGTAAAAGCCAAGTGGTATTATTGTTGGTCCACTGTTGTTTTTTGTAAATAACCATCAGAATTGAATTGAATTGAGTTCTGATCTTCCTTTAAAGGTTTCGTGAACATATACAGTGTCTTTTAAAGTTGTCCTGAGCGTGAGTTAGTGTGTTTACTGCTCAAAACTGGCTTTTTGTGTCTCCTTGATGTTGCAGGGGAGCAAGAGCTCCGGACTGCAGAAGGTGAAGGGAAATGCACCTCAGTGATGTTGGTGTGAATATGTGACTGCAGATGATTGGGATGGGGGCATATGGTGGGATGGAGTTGGAGAAGAGAAGAAACAGATGATTAATAGGATTGACCATAAACTGATAAATCCTTAGAGATTGATATTCAAAGCAATGCTCAGACACTGATATTGTGCCTGGTTGGAGTCACCACAGAAAAGCTGGTGGTTCAAACAGCTTCAGGTATTCATTGCTTGATCAACATGTGTGTTAGATCACTGGGACTAAATATGGAGAAAAAAAAGCGTGTCAAATTAGACTGACTTTTCCAACCTTTAGGTTTTACTGCCTAATTATGTTTATTTAAGGTTTCAGATAAGCACTTCCATGGTGATAAACTGGAAGTGAAATTAAAAACTCATCCACATTACTTAGAGGTATAATGCTGCAGACATGGAGTAACATGCTAGAGCCAATTTGGGTAAGGGTTTAACAAAATATTAAGTTCAACTTTTGGATTAGTACAAGTAGTTTAAAAATGTGCTGCTGCAGACACCCAAAACTTCTGGCATTAATTTTCTCTGATAGTTCAGCTTTGTTTAAAACACTTATTGGGTTACTCTTGTGCTGTTTATGTCAACAGTTGTCTCTTAGTGTGACACTTACATTATACAAGAACAGGAATCACCTGTCCTCTGACAGGGCCTGAAAACTCACGTAAAAATATAAAGCTAGTATAAGCTCTGTAATTTATATTCTTACTATTTCTATCACATCTAAATGTGATCTGTGTAGATCCTTCTACTGTTCAAATTTCTGCTGCTGACTGATCCAACAGCCATAGATCTGGGGTAGTGCCTGTGGAAGCCTGGTCGTAGTTATGGATAAGAACATTTCCATCCTGGATATTTTGAGATTCACTTCCTTGTTCTGTAAAAACTGTTAGTTAGCTGTGGCGCAAGTAACCGAGTGACACTTGTGCCATACAATCACTGGGTGCAAATAATCCCTCAAATCATGCTCACCTAAATGCTAAATTGAAATCAAATTAATAACATGAAGTGGAAGAGTACATGAGGTAGAACAACTGTTAATGTAGTTACTGGAAGCGAAAAGACAATGAAGGCTTAGGTTTTTTTTTTTTACCATCAATGGAGGAGATTGAAAACTGAAATTATTTTTAAAAGGTAAAATTACATCCTTTTGATCAACTTTGTGGATCTTTTATACAGATTAATTGAATTCAAAGTAAAAACACAGGAGAAGTAATAAAAGAATGTACTGGGTTTGCTTCTGAGTTCAGATTAGGTCATACTGAATATTATTTCATGGCCTTTCTCCAGTGGTTTGTGAGTACTTTTCAAAGCCAAAATATACATTTTTGACTGAGGAATGGTCTTCAGTTAAATGAGGGCAAGCAGTGAAATACTCTTGAGGTTGCAGAACACGAAGTGAATTGACAAAGCTCTTCAGCGTAGCTACAACATCCCCCTCACAACAGAAGAAACATTATTTCACTGTCTTCATTCCCTTTGACTGGGATTTTGTGTTTCTCATGAAACTACTGAGGTCACGATGTAAAATGTAATAATGTAAATGTAATAAAATGTAATAAAAAACTTCTTAAGACATACTTTAGGCAGAGAAAATGAGGGAGCAAGCCAGCAACATATGATCAGAAAAATCTCCACAAAGTAGGAAAAGTGGATATATGGATGTGGGAGAAGTTGAAAACAGATGCAGTGCACACATCTGTTTTCAACCATTTTCAAATTTGGATTATTTACAACACAAATCTATATAACTGTATCAAGAGTAATTTTATAGTGTCATGCAATCATCACTTTTATTTAGCTGTATCAGGAGGAGCACTAAATGAGCTGAGCAGCCTTGTAGAGGAATACAGCATTTGTCTTGCCTTCCTGTTTTCAGCTACTTTCTGAAATAAAGGAATAAATGGTATAATTACAGCCAGGGTTTTCTGATGGACACCTGAACTACTTAACTAAGAGCCTGGTACGGAGAGAAAATGTCAATTTGGAAAATGCAGTTTAACATGGGCTATTTTTCACATCATTTAGAAAGAGTTCTCAGGAGTAAGATTCCAGGGTAATTACTCATGTTGGCAGGAGCCTGCCCTGGAAGCATTGCCTAACTTTGACCTGCTTCCAGCCAGCTGGGAAACAGCCAGGGTGCTCAGTGGAATTGATAAAACATTCAAAGGCTGTATTAGCATAATTAAACATGTCATAAGCATATCATCACCAAGGTTTAATTGAGGGCTACCCATAATCCAGATTTTAAAAACTGATTCTAGTTACTGCAACAGTTTGGTTCTGTTCCCACTGAAGTCAGTTGAAGTTTTGATACTGAGATTTTTTTTTTCTTAAGTTGTCAGACCTGTACAGTCTTTACTAAATAATTTATTACTTTCAGTGTCACATGCAGCAGAAACAGTTCTGGTACCGTTCCTATTCCCAGTTGTAGGAATAGCTGTAATCTGAGTGTAGCTCTCTCTTTCACAGAGTCTATTTACCTGGGATATTAATGATATAATTGAGGAAAATAAATATTTTAGAAACAGAAGATTGAATAATTTTGTATGCATGCCATTTAAAAGGTTTAGAGACTACATCAATTGACAGATCACTAAGGGTGTCCCAACCTGACACCAAAAGAGCAGTTACTTAGAAACCCTAAGGATGCTATTTGTGTTAGTGTGGCTTGTGGCTTTAGTGCATCTTCCATCCTCCATCCTCAGTATGTTCCCAGACACTGTCACAGTAACTGCCTGCAGGCTTTTTGCAATATGAATCAAATGGATTTCAGAGAGTATTGGGGCTACTTTGAGGATCAGTATTTAGGAAGAGCACAGACAAGGACATCTGTGAGAACTGTTCAGACTTCTACTTGTGAAACCCTGCCTGAGAATGATGAAGGCTCTGGGCTGAAATTTGCTGAACTTGCCATGGCCCTTTTCCTGATAATGTAATGTTTCTGTTTATGGAGCTGTCAAATCTAGCACTGCCACTTGCTTTCTCGTTCTCCAATAGTATCTAATGATGCTGTTCTTTCAGTAATATTCACACAATGTCCTGGTTTAAACAGGAGAAGGATACAGTTTATTAAAAACAACAAACAAAACTCTAGCCTTCTTTCTAACTCTCTTTATCCATTGCTGCAGGTTTGTTCCTACTAGCAGAGCCTTTTGGGGTTATAGCTAGAATTAGCCCCATTCACATACTTTAAAAGAAGTCATTGAATGTTGTTAGCAAAAGTAGCTGGGTAAATGAATATGTACATGTATTAGTTTCCAATAAATGAAGGTGTTGTAGGCAGAAACTAAAGTCACTCAGTAATGAATGACTTTTGCAATGAGAATAAGGAGAGAGCAGCAAAAGCATGCTGCTTTTGCTTTGCAGTAATTTGATGTAGACCCACAATTTTTTGTATGCTTCTTAGGGATTTAAATTCCAAGACTCATTTTAGAGTTACTGAATAGGAAGCTATGACAGATTACAGGTCATTTGCAGGCTCTTGATAATGCAGTGTGATTTAAAACTGCTTGCCCTGGTGTAAAAGAAAAGCCAGGTGGCATCTATGTGCTGTGAACAAAGACTTAGCCAGGTGGATGCTGCAAGGAAGCTGTCAGGTTTGTTTGTGTGCAAAGAATTTTGAAGTACCTCACTTGAAACAGGGTTACAATATACACAGTGCTATTGTAAAAGAAACAGAAATTATTAAATGTTCACAAGTTGAAAGTCATTTCAACTCTGAGAATGCATGTGTCTTGGTTTCAGAATCATCTTCAGATATAAGTGAATTGGTAGATTATTGAATTTTCTGTCATTCTAGGTACAGAACTGTCCTTACATTTGTGGATATCTTGTGTGTGCCATTGGGATTAGTCACTTCAGCTAAAGGGCGCTGAGAATTTTCTGTCTTTTTAGGATTTTGTCTTGTAGGTGCCTGTGCACAAATGTTTGATTTTGCTAGATAATGAATCATGTATTGGATTGAAAAAGGCTGGTGTGGATGTCTGGCTCCAGAACATATATCCTGACATATATCCTGAAAAGTCTCCCACAGTGCTTGGATGGGTTGGAATCTAGTGAAGGGCTGTGGTGAGAAACTAGTGCTGATAGCAAAGATTCAGGTTTGGAGCAATGCAGCCTGGGACTAAGTAGCTGCACTCCCAGATAGATTGCCACAGCCTAGGTAGGCACAGTGCAAGGCACTGCTCTTGGGCTTGTGTCAGCTGTGGCTTCCAGGTTTGTACGTGTACATTTTTTTCTGTGCTCTTCACCAAGGATCCAGCTCAGTTTCCCTGAAATGCAATGGCAAAATCCTTTGCAACTCCCTTGGGTGCCTTGCTGATTTGAACTGCACAGTTCATTGGTAACAGTAAGTGACAAGCTGGTGGCTTAGAGCTCCACTGACTGTGTGTAACTGCAGAGCAGAGGCAAATGTATTTGTGTGTGTATATGTGTGTGAAATTGAGCATCCAGACTGTGAAATGCTGTCAATTGGCAGCAGAGCAATCAAAGAGCTTTTGTTGCTGTCTCTTCTCTTGAGGAGTTTGTTTTGATCAATATGTAATCACTGTGAAAAAGAAGCAAAATACCTAATATTCCTTATAGATAATATATATATGTGTGCGTATATACATATATGTACACACGTGTATATATTTTTTCATTAGAAATACTTGGATATTTTTCCTGACCATAATTAGACAGGTTAGATGATACAAAAAAATCAACAAACATTGTTAATGTCATATTGTTTATTCACATAACAATCCTCCTTTAAGTGACTTTATTTTCCCTTTCAGAGGGGAAAGGGATGAAGGTACGGAAAAAGAAATAGCCCATCAAGCATAATCATTCTTACTTAGTATATTGAAATCTTCAGCCTCGGGGTTTAAGGAGCTGTGGGCGAGCAGAGCCCGTGCTCAGCTCCTGGCTGGGGTTATGGCCGTGCCACTCGATGCCTACTACAACCTGGTAGTTTGTAGCAGCTCAGTGAGACCTGCTCGGATACGTGCCAGCTTCTCAGAACTCAAACTCCTATCTATCCCTGTTTGCCAGCCCGGCAGGGATGTCTGTGGATAAGCAGATCTGGGCACAAGGCTGCTGTTTCACCTCTAGAGGGACGCCCAGGACCGGAGATGAGGCTCTGCCCCAGGCGGGCGGCAGCGCGGCTGCTCCCTTCCTCTCCCTTCCTCTCCCTTCCCTCCCGAACCTACTCTGCCTCAGGACAAAGCGCCCCAGGCTTCTCCACAACAATAACAACGAAATCTTGAAAGGAGAGGAACCGCGGGAAGCAAAATGTTTGCAGGAGTGACACTGGCAACGTGTAGTGTGCAGGGCGATGAGAAGTGCCTCCTGACAGGGTTCGAATGTCTCCTGCTCCGTCCCCTCTTCTTCCTCCCTGTGAGAGAGAGGCCAGCGTAGGCAGATGATTGGACTCAGGCTTCATGTAGGCAGTGTAATTGTTTTCTATTGTTTGTATTTGCAGTTCAGACTTTAAACCACTGTTTCTCTCCAGTCTGACCTCTGCCACCACCAGCAGGGCAGGATGAGCCCTCAGAATGTGGCGGGTTACATGATGTCTGGACGTGCCTGTAGCATTTTCATCTCTGCATTAAGCATTTGCACTGTGAAATTTCTGCTAGGATCGGTTAGGATAGAAAACAGCACTTTCACAAAAAAGAGAAATCACTCATTGGCCTCTGATTCAGAATAGAACAAGGTGAGCATGATTTCCTTGTTAATGTCTCTTCAAACTAGTCTGAACTTGCTCTTCAGCATGACTCTTTCAAGCAAAATTCTGAATGGTTTCCTCATACTCTTTGCCAAATGTGTCTCTAAGATCTTTGATTTACTTATTTTTGATAACTACTTAGAGTGAAATGGTTTGACTACATTTTCAGCTTTTTCATCTTAAACCGCTATAAATGGGGAGCTTTAGGTACACAAATGTAGTTATATAGATACATAGAAAACACTTTAGCCAGTTAAAAGAATAAGTAGAATGAAATTTCCAATAGGCAGAGACCTTCCTCTTCAGCTCAGAGCTCTGGGCTGTGGTTGGGTGATCACACGATACGCATTTTTTAAAATTACTTTGCTCCATCCTGACTATTGACATAGATGACTTGGTGTTGAATTTACTGATATTTGTGGCGCTGAAACATCTGTTTGCTCTTCACATGGAAAGCCTGGACTAAACATCTCTCTTTAGGTTTACACTGAGATATGTGTCTGCGTTAAGGAAACTTTCCCGTCCGACCATCAGGAGCCGCTCTGGCAGTCCCAGTCGGAGCTGGGGCCGAGGCCCGTTCCCGGGGAAGGCTGCAGTGAGCTGTCCCGAGCTCCGCTTGGCTCCCTGCACTCCCACACTCACAGACCAGCTTTCCTCACTGGCTCGGCTCCAGGTTTCCCACAGCAGAGCCTCAGGCGTCTGAATCCTGAAAAGAATTTAATCTTGGCTCAACAACAGAATAACACTGAGACTGAGCCTTCGAGGAGGGACCCTGAACAAAGGAAACCCTGGAGTTTTTATGCTCTTAAAATCTATGCGCGTGCAGGTCTGGGGCCACCGGCTCCGGCTGTGTCTGAGTGTCCGGTCCCCTGGCCGGCGCCACAGGTCCCCGGGCCCTTTGTTATGCAGAGGGCGGCAGTTCTCGGCCTCCTGTGTCGGGCTCTCCTCACCGGAGCTCCACCTGCATCACCCAGCTACCTGCACCTGTATTCCCCAACATCTGCGGGCCCGCAGGGTAATGTGATGCCTGTAGCCTCTCTGCATCTGACTGGAAAAGGCTGAGGGACACTGGAAAAAAATGGGAGAAAACTTCTACAGTTCAATACCACCTTCAGTGACAAACTCTTGAAAAAACTGAAGAAGAGTGACTTGGTTATTAAGATGTTAAATTGGTAATTTGATGGTTTGGATTTATAAATTAGCTTTGCAAGGTATCACTTCTCTGACCATGGGCAGGTAATTTAATCTCTCTGAGGCTCCATTTGCCGTCACAGCAATGAGAAAATAATGGTTATTTTCTGCTCTCTACTTAGGCAGGCTTTCAGGGTACTGATTGTCTGATGCTTTGTGGAGCTCTGAGCACTGCTAAACCTTGAGTTGGTGTAACATGTTGGGCATTGCTGCGCTCACTGCTCAGCCCTGCCCTGCTGTGTATGCTTCTGCTCTGCTTCCAAAGGAGAATCAAAAGACTGGAGGGAAGGTGACTTTCTGGTGTGTTTTTATTCACACTTACACATCACCGGATGTCTAAGTCTGTGGAGCAACAGCCTAATGTAGCAAGTGAGCAGCTGACTGCAAGGACCAAGTTACCACTTGGTGGTTGCAAAATAAATGATTAGAAACAAACCAACTGTAAAACTGAGGAGACTTCCCAGCCATAGATTTTGTTGTGCGAGTAACAAAGACCAACAGGTGCTCCAACATTTGTGGGTGTAGACATTGAAGTTTGTATGTTTTCACTGCTTTGGGTCACATCCATGGGGAAACCCTCTTTTGGGAGTTCTTCTAGGTGAATGAGTTGTGTCTGCCTGGGGCTTGATGAGATACTTCTCACTTCTTCTCCAGTGGAAAGAGGTAAAGAGGAAGAGAGGGGACCATTGCATGAAGTAAAGGGATGGCTGTAGTTGCAGGAGAGAGTTGGCTGACCACAGCTCTTTTGTGACTTTCCTTTTTCTGGAGAAATTGTTCCACATAATATAGGCCACACTCCTGGTCTGTCTTGCTGCTTCCAACAATGGGTGATGCAACTTGTCTTTTTCTGCATGGCTGGGGGGTTGGTGCTGCTTTCCAGCAATCAATGCCATCGTGGAATGAGTTTTGTTTTCCATAGAAACTTTGAAATTGGTTAATTCCTTCCATGAAATAATCAACTCTTACTTTATTTTTGCAAGCATCTAGTTTTCTCACTGCTAAACTGTAAGAACAGCTCAACATTTTCTTTCTTGAAAACAGCCTCACCCTTTCCCCATGCTACCTTTTCATCTTCTTACATCTACCCTTAGAGTCAGGCTGTTGCAGGTAGTCACTCAGAAGAAGACGGTGGTGATGAAGGTGACTAGGTTGGGTTTTTTTTTTCCCTGCCATCCTGTTATTGCATCTTGTAGATGGAGTATAACCAAACAGCAGGAAGCAGTCTCATAGCAACCATGCTATTTTGCTGTCTCTTTTCTGAAGATTATGCAAAAGGAAATTAGCAGAAAAATTCCAGGGACAGCCCTGTGTAATGGCTTTGCTATTTTCTTGGAGTGTTCCCTGGGCATTTCTCTGCTTTTAATCTCTTATTCATCCTGCCATATAAACCAGTCTTTCACCTCTCCCACCCTTATCAGACCCTTGGAAAACCCCAGACAGCATTACTGTCCATTTTCTCTGAGCTTCTTCGGGGGCTGGTGGTGTTCAAATGTTCAACTCTTTTTAAACAAAGGGACGTTACCCTCATTTAGGTGGCAGCAATGTGGGTATCACAAGCAGCAGTTTCAGAGAGCTGTTGCAAATCCATTCTTGGCAGCATATCAAAATGAAATGGTGTTAGTGATGCCAAAATAACCTGTTCTACTGCCCAACAGGTTTGAAGTCTTCATTATCATGCACTGAATTTGTTACCTGCATTGCTGAAGACAGAACTCATGCAAGCTTTTACTTGCATGAGTCAGCTTCTACACTCTTGGAAGTGTCTGCAGAATTATGTTCTATATCAGTTACATGCTCACAAGATGCAATTTCTCGTTGCTGCTGTGAAGGAAAAACATGTAGGCATTTCTGATTCCTTTGAATTTTATTTACTTTCATATTTAATGTTATAGTCTTGTAATTTTTCAGGCAGCATGCCCAGACTAATTTTATTTTTTTATTTCCTTGTTACAGAGCCATCCATAGAGGTTAATTTCCCCCCCAGCGATCTCTGAACTTTTAAATGCCAAAGTCACTGCTCATCAGAACTGACTATTTTATATTGATCTTCCATCTTTATATGCTTCTGCTGCTCTCCTCTGGATACGCAGACCTCCTAGAGAGATTAGGGAATCCTTAATGAATGTAGGGTTTTGCCTTATTTCTCTTTTTTTTTTTTCCTTTTTTTTTTCAAGTGGTTCACTTATTTTTCCTGTACATTCAAGTGCTTCAAGTGCTTCTGGTGGCTTTTTTTTTTTTCTGTTTGTTTATATGTCTATTATGCTATAAAGCAAATGTCTACCTGATATTAGATTACATTATGATTTGCTGGTTTTCCTTTTCACAAAATCCAGAGAATTTAGAGGAGGTTACCATAATTTTGTGTTCATTTTTTCCAGTATACAAAAGTAGACTGGGATTTAAAACTAGGCCCAGTGACCATGGTGCTAAAATCTATATGTAAATGCTTTATTTCCAGTAAAAGAAATGGGTCACAGTATAAAACCGTCTGAAAAATAGTTAATATTTAGGCTTCATGTATAGACATGCCTTCTTTCACTGCTGTTAGTCCATGGTTAATACTTCTTCCCTGGGGGGTTTCACCCCCAGAATTGAAGTGTCAAATTGCATTGACAGAAATTATTGCCAGTGGACAGGTCATGGTTCAGCCACATGGACAGTAACCCCAGAGGGAGCAAGGGGTGGATCAAACACTTCAAATCAACTTTTGCAAGAGGAGATCTAACTACATTCCTGAGACACCTGTTTGCACTGTAAAATCTCACCCTACTTTTTAAATCTATGTTTTGGACATATTCACAAGTCACTTTTCTATTTTGTTACTTGCTATTTGTAACAGAGAGGTGCCATGGGAAGCTATGCCCAGTCACAGACAAGGATGTCATTATGCTGGATGCTGTACAGATACATGCTTGAGAAGGGGCTTTGAAGAGTTATAGTACATTTAATTTTCCATTTGTTTGTAATTTATTTAAATTATATAGTTATGAAATGCCTTAAATCTGTATTAGCAAACTTTCAAGGGAAATGAAAAAGAAGTCTGCAGCCTAAAGTTTGCCTTTTCTCTCAAACAAAGCTAATGAAGTCAATGCAAATGTATTTTCCATAGAGGAAGCTACATTTACTTTCCTGCTGACCCTGTTTTCACATTGTTTCTAGTGGTCTGTACTTGTTTTCCATCTGCTGCCTGCAGATCCCCAACTTTACATGCGTTCCTGGATCAGCTTTTTTCCTTCTCTTGTCTTCTTTTTTTTTTTCCCCTGTTAATAATTACACTGAAAGCAGTAGTCAAAACTTTAAAGTGAAATCATTATGTTGGGGGTAAAAATGGAAGAACTACAGTCTGGTTGAGAAACTTTAGAGGCTTGGGTATCTGGATGACAAAGTAACCAGTATAAGAAGATAATGTTATTTGTAATTAAAAAGTTTGTTTTTCAGGTTTAAGGGTCCATTTAATATCAGGGGACAACACCCAATTTCTATAATAAGTCCTAAAAGCAGCTGTGAACACATCCCCAGGGAGTAACAAATGCACTCCTTTGCCTCAATTATAACACAGTAAGTGGGTGCTAGGTGGGAATGACACCAAACTGGCTTTGATCCGTCCAAGAGTTACACTTCTGAAGCAGAAATTCCCACTAAGTCAGTTTTATTGTTTTGTGAAAGAGAACATGGCTCCTGTGAAAATGTATGAGAATTCTTACTGTGGTTTATATGGCATGATTGGGTGCATTGGGAAGGGTAGAGCGGATCGGCTGGAAAGACACCACAGCAGTGGCCCCAGGAGTGTGTCACCAGGAGGGGTATTCCTGGATTTGATAGTCAACATAGAGCTGCCTGTAGAACAAACGTGTCACCAGCCAGTGTGCTCCACCTCACCTGGTAGCGAGGGACATGCGGTGTGTGGCACAAAGCCACAGGCTCACCAGCACCGCGGCAGAGCAGCTGGTTGTGTGCAGGCTGCCTTGGGCTCAAGGGTCGCTCTGGTGGTGGCAGCAGCAGGACTTGGGGCTGGAGCTGCCCTCACTCCTCAGTGGCAACACGGGCTGACAGTGTGACAAACTGCTGCCTCTGCAGACGGGGAAAGGAGGAGCGGGCCAACCCAAGGCTAAAACAGCAACAGAGTAACAAGAGGGACTACAAGACAAAAGATGTGAAGAGGGAGAGGGGAGGAACTCCCTGTGGGTGTAAATTTTCAAGGACAGCAGCAGGGATGTGCAGAATGAGGCTGCAACTCTCAAGTAAGGATATAATCAGCAAAATGGAAGCCAGTAGGGAAACAGTAAAACGGGGCTGGTTGCTTATTGAAGGTGCATGTGGGGAAGGGATATAAAATAAAGCATTCAGGGCTGTGGCAGGGCTGAGCAGCCCCACACCTGATCACTGCGGCCTGGAGCAGGACAGACCACACGGCCCAAAAGACTTGCTTTTTTTTCTGCAGGATTTCTGCCTCTATACACTGCAGTTTAGTTAGACTTTTCAAAAGATAAGTTTGAACTTTTTCATGGGTGTCTTCATTAATAGTCATCTTCACAATATCTCTTTGAGGTAAGCATTGTCTTCCTTGTATAGAAGTGGATCTAGGTCATGAGGAGAATCAAACTGAAATTCATGTTGGGTGCCTGATTTAAGAAAACTGGAAGGTAACCCTTCAGAGAATTCAGGATGATATTTCACTGTGCATATTGACAGTGTTCTCCACTGGCATGAGTGGCAAATTCAACTGCTGTGTACTTCTGCTCACTTTTGGGATTGTAAGTAGATTTTATTCAGAAAATGAGACACTGAAATTCCAGAGGTAACATGATGCTTCAGTGGCCTAGTCAGCATACCAGGGGACTTCTAGAAAAGGTAGACAAAACGGTGTTCTCCAGCATGCCATGCAGCTGCATCTACTGTGCAAAGCTGTTCTTACTATTGCAGTAATCCTGTCCTACCCACTTGGTGTTTCCTGGCTGATGGACAGCATCCCTCACTATACAGCCTTGTTCATATCCACAGCCAGTTGTTCTCTCAAACTGGAGTAAGAGCTGCATATGCACAGTGAAGCTAAATTAAGGGGCTCAGTGGCAGCTTAGATGCTGTTTTCACTTCAAGAAATATAAATAAGCTGACAGTAGGACAAAATAACACATTAATCACCACAAGCATAAAATCCTGACCAAGCATTTCTGCCGTTCCATCCAAGGAGCTAATCTGATCATACCTATGTCAGCAATCCAGCATCCAATTAGCACTTAAAAGCAGAGTTGGTCCAAATGTTGCTATTATCAACTACTGTTTAAACTCCCACTTTTTATATTAAAAAAAAGTTCTAATAAACAGATTTTTGTTGAGATGGATAAAATAAAATGTTTAAAAGTCTTAGTTCTGTTATTCTTTAAGTTTTTTACTTAGTTTTAATTTTGACTAACTTTTATAAACATAATTTCCCAGCTTTATTAAAAATTCCATAGATTAATGATTCTATCAGATTGCAACATGTTGACTCAGTTATGTCATCAGCTTGTAGCGTCAGTCTCACACACAAACTGTTCTCTGTGTCTTAGGTTTGCCCCTCAGTTTGTTCACAGTATCCATTCTAGTTGTCTTTCCATCCTCAGGCTCCTGATCAGTAATCTGTTTCACACATTCCTCAACGTAGGTATCTTGTCTCAGTATCCTTGCCTAAGAAATTTGTCAGCCACAATGCCCCATCACACAAAGCTCTATTGTACCTATGGCTTGTGGTTCCCCGCCTGCATTCCTCAACAATCATCACTCTTAGTTTGTCTCTGCCACCAGTAGCTCCTAACAAAATCCAAGGGGCTTTTGACAGTCCTTCCTCTTCTTATGCACCTTTCTCAACTGACCCTTGATCCTGAACCACCTTCTAGCTTGATACCTACTTCTCAAAACAAACAAACAAACAAACAAACAAACAAACAAACAAACAAACAAACAAAAACCAAAAACCAAAACACACTATCTTTATTTTCATTTAACCTTCATTTTATGAAATTAAACAAGATGTCAAATAGTAGTATCAGTGTAAGAGGGAAATGTTATAATTCATTATGAACAAGATTGGAGTGGGAATTAGAAGGCTTTTTGCTACCTGTAATATATATGTTGTGTACTATGTATATATAGTATATATGTTGTGGATTAATTCGTGCTTAAGTAGGATATATATGTAATAATTTAAGTTTATAAGAAAACTCTTAAAGTGTTGGAAAGCCACAGGCCAAGGTCAGGGGGGTTGCTCCAAAAACTTGCAAAACCACAGCTGGCAGACCGAGAGCACGACCTAATTAACAAGTGAAAAGGTGGGATTCCAGATGGAGATGGGTCCTCTCTCAGAACACTCAGGAAACACCCAAGTGGTGATTGCCCGATGAGTATCTCTGATGAGATAACCAGGACCATCAGGGAACATCAACACCCATTCTTATCTGCAATCAAGATAACCAGAGTTGTCAGGGAAATGCATTCCAATTACCAGGTCAACATCAGCATTCATCGCTTCCCAGAAACTGTTTTGTCCAGCCCAACACAGAGAAAGACTACATGAATATGTGAAGCCATGAAAGGAATAGAAGGAACTCTGCCCCAGGTGGAAAAAACTGTATAAAAACTACCCGGACAGAAACATCGTTGTGAACAGAGGGGATCCGGAGAGATCACTGTTCACCCAGTGCCACCCCGGGGTCGGTGCTGTCCCTTTGATTGTGGCTATCGCTACCGAATCTCGGTTGCGAAATAAAATTTATTCTTCCTATTATCAATTCAGCTCTATCAATTATTGATTCGGCTGTATCATGTAATTACCTATAACATACCCATGCAGTGGAATTCTGTAAGATCCTTTGAGAAGGAAGTGAAAAGAGGTATGCTCAACTATTTTTATCTGTAGCTGCAAGAAAGTTTAATTCTGCTCAGGAATAACCATCTTTGAAATTTCAGCTATTAATCTCTAATAAAATTCCACTGAGCAAATGTAAAAATAGATGTTGCATAAATTTACGGTTTGTAAGTCCTTGCAGGACTTTTGATCAGGAAGGCAACAAGATTATCCTTTATTTTTTTTTTTTTTTTGTGTCATTCAGATTCACAAAATCACTGAATTGGTGAGGTTGGAAGGGAGCCCTGGAGATCATCCAGTCCAAAGACTTTGCTATGCTGAAGTTCTTGAGAATCCTGCCTGCTCATTTTTCCAGCCTGTCCAGGTATCTCTGAATGGCAGCACAACCAACTGGTGTATTAACCACTCTCCCCAAGTATGGCTGGCGAACTTGCTGAGGGTGCACTCTGCCCCATCATCAAAGTCTTTAATGAGGAGGTTACACAATACTGGACCCCATATGGTGCCCCTGAAGATTATGTGGGACTCTTATCATTTTATTGCCTAAGTGACTGAGCCTTTCTTCACCATTCCCTTTATTTTTGCTTTGTTTTTCCTTTTTTTTTTTTAATTCCTTTAGTTTCTATTTTCTTCCCCTGAATTTAATAATAGAACAAAGATTGACAGAAGAAAATTTACGCTCAGTTCAGGAAAATAACCTTATTGCATGAAAGGACTTTGGAATACATCTGGCAGGAGGCATTTCCTTAATGATATAAAAGTCACTGGCATAGGATCATTGGCAGGTGCATTTGGGGTAAATGTGGCCAAAATGGTAAGGGATTATGAAATCTTGGACTTGTCTTTTCCAGTTGCATAGAACTGATCTCATATTAAAGGACTACACATAGTTCATCATGGATGCAGCTAAGAGTCTGGGCCTATAAATCTAATCTTTCTAATCAGTTAATCTGATAAATGTCCTTTCTGAAGTGCAGAAGAATGCTGGTTGGAAGGGAAGATTTGGAATTCTTTTAAAGCCTAATTGCCTCATGATCATCATTATTTTAATGTATGATACAGCCAACAATTGGCCAGGATATGTAGTTCATAGGCCACCTCTTAATATTAGTTTATCCCTGCCAGGAAAGGGAAAGAAAGTCATTAATCCTTGGCTGTATTTATGTGCATAGTACTTCACAATAATAATGCAAGCCCTCTCACATTATTCTAACAATACTAATTGTGAGGAGTTCAGCAGACGTGTCTGCTATTCTCTGAGGTCCAGCTAGTATCCAATTTCCAGCAGTTGACGCATGCTGAGAAACACGAAGGTCAAGTAACTTCCCCAAGGTTACACCATAAATGGCTCAACTGGGATTAGGACCCAGATTGGCCTTGCTCCTAATCTTTTGCCTAATTAATCACTGTAGTCTCTTTCTGCAAATACTGAACAGGTTCATCTCTGTAGTTTCACCAACAAAACATTGTGGGCAAACTCACTTAATTTGGGGGAATAGATTTCCTGAGAAGGGAAATAATGAAATAGGATTAGCAAAGCTAACTCATAACTGAAATGGAAAACAATTAGGACTGGATTTTGCTTCTGGGAGATATTATTGTAATGGCTGTGTTGTACTTCTCTTCTTGATGTTTCAAAACTGTGCACATCCAGCCACCCTCCCTTATCAACTGTCAGTACGTACGCTACTGAGAGCACGGTATTTGCTGAAATTTTTGGACTCTGCATTTATTTGTCTTTATTGTAACTCAAGGAAATTGGATATGCTGGACTGGAAATGCAGAAACAGTAAAAAGGTGGTCGTCACATGGTTTATTTGTCCTTTTGTAAAACTCTCTGTGATGCAAATGCTGCAGCATTTGGATACAAAACTGTCACAATGCAGTTGTTTTACTCATCTCTTGTGTGGGATGGAGTGCTCTAACAGGAAAATCAGCAACCAGAGTTTTTAGGTAGGATGAAGAAACCCCCTCATTTTCTTTATCTCTAACTGAAACCCAAGGTCAGTATTATGGAGCACAAAACAGTTTATAATTGCCAGCTGGCTTTAATTAAAGGCTTAGTTTCTCCAACACAAAGACACTTCATTACAAACCGATGAACATGTTCACACCAGCAGTCTGCCTGCTTCTCTAAATAGGAATAGATACAATGTACAAGTCTGGAGAACGGCTTGGAAAGCTTTGTGGGGCACAGAACTAAAATAATAGCCAACACGTGGATTAAGGAGCTGGAAAAACAAAAATGGCTTTATTTAGCCTGTTGCTAAACTACACCATCACAGTGTAACTGATCTCCTGCCATTAGGCAGTGAAACCCAAAGCCACTGCACACAATTAAAAGGCAACTTGACACCTGCAGTCTCCAATACACCTTTTGAAATAGGTAGAAGGAGAATATGCAGCTTATCAAGAGGTTGAGGATGGTATATGAAGGATTATCCATGGTAGGTTCCTACTTCAAATTTAGTCCACCACTCTATGGCCTGGACTCTTACATAAAGGGAGTTCAATCTCCATCTCCACTCCTCAAAAGTTACTACTTGATATTAGTATATATGATATATATACTAATATCTATACTATCTATACTATATATTATATATATGATATAACTCAGCAGAAGTGCATAAAATGAATGAATATGGAAGTGGGGCTTATTTGCAGTGCAATTACAGATTTAAGAAAATGAAAACTATATGAAAACTTTATGAAAACTATATTAAACCAAAAGATTGCTAGATTTTAATCTAAGAATAATAATTTAAAATAAATTTGAAACCTTGTAGGGAGCCAATGAAACAGATCAAAATTTAATAAACTGGAAAGATTTCTGCCAACATCTAACTTGATACCATGATGAGACGTTTTCAAAGCAATTTCTAGAAGATCCAGATAAAATTCAACATGATAAAATTCAACAAAGGTACAAAAAACTACAAAGGTATGGAGGAAAAGAAAGGAATTTAGTATCCCATTATATTCAAGGTTGGTATGTATTTTATTAGGAGAGGTTTATCAGCAGTGACTGGAATGGAAGTTATTGTTCAAGCAGCAGAGGATAAACAAGTCCTGTCCTATTATCCATGGAGATACTTCTGCAATTTCCACAGAATTCAACAGGCAGCAAACATTCATGCCTGAATGTTGTTTACTTCTCCCATTTTAATTTGGTGTGACTGCATGTGTGTATCTTCTGTTAAAATGAGAAAGTCCTGTCAATACTCATGAGAAAAATATGTTGTATGAGAAATGTCACCTAGTTCTTGAAAAAGAAACTCAAGAATTTCCTAAGTGATATCAAAGAATGTCCAAAGCCATTCGTCTGTTGAGAAAAACACATAAATCTAATAATAACTAATTCTTTAGGAGTGCACACCTTCACTTCCACTGATGGATACACTGAAGCAGAGAGGGTAACAGCCTGACCTGAAGTGTGCAGGTGTGGACATGTGCATCTAGATGGCAAAAACTCATGAGAAGGCTCTACTGACAGATACTCATAACTATTAGAAATGCAAAAATGGACAGAAGTTATAGAGTTATAAAATATATAATGCCATGTCTTATGTTATGGCATAGAACAACTTGTTGGTTTAGTTATTTCCATTTATCTGCACCTTCCAAGAGGGAAATGAGTACCTGCCTTGCTAAAGAACACCAGCCCAGTATCCAGGATGTATTTTGCAATGTTGCATCAGGACACTATGTGCAATGGTTTGTGTTTCTAGTTTGTTTGCTACCATGAGTAAGAAGTTGCTACTGTCTTCCCCATTTTGAGGAAGGCTTGAGGTTAATCTCGCTTCCTTAGCATTTATGTGCATTAACATTATTGCAGTTTGCTTTGATTCAAGCTTTCCTTGGTTTGCCAGTCTCTCTTGTCTCATCTGGGCAATCATGATCCAGCTCACTGCTCACATGTTACCTGACTGCCAATACAAAGTGTTGGGGTCATGACTATCTAATGATGAGGATGATGCTCATGTCACTCAAGATATCCTGCTTGCTCAGCTGTCACTGAAAATTGTGAAGTCAAGGTATCTCCCACAGTCAGCTCAGGCACCTCTTTATTAGTCATCTGGCCATAACTAGCTTTCCAAAAGGTAATGGCCTCACCTCTGGGAGGCTGGTATAGCCTGTCTTGGTGTACGTGAGATAGGACCAGGTACTCTGGGAAGCTTAATACCTTTTAGCTGTAATTGTGCTCTAGAATCTTACTCTCGAGTCTTACTTCCTGTCTAAAATCCTGATCCAATTTCCTGCTTTCTAGATCTTGTCCTAGTTCCTTCTACTGAGTGCTAGATCCTAATCTGCCCTTCATCTGTTCAGCCTTGGTTCCTAGATCTTGCCTCTTTCTTTTCCAGCTCCAGTTTCTGCTTTAAATTAGCTTGCCTGAACTTGTTGCAGCATGGACTGCTGATGATGCTGAAGACACTTGCAAACATTGAGACTAAAATTATAATGAGCCAAATGGGATCTTCACTTAACCATGAAAACCTTCGTTTTCATGAGAGTAAAACATTTTCCAAGGACAGTGACAGTGATTAGACAGTGATAGCCTAATCAAGAAATAAGATCTGTAGAAATTACAGTTCAAGTTACTCATGAAGTGAATCACATTTTCAGCAGATTATCTGTAATTGATTTAAATATGGTAGAACCATAAATACCGTGATAAACTTTAAAAAATATTTTGTTTATACATTTCTAAGAGTGCTTCTTCCTTTTGCTGTTTGGCAACACTTCCCCATTCACTAATTATAACAATAAAAAAGTCTCTTACCCATTTCACATATTGTAAAGGTAGAGAGATGCTTTTTCTACAAGTTTGCAAAGAAGATTAAACAAGTTCCTAAGAATGTTTTCTGACTTGTACAACAGACCCTTTGTATGCAAGTGATCAGAAATTGTACTTGAAAAAGCTATGCTGAGAATAAGAGTATGAATAAGGATATTCATTATGACAGGGCCTCAACTGGATGTGTCCATCTGGTGGCTGTATTAAAATAATTAACAGAGGCAACTCATGTGCAGGGTCTATTTAGCAGAGCAAAATTTGGCCAAAAGCAGATTCCAACAGAGCTGTAGAAGATGATGGCAAATGCTGCTATTTCCAATCTGGCTTGAAAAACTTATTGTCATCAAATTTTGGCATGGTTCTATTTCACCCTTCTTCCTGTAGAAAGATAAATGAATTTAAATTCTTGTTAGATTGAATGCTGTAGCTTTCGCTTGAACTTTTATTCCTGAAGTTTTAACAATTATGGTTCAGATAGCTCCAAGACTGATTTCTGCCATGAAATCCACAAAAAAACCTAACTTCCTTCATTGTTGCGATATTGCTTTAGATGTGCAGGTGGAGACATGAAAGAGTTCATAGATGTTCTGATATTAATAATGACACCTTTAGCTGTCATCATTAAGGGTGTTATGTTTATAAGATAACATATCTAGACAAGGAAGCCTTAACATTATGTTTTCCTGCTGAGGAAAACATACTTTTGTTTACCCTAAACAAAAGTAGGTTATTTATCATAAGAAATACAGAGTCAAAATTACAGTGACAAATGTCACTGACAGTGACATATAGGCAACCATACATTGTTCAATACTTCATCATCAAAACCAATAATGTAGTGTATTGAGAACTGCTTAAAAAGGCAATTTTCTTATTTTCTCTGTGTACTGATGTTTCATCTTTGAAATACGGAGCTTCTCTTACAGTCCTACAGCTTATTCATATAAGCATTGTTTCAAGTACACTGTACTTTGTGAGTAGAGAAATGAGCTCTGCCTAGCCAATGTATTATTTATTTAAGTGACAAGCACAGTTTGGAGATTTTTGTAAGCAGATCAGTATAAAATACTAGACTTGAAGAATGAACTCCAAGGCCTCACCAAAAGGCTTTTATGTAAGAATTCACCAGTAAAATGTTTAATACAGAAAGTCAAGTTAGCACCTATCAAGAGTGAAGTGGCATGGAACAGAAAAGAATGGATGTGTTTTCTTTGAACCCTCCATTTGTGCTGTGCTGTTTACCTGTAAGATTACACTTTTATAGTCATTACAAGAATTTGAAACAACCACTTAGCAGTAAGATTACTTGACTCAGACTTATTGTTACTATCACAACAGATATTTTCTAACTCCTGTGAACCTGATATTCTTAAAAAGAAATAGAATCTTAATTCTTTCTTGCTTTTCATTCAAACACTGTCCTGCTGGGCAGTCTGCCTACAAGGCTAAGTAAGACCTGTCAATTCCTAAACATAATTTTCCTACATCTGAGTATGTTTAGCCCCAGGTTCCTTCCTCCATGAATTTCCAGCCTCTGCTATCTGTAATATTGCCCACCCAGTTGTACCATGAAGACAGGCATGTTTTTTTGTACATTTTTCATGGACATACTCAGAACTTGCTGTCTTCTGGAGAAACAGATAATCATTGCAGCTGTTCTGGTGACACTGAGTAGAACCTCTAGCTACCAAGAAATACATAAGAATATGGTTTATAATCTCATTACGTACAAGCCAGGAGAGAAATATAAATTAATTATATTTTATAAAGTATGTATTTAATATAGTTATTAAATGCTGATGCATGAGATTAAGTTTTATTTACTGTCACTAAAAGCCACAAAATTATTTAGAATTTTATCTGCTATAATTATGGAATGACTTAGTCCACGTCATAAGAAAACTATCAGAAACAGGAACTCTTCCAGAAAACCCACACAGCCAATAGATGAGCACTCAGAATTCCAAACCACTGGAGAAAAACTAAAATGAATTTGCATCTGTAAGAACAGACTTGTGGAGGTTTCTGGATTCCAACTCTTCGTTATGAAATATGTGTGAAAGACTGTCAAATTGTCTCAAAAGTGTCAGTAGAAAAGATTATAGAACAAAATGAACAATAGCAAAGCCAGTATGATCACAGCTAGGAGTTTTAGGGGAATAAAGAATGAGGTAGCTGCATGATTATGTCTGAGATGTAATTTTTTACTTAAAAGTGATGTTTTTAGTGAAAAGATAGAAGAAGGCATATGGGACACCAATTTTTTACAGGATTTATGAGTTGAATGAAAGAGCTATTTACTATTAACTCTTATGTCCTTACAGAGCAAAGTCATAGAAACACTAAAAAAGCATAGAATGCATGAATGTCTTGATTTATTGTATAGATTTTGTAAACTTTATTTGTTTAAATTCATGTTATATTGAACAAAAAGTGTGAGAGAACCAAGATAAAAACTGCCATATACCAAAAAACTTTGTGAACTTTGGCTATCACACATACCAACACTGAATAATTGCAAATGTGAAAATCTAACTGAAAAAATGTTTTCACCTTAAGCCAGGTATTTCTACTTTTTTGTAACTCAAATATGGAACACACCAGCGGCAAAACTTTATTATTTCTAACTGAGGAATAATCTTTCCCATTTGTGACCGAATTCAGCGATTTCAGACAAATGCATGAGCAACTTCACTTAAACAGAAGTGGTTTTCCTTAGAAAATTAGTTCATAGAATCATTTGGTTATTCATGGTTGGTATTTGCCTTAGCATACTTTTGAAAACACTTTTTTTCCCCCTCAGTGTTTCTGAGGAAATATATCCATCAGTCCCAATTATTTGGTGTGAAATAATTTCTGATGTAAACGATTTCTGATAATTCAGCAGATTATGAAAAGAATTGCTCTAAACCATCCTGCCATCCAAACCGCAAATAAGTTGAATATCTAAAGAAAATCAGGGATGTAGTACTGCTGTTTGTGAAACACCCATATACTGGAGAAAACCATTAAATTTTCAATTTTAAAACATCACAAATATAGAACTAATAGCAACAATAATAAAAATCACATTATAAAGGCTACTTGTTTGCACCTAATTGCCCTACCAATTTATAACAGACTAATGTTAATGAGACGTAGTGGGAAGCCCTGCCATTGTTTCTAGTTCAGATGCACAGAGTAATGTGATGTAATGCACACTGGGACAGTACAAATACCCTTAAAGCTTCCAAAATACTGCACAGCTTACATATTTTTTTGGACACGATAGCCAATGCTCAGAAAAAAAAACCAACAACCAAACCAAAACCCACCAAACCCAAAACTGACTGCAGATGTCAGAGCAACTTTTTTTTTTGGTGAAAAGTAAAAACTGTTGTGGGATATTCTGTTTTACAGAACACAGACTGTCTTGTGGTTGAACATCATTTTCACAGGATGTCCCAAAGAAAAGTGAACCAAATTCAATTTAGCTTCTCAAAAAAAGTGAAAGACTAGAATATTATGTGGATCTCATGTCAGAATTCATGCCACATGAGGTTCAACTGCCAGAATCAGGATAATTTCTTGACCACTTGGGAAGACTTTGGTCTTCCTTGGATTTCCTTGATAGCTTTCAGTTAAGTTTCTGCTCTGAGCTTGGTAAAAAGGCATTTTTTTTGTCTTTTTTGGTCCTCTCTTCAGTAGCAAGGTGGTTTCTCATGTTGTAGTTTATAAGGGGTTCCTGGTATTCCTGTACATGGGAAGGTTGTAGACTATTGTTATTACTGAGAAATTTTTGGGAGCATTTTTGCAGATGCTTACTGTCATGACTAATGGGCTCTTTCATGAGAAGCTACTATACAATGTCAATGTTTTTGGTGGGGTTGCCCATTGCTGTAGTTTTTCATTGGATTGCCACCTTTTTTTCCCCATATGTTCCTACACAGATCCTAATCCCAGGAGAATTTTATTAAACGGTGTGTTTTGGTGTAATCTTTTTTGATTCCTTGAACAATGAAGAATCTCAATGGATATGATAAATTAGGCATTAGCCTTTCTTCTTCCTTTTTTGTCTCCTGTTGATGTTATTCCACACGTGGTTTTTTCTGTCTTGTGCTTGGCNGAATATGGAGGAGTTTGGAGTTTGGTTTTCCAGACTCCCGACTAAGATGAGGAAATTTGATTGGTATCTTATCTTGTCCCGGGGCCGGTGATGGGCGTTAATATCCCCCCCTTATCTTATCTTGCCACTGGGGCCGGTGTTAATGGTCTCCAGGTGTCCAGTGTTACCCCATCCAGAGATATTCATCTTGGATTTCATGAGGGTGTATCTGAACATCAGGAGAAGAGAGGACCCATCCACCCAGGAGTTTCAGTCTTTTATTTTGGTAATGGGATACTTTCTGTGGTTGGCCAGCTGCAGCTGTTGGAATTTCTCCAGGACTGCCTGGTGCTTGCAAGGTTAGGTTTCTTACATTTTATTAAAAAAGACATGTATTAATTTTCAATATCAACTTATCAAACATAACTGATTAATTACCAGACTGAATTACCTGCTGCATCTATAACAGCACTCATACGTGTTCTAAAGTTGAATTACAAAGTACTAAAATACAGATAAAATATTTGTTCCCATCTTACATGTAAATTCATTGGGATTAATAATTGACAATATGATGTATATTTTAATTTCACATTAGGAATACTGGCATTCTAACACCAATTTGATATTGGAGCTGCTTGTTAGACTAACAATTTTCATGGATCATTCTTTCCTGTTATCTTTTCTGACTTTAGGGTTTCAGAACTATGCTGTTTTTCTTCATTTTTCTTCAGTTGTATTTAAGTTTTCAGATCCTCTAAAACATTATGGATATATACAATCCCCCCTTTCTACTTAGAAAAATGTAATGAATCAGAAACCAGAAGAATACTTTTCTCTGCTTGCTTTTGGCAAAGATGGATTCATTCGGGTGTAGTAGAACAATTATATAATTCTTTCCTTGAAGAGATTTTTTAGGGCCAAGGAACCCACCCTAAAATGACTTCTATTGATTTTCTTTTACAGTCTAGGACACAAGGGAATTAAGTGATGTCAATTGGAACAAGAAACTAAAAATATGTTCATGTTTAATGTACCCTTAGTATATGCACACACACAAAGACATCAACACTCTTTGTTCTCATATTTAATAATAAGTAAATATTGCCCTTATTAAACTTTGTTGCAACTAGTAAGATGTCACAAGATTTGTGTAGAAAAGTTTACCTGAATTACTTGGCTAAATTGTTCATTAGACAAGTTTCCCAAAGGAAAAAGCTCAAGGTTTCTCGTTTTTCCTTTTGATTTTTGATAATTGTTTCCTAAGTGGAGGAAGGATTTCGTTTTCACTGACCTCCTCGTTCACAATTCATCTTTACAGTCTATTTCTGTCGTGCGCATTCGCCCTTTCCTGGCCATGGTGCAGCTCAGTTTCCTACTCCTCGCTGCCCCCGTGCTCTCTGCTGCCCTTACTCCGGGTGATCTTCCACGTGCCCTGAAACCCAGCACGAACATGAGCAGCATGCTCCTACCTGCCAGCACTGTTTCCTAAGCAGAAATGATACTGTGTCTCTTACAAGACAAGCACTTTGTAGTGATTATCAGCTTTGATTTTTGTGTTGAGCATGTTAAAGCAAATTTAGTGATCTTATGCATGTATATTGTCCTGCATCCTTTAACTGCTGGGATCTCCTTTATAGGAGCCCATAGACAGCCCATTATATATTCTGTCTCCTGTTGTGTGTGTGCAGGTCAGCGAAGCCACGGCTGGAGTGCGGCACAAACACCCCGGGCCAGGCCTTCGCTTGTGTTCTGTGAGGGGCAGCAGCTCTCCCTGCCACTGCCATTGGCGGCCATTGGCCCAAGCACGCCCTTGGGTACAGGGAAGCGCACAGCCACTGAAGGTAAGGCCGGGCGGAGCGGCCGGGCCGCGGCCGTGCCATGTGCCCAAGGCCGTGCCATGTGCCCAAGGCTGTGCCATGTGCCCAAGGCCGTGCCATGTGCCCAAGGCCCACACCCAAAGAGGAGAAAGAGGCGAAGGACGAGCGGGACGAAGGCAGCCGGACCTGCCGGAACCGCCTCGCGCCCGCCCCCATTGGGCCTCGTCGGCCGCCGTCCGCCCATCTCTCAGGTGAACGCGTATCCCTCCGCCGCGGCCGCCCCTCGGCCGGGCTCGCACCCGGCAGTCCCCGGATGGAAACTGTGAT
>VXAX01007553.1:634919-973302 GCA_013399835.1 Leptocoma aspasia | reverse complement strand
GGCTCGGGGCGGGGCGGGCGGGGGGCTCGAGCGGCCGCGGCGCGGCGGGCCGGTGCCCCGTGGTGAGGGTGACACGTTAAGTAGTCCGCGCTCGCCGGCCGCGGGCGGCTCGCAGGGCAGCCGGGGCTGGAGGCGGGTGGGAGCGCGGGACGCGCCCGGNGCCGTGTTCAGCTGCTGTGTTTGTAAATGGCAGGTTTGCCCTGTGGCACGGTCTGTGTGCGAGCGCTGAGTGCTCCGGTGATTTTTTTTCATTGTGTTTTTACTAAAGCACCGTTGTGCTGGTCAGGTTGTGTCTGACTACTCCGGCTCTACGGTTTTCTTAAGATCTAGTTTTGTGAGTTCCTTCATGTGTCCAGGTCTTGGGAGAGATTAAGGCACCACTCTAAATTTGCAGGCACATAGAATGGTATTGGACATGGGATATACTTCAGTATAATTTTATTTATTTCTTCAATAAAATTTAAATAAGTCTGAATTTCTTCAGAAATCTTGAAGATACTGCCTGTTGGGATACCTATTTTGAATGTAGTTCGAAATGGAAGAACTAAAAGTTACCTGATTTAGCAGTGTCTATCTACTTATCTGTAATTTCTTATTAGATCAAAGTATATAGCTTAAACTTTCTATCTGTACTTTTTGGAAAACAAAATATGGACAAATTGCAGCAATTTTGGGGGAAGAAAATTGTGGCTGAGAGCCTCAAGTGATTACTTATGCTTGGTCTTAGTGGTTTGGGGATTTTTTGAGTGAGCATTAACTGTGGCACGTTTACCTATTTTCAATGTTTGTACTCATTTTATCTGCATTTAAATCTATTTGTTTCAGATACTGTGAATGTAATATTCTGCCTCTTTCCCAGACTTTTGAACAACTTTATAAAACCTTATAATTAGGTTTTTGCCATTAAAATTTTTGCCTAAGAAAAGATAAATGCCTTTTGAGTTCAAGTTAAAATTTGATGGATTGATGGATGGAGATAGCAGTCACTTCTTTCTGTAGTGTTTTAAAGTTATCATGTGTTTATACTTCCCAGCTATGAATGCCTGAGGTATAGTGGCAACACTAAGGTAAAAAAGGCATTGTTATATTGTGTATATATACAGTATTGGTATTGCATTCGATGGTGTTCTTTGGGAGAAAAGTTGGTATGTATTTTTGTCTTCAATGTATTAAAAATCCATGTAATGTAAGTTTGTGAGGGATTTGTGCTTTTCAGGTTATTCTTTCAGTTATGCTTGTATTTACACCATTTAAAATACCTTTCCTTTTGTTTCCAGAACTTTTTATAGTATTTCTCCTGACTGTGGCCTTGTCTGAGTCTTGCATACTTACCTCTTCTGTGTGTGTGGAAAAAACCCAGCTGTTGAAGAATTGAAGTCAAGCATTTTCTTAATGAGTGAGTCAGACTTCTTTGAAAATATACCTTTAAAGTTCTCTGGGATAAAAGAAAACCGTTTTTTTTAATGGTTGTTTCAAGTAAATATTTTTATTTGTCATGCTGCAGGAGCTTGTTGATAGTTGCATGCTACCCAAAAATAACAAAATTAAGTTATAAGTTATTAGGTTAATTAATTAAAGGAGCTCTTAGATCGGGACTCTTTGCCAAATGTGAATGTTGCCCAGTTGAGGACCACATTGGCTTGGTATTGAAAGCCTGAGCCTTGTTCTCTGCTGACTCGGCCCCCTCTGGCCCAGGCAGGCACCAGGCCAGTGTGGGCCACCCCCAGGTAGCCACGAGGGGAGCGGTGCTCAGACATTGTACTGGGCTTCGAGGCATTCGAGGGCTCGGCAGCCACGCCGGGGGCAGGGGTGAAAGAACCAGGGAGAGGTCTCCGGTGTGAGTTTCTCAAGGCAGCAAGACCACAAATAATACAATGCAGCAACTTACATGCGGGGGCAGCAACATAACCTAGCAACCAGTGAGGGGTACAAGGGGAGGAAAATGCAGCCTAACAACCAACAGAATCTTGGGGAGTACAAAATAGACAAGGAACATGCTAGAAAAGTAGGCGGGGTTCACATAAATTGACAGGGGGACTGGGTAGGGTTACAGGGATTGACAGGGAAGGGACTAGAAGAAGGGGAGGGGAGAATCCGTGTAGGGAAGACTCAAGGGAGGGTGTAATTCAGGGCTAAACCAACTAGGGACGTACAAGGGTATCTGTTGGGGCAACTTATATAATGTAAACAGTTTTAGGTAGGTAAATAACAGACTGCAACACTCTGCAGAACTTTATCCACTTCTGATTTTAATTGTAAACATACCTTAGGTTTCAGTGTCTGGCAGTATAACCTTTTAATCTGAAGACTGGGCAGCTACCATGAGGATGATGTATGGCATCATGCAAGCTGTAATCTTTGTGTTGCACCTGTGTATTAAAAAAGTTGTTCAAGCAAACAAATCCAAATCATTTTTAGTTACTTATTCTTTATGTGGAAGTTCAGCTTGCTTTTATTCAAATAAGGGATATACCATTGGCAAGAGAACGCACCTTAATGCAGTACTCTTTTGGTGGAAATAGAATGTAATTGCACATGAGTTGTTATCTTTTCAAGGCTCAAAGTAGGGTAATATCCCATGTATTAATCTTTTGTGTGGAAGATGGGGAATGTGTCATTGAGTTAAAAGAAAAATATAACTCCTGTACCCAAAGTGTTTCCATTTGGAGAGATTCCAGGGAGGGAGTGTATGTCTCTCTGGATTGTTGTCTTGGGGTGTCTTTTTGGGGTGTTTTTTTTTTTTGAATTTACTTGATATTAGAGTCTGTGCATAGAGTCGAAGTCTATTGTATTTATTATTTTCAAGAATTGTGCAGAGGTGCTAGTATCTTCTCCAAAGGCAGGCATTAAAGCATGTGCTTAAAAAAAAGTGTTTTGGTTTTCTTGCTACATGATACAAGAACATGGACTTGAAAATTTTTCAGTCTCCATTTTCTTTGTCAGGTATTTGCATGTCTAATGCTAGATACTTCCTTCTCCCAGGACTGTGGGAAAATATTTGAAAGACCTTAGGGCTAATGCTTATGGTGGCATGGAGATCTAGAAGCAGCCCTTGCTCTTAGTCACAGTGAGGGAGAGGATGTGATCATTCTTTCAGTTTGAATGTGAATAGATACGATGATCTAATGACTTGCAAGTCTGTGTTGCTTCAAGGGAGCAGGAGAGTAGGGGAGAGAAATTTGCTAATCAGATTTCAGCTAACAATATACTAACTTTTGTTAGGAAAGAAGAAAGTGACTTTTTGACTTGTACTGTGGAAAATGTTTTTTACTAAAAAGGGTTGTACTAGTGAAGAAGCACTTCTTCCTTTCCAGTGCTGCTTTTCAGAATTTTAAGTTAATTTTGCTGCTGTTCCAATTCTGCTGGTTCTGTGTTGACATTCTGTGGAGGAGTGTTGTTCCAGCATAGACTTGAGCTGCCATAAATTGTTGATGCAGCCTGTTACGGAAACACTGACATGAAATCTGTAGCGAGACATTGATGCTGACCATAACTATTTGAGCCTTTTAATCCATAGAGGGGTACTGTTGTCAGTCATGCACTGAAAATACTAATATGTACCCAGGAACGTGCAATGAGAAACCTGAGAAGTTTTATCTGTTGACTGCTCCAGACTCCTGTGGTACTAAAGGTAGGCATGTGAAAAATTCATTGTAGGTCAGTGTCATTGGTTTTTTGGTGTTGGTAAAGGTCATGTCTCCATTAGTGAAGTAGATCTTTTGTCAGATTCTGATTTTACTTTCTTTCTTTTTTAAACAGTTACAGTAGTAACTAATAGAGTAGCACACTTGAGTAATAAAAATATCAAATTCTGTAGATTTTGACTTGTTTTTAGTACTTCAGTTAGGTTCAGTTACTGACCTATGTCACAAAGGAGTGTTTGTTTGCGTGAAATCACAAATGGATAATAAACACAGGCTTCATTTAAAAAAAGTAGGTTTTTGGATTGCTTTATGCTTACAGGGTGGGAGAAACCCAAAATTTGATGACATGTATCTTTTAGTAGATGTTCTTTAAAACATATTTTTCAAATTTTATATATTTGAAAAAAAAACACCCAACCAACACACACCCCAAACACAAACAAAGGTTATAGTGTAATAGGTTTTTTTTTTTGCCTCATGCTTTTTTTTTTGCCCCTCGAGTAATGTTATAAAAGTGAAGAGCTTCAGAGATTGGCATATATTTGGCATTTAGTGAATTGTAATAGGTGTTCTAATTGCATTAGTTTTAAAGGTAATTATTTCCTTTGTCTTCTAATTTCAGGAGAATGAAATGGGGAAGTTGTAGAGCTTTGAGAATAACTTGGCACAGTTGTCTCATTTGCTGCCAGAAGTAAGACTAAATCTCAAGGATTCACGTAAAGTAAAACCTAAAATGTCATCTGAACAGGAACACTTTTTTTGTGACAAAAGGCAAATCGGTTTCTTAAAACACAATGCTATGAAGAATTTTTCTACAGATGTTACCTTGAAGAAAGAACTGGTGAGTGATCCTTTAAGTATGACAATTCAACCAGCAATTTTAGATGCCAGTCTTGCTTATGGACTGAAAAACGTGAAAATTGAATTGCCCAAGGTGAACATTCCAAATGAAGTATTAATGAAACATGAAGCTGATAGGTTTAGAAAACTCTTTCAGTGTAAGCAACAAACTGCAAGGAAGTCCTTAAGTCTAGAGAAAATAAGTGGAAGCAATCTCAGTTGTTCAGAAGTAAGCCACTTGCAAATTAAACCAGAAGTGCAATTTGAAGAAGGGTTGAAAACTGCAGCAAAGATACTGAATTTCACTTGTACGAAGTGCAAGGATAACATTAGATACAGCCCAAATGACCTACAAAAACATTTTCAGCTGTTACACTATGGTGAGTTGCCTTTGTATCCTTGTGAGATGTGCAACTTCTCAGCTAATAACTTCCAGTCATTTAAACAGCACAGACGCATCCATCGTAGCACTTTAGTAAAATGTGAGCTCTGTAATGATGAACAGATATACACTTTGTTGGCTTTGACAAAACACTTCCTATCAAAGCATTGTGTAAATGGACACTTTCAGTGTGAAAAATGTGGGTTTTCTACCCATGATGTGGGTACGTTTGTTCAGCACATTCACAAACATAAAGAGATTCCCTATAAATGTGGCAAATGCCATCAAGAAAACCTAACAGAAGAGGAGCTCCAAAATCATCATCTTGTTCATACCAGTATGTTTTCATTTGGTTGTCCTTATTGCAGTTACAGTACATCACGGAAAGATTATCTTTTAAAACACATCATAGCTTTACACAGAGACCACTTAATTGCAAAAGAAAAACTGGAAAAAGATAAATATGAAAAAAGAATAGTAAAGACTCCAGCAGGACTGAAGCTTGTGTTAAGAAGGTATAAAATGGGAGCATCAAAGAAAACATTCTGGAGGCGGAAGAAGATCAGCAGTGGAAGTGACAGTGCTGGAGAAGAAAATACACAAGTGCTAAGAAGTGTGAATAAAATTCAGACAAATGCTGAGGAGCTGAACCAGTGTATAAGAGACGTGGAAACAAATGAAGAGAAGGATCAAATTAAATACACAGAAAAGCGCCATTTCATGGGTGGAATGCTCTCTACTGCTACTGCACAATACAGTAAGGCAGATGATGGAACAAATTACGGCCTGGGATTCTTGAAAAATGCTGTTCATGGGCCAACAGTATTGATGGTTAAAAACAATAAAATATCTGTTCCAGCAAATTACAGTGCTAAATTTATGGGCTTTAAAATGGTAGATGGAAAGCAACATATTGTTATAAAATTACTACCTACAAGTAAGCAAAATGAGTATTTGTTGGGTCAGAAAGTTGATCCTGTTAAAGATGGTTCTGCAACTCCTTTGCTACAGACTGCTGATCTCTGTGGCTTGTCTTCAGGTGCTATACCACATGTAACTGATCAGTCAGCTTTAAAGAACAATTGTGTTCATCCATTAACCTCCCCTCCGTTTTCTTGTCCTGCTCCTCATTCAGGAAAAACAAAAGTGGAAAAACAAAATAACTCCATATTGTACGGTGGGAGTGTTTCTGAAACTGTAGCACCGTCTAATATAACTGAAGGAAAAAGTCCAAATTATTTGCCAATGAAGCTGGACTCAACTGTACCTCCACATGAAGAGGTGACAAAAGTTGGAACTCAAACTAGTATCTCATGGGGAAGCTTTCGTCCTTCGAGTCATCCTCAGGTATTATCACCCGCTATTACAAATACCCTTCATTATGACCCTGTGAAAATGCCCTTCTTTCCTGAACTGAAAATGCAAAATGGTGGCCTGAATAATAGTAATGGAACTAATAATCTCTATTATTCAAACTCAGTGGATTCATCTAATGAAGGGTTGTTGTCTTTTCACAACTATTCCAAAATAGACTCTTTGGATAATCCATGTAGCATTTGGACATCAACAGATGACAGGTACAAAGACTTTAGCAAAAGAGGTTCTTTTCAAAACAGTAGAAGTGAACCTGCATCTTCACATTCAGAGTCGATGAAAGGTTTGGAAGTAGAGAAGGTTGTGTCAGCCCAATCAAATATTAATAAAACTTACAAACACATAAACACTAAGAATAACTCTGTGTCTTTTAAAAGCCAATCTAAATGTGGTGTTGACAGCGAGTGTTTTACAGAGGACAAGCATAATGGCCAGCAGTATTTGGACACTAACATAGAGCAAGGCTTTCAGAACGTAGCTGAGGAATTCCAGGAAAATGCCTCTGATTGTGTTAATTCTTTCTTAATGCCTAAAATCACATCTGTTTTCTCGTTACAAAGTGAACAGGCAGCTAATTATTTATCACCTGAGATAAACCAATTACTGCAAGATGTGTTAAAAGTAAAAACAACTTCTCAGCAGGAGTTCCACAGCAAGACGAATAACTGTGTCAAACTTCGTTCTGATAAGCTGCTTTCTGGTCCTGAGAGTGGGAATGCAGCCTGCGTGTGTTTAAAAAGCTCTGCATCTGCGTGTGGTTTTCAGAGGCCTCTTCCTAATGTACACTTCCCTTTATGTAAGAGAGAGTTCAACACAAGATGTAGCACAAATGAAGGTACATGTTGTGGGAGAGAAAGACAGACACCCAGAACATCATTTGATTCACAGGACGTGGACAAATTATCCAGAACTCCGTGTGTTGGTGCATTGCTAAAAACTCCTACAGATGAGTTTACACAGCAGGTAGTAAAAGATAAAGTACTGTTTGCAGCTCCAAATCCTAGCAGCTTTTCACCAGTTTCGCCTGTTCTTCAGGAACAGAAAAAAGCTCTTTTTGTTCAGTCCCTTCCGTCACGTTTTTTTGTTCCTTTCCACCTTTCTAACCAGTCTAGACAACAGGTGGTGCCGGGAAAATCTCTTCCATCAACCAGTTCATCAGATGGGCATGTTACTAAAGGTGTACCTGCATCTTTAGTTTCAAATAAAGGACCTGGAATGATTTTGACTTTTAGTGGGGCAGTTGGAACAGTTGCAAATGCCACTAATGATAGTTCTCAGGTTTTAGGGGGAATGGCATCCAGAGAATTTGGGAAAATAACCATATCAACTTCAGAAATGAAGGGGAAAAATGGCAGTTTTAGAAATGGAAGAAGTTCCTGTAATGGGGAAGTATGTGGTACAGTAAATGACTCGTTGAATAGTATGCCATTCAAAGCACCTCTTGTAATTACAAACTCATCAGAGTCATCTGTGAAAGCAACTTCTTCTGTGAAGGTGTTACCAGAGCACCAGGATGCTGTCTTTGGTTCTTTGGAGTCAGTAAAACAACAGGAAATTAAACAGGAACAGCATGTTTATGCACTTTCACCTGATGGACAGCAGGGAGTTTTTCTGAAACGTATGACACCAAACAAGCCTGTAGTTCATAAACCAATTTCTTTTCAGGATAATGCTCATCAAAATTGTCAACCAAAGAAAAATGGAGCCATGCAACAACAGCTTTTGCTGAGAATTAAGACTCCTACTTCAGATACACTGTCTGATAACACTCAGTCAGTAAGCAACTCGGTGCCCTCACTACAGGTGGATAACTTGCAGTTCCTTACTCCTGCACTAGCACATAAACAAAATAATCTTAGTTTTAATGATGCCTTAAACTTACCAGGTGGGTTAATGCCAGCAAATGCCTCTTTGGCAAGGTCTAATCCAGCATGTTGTGTTCCTCCTGTAGAACCTGTTTATTCTAAATCTGCAGGGATGCAGTTGCAAAAATGTTCTATTGAGAGTACGCAAGTAATAACTGCTAACAAGAGGAATAACTCTGGTTGTCAGAAGTCCACATGGAGCACCCAAAACAGAACTGCAAAAGTAAAATCTAGTTTAAAACAAGCTGGGTCTAAAGGTTCAGGAACTGTGGGTGGGCAAAGAAACAAGAATTTCAAACGTAAAAGGAAGACTAATTGCCCAGAACCTCCTAGAAAGAAAGCAATGTTGCACAGAAAGTGTAAGGAAAAGAATCAGGCTGAAATTATTAGTGAGTCAGGTAGCCCTTATAAACCAAGGGCATCAAAAGAAACTGTGAGGACTTTGAAATTAATCCCTTTTAATTCTAACCAGCTTGTAAAATGCCCCCGGAGAAATCAACCAGTTGTTGTGCTTAATCATCCTGATGCAGATGTTCCAGAAGTTGTAAATGTAATGAAAACTATTGCTAAATTTAAGGGACATGTTCTTAAGGTTTTACTGTCAAAAAGAACTGTTGAAGCTCTTCTGCAGCCAGACCTCTGCAATCCTTCGGATGTAACTACTGATGATTTTTCTCAAAAAAACCCCAGGACAATAAAACCCATTAACCCTGTAAAAGAAAGATTTGTCTTAAAATTGACACTGAAAAAGACTAGCAAAAACAATTACCAGATTGTGAAAACTACCTCTAATAATACCTTGAAAGCTAAGTTTAGCTGCTGGTTTTGTGGTAGAATATTTGACAATCAGGATAATTGGGTAGGACATGGACAGAGGCATCTGATGGAGGCTACTCGAGATTGGAATACATTAATGCAATGAGGCCCAGTGAAGAAAATCAATATCATACATTAAAGTTTAAAAAAAAAGAAAATTAGTTGGATTAGGATACACAAGACAATTCTGTTTTGTATGTCAGTGTTGTAACTGAGGTTGAAAAAGGATGCAAAGTGCTTGTGTTTTAAAAGAAAGAGTGTATTCCCTATTGCCATCAGATTTGAGAAAGATCAAAGAACTTTGTGGTTTAAATAACTTGTAACTAATGGCAAATACAATTCCATAAAAATATATATTATTTTTATTACTGCTATTACGTGCTATATTTTTATTCTCTAGAATGAGTCTTCAGGGCTTTTGTCTGTACATACTTAAAATCCCTAAACATGTAAATATTTTATACTTTTCAGTTACTTGGTATAATTCTTGCACAGAAGTTACACCCCTCCTCTCAGTTTTTCAGTTCTGTGCATGCACTACTAAAACCAATTTTTAAAATCTTTTCAAGTACACACAGCTGTTATCCTGGGATTTTTGTTATTTTCACTTATTAGCTCTTGACTTTGTTTTTCAGGGATTGAACACTATTATTAGTAAGTGCCTCAAAGATGTGAAGCAGTTTACATTATGTCAGCTGTGTAACCATGGGTCTGTATAGGGCCATTCCCCCAACAGTTTCATTTAAACAAAGCCATATGTGAATGCTTTAAGCTATATTGCTATGCACATGACACTTGTACTATTTCTGTGCAGTTTGTCTACTTTCTTAGTGAAGTATTTTTCATATAAATGAATAAAACATATTATGATTGTGTTAATACAGTGAGTCAGAATGAAATAAATTGAAAATATACGGTATATATATTCATAATGTATATGGTGTTTAAGAATGGTGAACATTCCTAATCTGTATTGGTTTTGTCACTATTAAATTTGCTATAAGTTGTGTTTACAGCATATGACTTTGAGCATTTATAGAAAATATTTCTAGCTTGCTATGTCTGCCACAAACCCTATAGGAAGGTCAGAATGTGGGGAGGTAAGAGCACCATTTTAGGCTTGTAATTGCATCATAGCTTTATTTCAGGTGGATGTAATTTGTCCCCATAATGACTTAATGTTTTCTACTATTGCTTATTCAGATACACTTCCTTTTGGGACACCAGGGGTTTGGTAAAACCAAGGCTGGAGTTACTCTTCCCTTATTTTACCAGCCAGTAGGGTAATGCTCTTAGGAGTCTGCTTGCTTTCTACTTTCAGTTTTAGAGATAATGAAGAGAGAGACTAAGCTTTACAGTTTTTAGTCTTTGTATGAGGGAATGTGAGCAAAAGACCTCTTAACCATAGTGACTGAGGGTATACAGATGAAGGTCCTTATTATCCACAGCAATTATTTCTCGAGGCTTTGTCCTCCAGATTCTTAATGAACCTCTGTAGGTTAGAAGTTTCAGTCTTATGTGGGATTGCTTTTACCGTATGGCTGGCACCTTTTGCCCAAGTGTGAAGGTGTAAGCCAGCTACCCAAAGTATTGATGGAAAAGCTGTCAAAATGGAACAGCAGGCTTGGAGAGGACTAGGGCATTTAAATCTTGGGGGTTTAGATTGTATGCAAGCCCAAGTAGTTTTCTGTTGCTGGTTCCTTAAGGTTAAAATGAAGATTGCTTGCTACCAGTGAAACAGTGAGAAGTCATGGATGTCACAGGCATGTCACCACTTACCTGAATTCAACTTACATTTTAAAAAGTGTTAAAGTTACTTAAAAACAATTGCTTCAGTTATTAGATAAATTTTTCTTTCTTGATATGTGTGTTGGCAGGAAGATGCACACTAGCCTTGCAGCTGGTGAGTTATGTATGGAAGTCAACTGAAGCAGTCAAGGCAGCATAGTTTGGGTGAATTAATATACAGTTGGTATGTGTTGTGTATCTAAACTGGATCATTTTGTGCTGCACAATGAGCTTGAGCTCTGATGTTAATTTGGCTAGGAACTTAGAAGAAGACCAATACAGCGGTGAGGAAGTCGGTTGGAAAGAAACAGCGTTAGGAAAGGACAAAAACATGTTAAGCTTTTTTGACTAGCAGCATCTACTGTCTGCCTCAGCTTGCTCTTCTATAAACTGAAATTGAACCCATGAATTTTGGACATTGTCTTTGCCTTCTTTGGAAAAAATGTATGTGAAATTTGTTCCTAAACCTACTTGGTGCAATTTCAGCAAGGATGACCAGTTTTTGTTAATAATTACTTAGCACTGAAGTGGAAGGTCTGTAGCATTAGGAGGTTTTCTCTGTTTTGATGAATCATGAGAGTGACAACTGTCACTGGAATTTTTTTCTAACTCATTTGTTTTTGTATGAATTGACCTTAAACGGTACTGTGAAAACATTGTAAAGCTAGAAAATGTTGAAATAAGGTTGATTTATACAACCTTAATTAATTGGCATGTGTCACTTTTTCCATGGACATCCATCTCATTCAGTGCAGAGAATTCTTGCTTCGTCCTGGGTAGCTATTCAGCAATTTTGTTTCCCCACCCTTAGTACTGTTCTAAATATATAATTTTATTCTTACGACCTTTTCCATAGTGTGTTGTTTGAGGTCCTTAGAGTTTGTAATTTCTGCAGATCAGTTTTCAGAAAATCTCAAGTGGGACTTCACTGAAATTAAGATCACAATTAATTACCATCAGGAGAAAATTTGGTTGAAGTGATCTGACCTGTGCAGCAGTAGATGGTGTGATAGAAGATGCAGGGAAAATATATTCAGTTCTTTAGTGAAATGTTCAACTACTTTAACTGTACGAAGCCACCTTTTTACTGGCCAACTCCTGTAACGTTGGTGCATTTCTCAGCATTTTCAGTAAATGGGGAAAGGTATCCTACAAATATCCTACAAACCACAGTTTTCATTATACAGCTACAGTTTATTCCTGAAGTATTGCATGAACCAAGTGAAACACATAAATCCATATGGAAAAATATTCAAATATTCTATAATGCTTGTATTGTAACTGATATAGCTGATGTGACAAGTGCACAGGTAACTTGAAGTATCTTGATTTTGAGTGCTTGGCTATGCAACCATAACATTTTAAAATAGCTTGTAACATGGCAAATAGCAAGATAAAACTTAAATTGCTTATATTGTTTTGGGACATAAAAAGAGAGGTGCAAGCACAAGGTCATCAACTCTACAGTATCTGTGTTCGACCTTCAAGAGGCCTAAAATCTATCCCATTATGTATTCTTGGCAAGATGTGTATTCATCAGTAAGTCATGGTGCCCTTCCTCAGTAATTCCAGTGTTTTAACAGAAATTTGTTACAGAGCTGTTGTTATGTGAGACACCTTTTTTATTAACAATGCTTCCTAATAATCTCTTTTTGCTGCTGGTGCGTTTGATTGAATGAAGAATGTAGTTTTGTACCTTGTGTGTCTGAACACTTGGATTTTCGAGAACGCGAGTTCGTAGACCTTTCATGGAGCAACATTGTCACGAATGATATACAGTACTCATTGTACTCTCTGTATCAGGTAGGCAGCCAACACTTCTCCTTTGTACATTATTAAATATGACACTTCACCCAGAGTTCTCAGACAAAAGAATTAGTTCATTTTTAGCTCTTCATTTAGGTTGTTTTTTTTTTTGTGTGTGTGTGTGTGTGTGTTTTTTTGGTGTGGTTTTTTTTTGTTGTTGTTGTTTTGTTTAAGCTATTTAGTGAATGACAATTATATGGAAGGGAAGTCAGCTAACAATATCACAATATCAGAGAAAGATGAGGGAAGAGGTGTGTTGTGTGTGTTGCTGTGTCTGTCAGGTCAGACTTGATATACCTGTTACCTGGAGCATACAAGTGGTGGCATTAAGATGACTGCTGGCACTGCAACAGCCACACCAAGTCACCATTTCCTACATTCTGTAATGGCTTTTCAGTCCACAGCACTGGGCTTTTTAACACAACAGGCTTCATACTTGGCACCAATTTATTTTATGTCCAGAATGTAGGAAATGGTAACTTGGTACAATTCCATACCTGAAAGTTGCTTAAATCTTCTCCAGCTAAAACTGTGTTTCAAAATATGTCTGCACCATAGTCCTGCCAAGCCATAACAGATCAAGCTTGGGTATGGAAAGCCCAGTAATCAGTTTGGTGTGTTTGTGTGTGTGTGTGTTTTTTTTTTTTTTTCCCCCATGGAGCCTTATTTTGTGCCTAAGAAGTTCTCATTTCAGGCTTATTGGATTACTTTGTAGAAGGCTGTGTTGCCTATCAGCTCCCTGCCTTGTTTTGTTGTCAAAACTATAAGGTAGCCCCATAATAATGTAGAACATGGATAAAAAGTAAAGTAAGGTTTGAGGGTAAAGGTAACTGGCCTGTTTATCTAGAGCATATTTGTTATTTGCAGGTCAGCCACAATATTATAGGTAGTGCTGAGCACTTAGAGCTGAGGGGCAGGAGCAGCAGTGCTTTAAAGTGCTCAGTGCTAATTACCTTAAAAAAGTGATACCTAGTCTCTTGTATGAAAGATATACACTTGAATTTCCCTTGTTCACACTATTTTTTTCCCCCAGTTTTAGAATGATGGAGGTACTGCACACTTAACTTGGAAAGAATGAAGAATCTAGAGGGAGCAACACAGAAAGGTTAGCAGACAGACAGTGCCAAATTTAAATGCTGTGCAGTACATGAGTGAAAGGCAAGGACTACATGAATGCAAAGGGAAGTTAAATACTCAGTGGCTACTTTTTCACAGAGTACTTCCATTGTGAGTATTGCTTGAAATAACTTCTAAAGTGATGCTTGAAGTAGCTAAAAAATATAGTAGTACACATATAGAAGGAGTAAATCAGGCTTGCAGACACTAATTTTTGTGTTATTTTGACACCTTGACTTGGCAATCTTAATGTTCTAAACATTTCAGTAGTATTAAGCATAGTATTAATATAAAATTAATACCAACTGAGCAATATACTAAACACAGCCCTTACGCAGCACTGTGACCGGTCTGTCATAGGTAGGCTTGTGTAAAGTCTGTATGTGTTGCTTCTTACTTGCCAGTGGTCTTACCACATTGCATTTGGGTAAGTATTGCCTGTGTTGCAGAGGGAAGAAGCTGAGATGCCTCAAGGTATGTAGGTAGCCATGTGCTGAGCATTGTGTTGGCATACAGTTCTTCCTAGAAGACAGGTGCATGACTTTCAGAAGTAACTGATCAAAAGCACAAGAAAGTTTTTGCAGAATACAGGTATGCTATGGCCTTAAGCGACTTGCTGAGACTTTGCAGGTGTTGACTCAGTCTTGGCCTTTAATGCCTTGAATATAATCCTAGAGACCACTGCCTAATTGGGAACAGAAAGTACAAACTAGGTGTGTATAAAGTGTCAGTTTTGGAAAATACCTTTTTGTCTTCTGTAGACAAAAGGTCTAGGTACAAAGGTCTAGGTGCAGATGAAGACATCTGTACCTGATGTCTTCAGGTCCAGTGAAATCAAACACTGCTAGAACTAGTTAACAATTGCTCCTAAAAGTTTTTCATTGGTGCAATTTATACATTCATCAAATTAATTTTCACCACTTGAACATTTGTGGAAGTTTACTTGGTTCACAATAATACAATAAGTAAACCACTGTGATCGAACAGGCTATAACATAAAGTGGGTTTTTTTCTGTGTATGTCTCCTTAAACAGTAATTCAGCAAGAACTGAGTGGGTAAATAGTTCAGCAATGATGCAGTGCACCTGGGTCACCAACAGTAGGCCATTTGAAGACAGTCTCAAAGATTTGAGAGTCATTAAGACAAATTATGTTTGTGTGTGTATACATATATAAGATAAGAACAGTATCACTTTTTACAGCTTTAACAAATTGTGAAGGAGCACATACAAATATATACATTAAAACCTCAACACCAGTGAATTGATGCTTTCTTGCTGAAGGGTGCCAGAAATGCAGTCCAGCAAAGTCTCCATACACTACTGAGTTTACAGTATTTTTAGATTTTATTTGTACATTTGAAAATACAAACAAAAATATCAGTGAAACAGGGTGAAGCTGAGGGAAAGTACAACACACATTATAAATCTAAAACATTCAGGTGGCTTTATTGCCACTAATCACAAAGTACAGTCTTATTTTCAGCTTTTGCACAGTGGTATATTAGGTCAAGTTGCTCTAATTTCTGGGGCTGTGCACTTTACAAAGAAATTGCTGAAAGCAGTGATATGTGGTAAACATAAATTGAAAGAGTAGATCATCGTGGGTGTTGTTTTTATATCCTTAAGAAATCTATCTTCAAATAGCAGTCAGACTAGGCTGTGGTATGCAGTTGTTCTTCCCATGACTTTGGATACCCGTGCTGTCACAGATGACAGTGTATCTGGTTTGGCTTCTTGTGTTAAATGTGAACACTTTCCTGATAAAAGTGATGGGTTGAACTCTATGAAATGCATTTTTTACTACTCCGTAGGTGCTTTTGAAGAATGTTTCCCATAATTTTAGATTTTCTTCTTTTAATACCTTGTCCATGTCTCAGTATGTTGAAAGAAATTATTAAAGAGGTCTTCATTTTAGCAGTTCAGTTTGATTAAGAAACTCTTACAATATGTTTCAGTTTTGTTGAGTCTTTTGTGTTGTTTTGGCTGTCAATTAGAACCAGGGAGGTGTGCTGATGATTCTCTACTATTTCAGCCACACTGTCGAAGCGCTGGATAAAGAAAACAAAATACCATTAGTGCTGGCTTCCTTTAATGCTATAATATTGACAGTAATCACTGCATCTTTTTATCTTTGCTTCTCATGTACTTGAAGAGAGTTAAGCTACTTGTTACCAAGTTAGATGCTTTGCCTTTTAGTGAGAGCACTGATCCTTCTCTTAGTTCTGATTTTAGTCATAAACAGATTAGATTTAGACAATAGAAGATAATACATGCACCAGCTGTCTCCTCCTTTCCATTTGTGATTGCTACCTGCACAAACTGAACCACTGAGTTTGCTGTGGGCCATAGTGAACTGACATTTCATTTTACCTCCATGTATAGTAGGCTGCAGACTGGCTGCTCAGAAGCTGTGGCAGATGTGCTTCAGCCACCTCAGAGGGAAGGCTATGTCCAGGAGTAACAAGTGCAGGCAGCCATCTATGAGAACTGTTCTCGTTATGCAGTTTTAATGTTTGTCACTGTAAAATAGTATCCAGAATCTGCTAGGTCTGTTGCTTTTCCTTTTGGACTTTGGTCAAATAAGGACTTTGGACTATCTATTTATTCTGAGGTCATTTTTCACCCTTTGTTGAAGACCAGGTGAGCTCCAGGCTATTATATTTTCTCTAATCTCAAAACTGGTGCCTGGGAGGCACATAATTAGGCTATGTCAAGCCTACTTTCACATTGCTGAAAAGCCTACTCTATGCAGTGATACACTGTTTTCATTGGTATTTGTGTTCCAAGTTTCTGTTTTGCTATCAGAGTAAGTATCTCTGTAGCAGAGTAGATAACCAGTGATCTTTTTACTCCAGAGCTAAAACTTAATATTTTTTTATGTGAAAACAGTATTAACAGTAATGTCATTCTTATTTGTGATAGTGTTGGGGGGTTTTGTTTTTTGAGCATGGCTTTTCTTCCTTTGCAATTTTTCAAGAAATATAACTAGAGTTTTAGATAGAAGGTAGATGGAGGATCATAAACAGTCAAAATTTATCTAGCAGCTGCAGCTCTTAACCTTTTAACTTTATTTAAACAGCTCTATGAGTATGGTTTAAATTTGATCTGTCGTTTTAGTTACAGTGTGCAGGAGCTGTTGTAACACTGGTTTCTCTAGCTTGACAGATCAGTCATTATAAAGGGTATATTTTTATCTTCATACATGAATCTTTGTGGTCATAGTTATATATCTTACAATATATGCATATTGCTATGCCATATATGCAATACATGGCATAGCAATACATCTTAGATACATTGCTATATACATAGCAATAGATCTTAGTTCTTGCGTATTAAAGGTATATAATTGAAAACTGTTAGGTAAAATATCCCCACATGATCTCACCTCTTCACCACTTTTTTCTCTGCCCAGTGCATATTGCCTTGTTGATTCAATAAATCGTATAGGAATGTTGTACACTCTTCTGTTGTAAAACACAACCAGTGTATATGGTTGCCGTGAGTCCTGTCCAGAACTCTTCCTTATTAGAAAAGATCCATCCTAAAGAGAGAAGAGTAGTCAGTGTACTTGGCTCATTTCTTTCCAACAACTTAGTCTGGTTTTGGTTTAATATTTTGATTTATATTAGCATTAAACCCTTTTCTCCCATTAGAAAAATAATAGCAGCAGATGAGAAGTAGCATGTATTTCTGCTAAAAGTAGCTTGCAAAGGTGTCATTTAAGAATCGCCTTTGCTGCTGTCTATTCTCTCTCTCAAGAAGAGAGAAAATGAAGCAGTAAATACACAGTGGCAGCCATCTGTTGGGGTCCACAGATTGTTAGGGAATAGCTCCTATCAGTGGCAGTAGGTAGGCAAGAAAGCAGGGGGAGGTGGAGATACCATTTCTCCAGAGCTGTAAAAAGGAGCTCACCACAGCCAAGCACCTGCACTCCTGACCATGTAGCCCTGTGGTCACGAACTCACAGTAGCCTTCACCTGGTGATAGCCCCCATACTCTGCCCCTTTATCCTTTCTGTGGATTTAGGCAAGAGTAGAAATGTAGTTGATGCTGAGGATGCAACTCTACATGCTCCTCTTTCCTCCTGTGACACTAGATTTTGTACAAAGAATAGTTGAGAGAATTCAAATTCTTCAAACACCTAAATGCACAGTGTTGCTATTTCAAAATGCATAGCAACACCAGCCTTTCCAAATAGCTGTTTTCACATGAGCCATTGGATAGTGGTGGAGACCACTTAAAAGCCACTGGGCTTCGCATTTTTTTAAGGGGGTGTGCATGAGCTCTAAGACCTTCCTCAGCTCTCTAGTCTATAATAGCTTTCTGTGCAGTGCTTTGGTCTTTGACTTGCACTAATGCAACTTTGTGTTGCATTGAAAGCCAGTGTTAACTAATGTCACCACAATAATTCCAGGTTTGACAGTATTTGCATGGCACATTAGTTCTGACCTGTTCAGAAAGCAACTGGTGCTTTTTGAATACTTCTGGTTGTCTTTAAAATTTTTTTTAATTTGAAGTTTTGGGTTTTTTTCCCCATAAAGTAGACATTCTTTAAAAGTGTTTGATCCTACCTTGTTTGATCGGTACAATGCATCTTCTGCCATTTTCCTGTCACAGGTAGCAGCATACCATGCTTTACTGTGAACACCAGCATCCTAAAAAGAGAGGAACAGTGTTTCACCTGTAAAATCATAATGATAATAATAAAGAATATGGCCTGTAGGGGAGTTACGGCTAAATAATATGAAGCTATGAAGAACTAAAATGCAGAAAGCACAGAGTTTAAAAAAGTCTTTGCCAGGAGTTCAGTTTTAGTTGAATAGAGGTAGGGCAAAGAAAAACTGGGAGTGTCAAAACAGTGGTAACAGATTTGTGATAAAAGGCTGATAAATGACAAAAGAGAGATATCCTGAGGAAAGCAGTCAGGTTCAACTGTAGGATAGTTTTAAAGACAGAAGCTATTCCTGTAGAACTTAAAGAGGAATAAATGTTGAGGAATGTTGAGGAATAAATAGACCATTAACAATTTAAATGCTAGTCAGTTGTGGGTGTGGGGTGTTTGGATTTGGTTGGTGTCTCAGCTTTGGGAATGAAGTTTCCCATATACTTAACACTATTTGTGAACAGTCATGATTGCCTCCACCTGGGCAGCATGAAGGTTGGAAAAGTTTTGCTTCAGCTTTACATTAACAAGCTTAATGATAAAATTAAATTTCACACAGGCTTTTTCACCTCTGTACAAAACAGATTAAAGGTTGCACATTTTAACTGAGCTGGTCTAGCTGACTTATTGCTGCCAGAAAGGGAATATCTTGCCTTGTCCTTTGTGCTCATTTTGTTGCTCATCTGATCCCATGGTGAGACAGTTCACTTTATTAAACTTGCAGAAAAGAAAACTTTCCTTTTTTGTTTTGCCTTTTTTTTGTGTTTGACTGCCAAGCTGGTTTTCTGTCAGTTTAATGACTTGGCTCAACCCACAGCAGGATCAGGAAGGAACACCAGAGAAGCTGAGAGGGGAGCTGACAGTGAGGAGAGAGCAGAGCCTAATTTTGGGGGCATTGCACTAAATACTTAGACTGGCTCAAGCCATAATATATAATTTGACCTTGAAAAATTTTCCATGTATTTCTCCAGTCACACTGTTCATTGGAAAAAGAAAGGGTGAGAGGAATTGCAAATATGAAAGGTACTTCCCAGACCTTTCTTCTACCACAGTCAGTGGCCTATAATGTAGAAGCAGAGAGCTGCTGCTGAAGTTTGGATGGGAACCAAGCAAAGGGCAAAGTCATGGGAATGAATGACATCATCTGTGAGCACCTGTATTGTGCAGGATGCTACAGCAAATTATACCACTGTATACAATTGCTGGGAAAATAACATTAACAGCTAAAATTTTTTTAACAAAATGGATCTTTTATTAAGTTTTGTTTCTGCCCATGGCTGTTAGATAAAAATTGCAAATGTAATTGCTACAAGCTCTTTGTGTAGAGTCTTCTGGATTGTTTATTTGAAAGTAATTTTTATAATAAATATGTAGTAATACATACAGTTAAAAATTTTCCAGAACTTCAAATCCTTTGTGTTCTTCACTGTTATATTATCTTTGTCATGTCAGACTTTAGAACACTTACTGGCTCTGCATGATAGAGCCTTTGTTTTACACTCAACAGAACTATTTTTACCTTGTTTGTGACTACTAGGCTTGTAAGAATGGCTTTTTGCATTTTGTAGTCTCCCTTCATCCAAAATGAGAATAAGAGAATGAAATGAAAGTAACCTTGCATTTGCTTAGCTCATTCAAAGCTTAATGTTGCAACAAAACACATAAAAAAAAGAATTGGCCATAAAACTGACAGCATTAACTGTAATGAGAAGAGATTTGTTTAAAGGAACAGAAAGGAGACTAAAACACATAGGGGAGGCATTGCAGCATCATTGTATTTGCTTACTGCACTTTTTTTTCTCTGTACACAATTTGTACAGCTATAAGTTAGAAAAAAGGAGGTGATTAAAAACTCTTTATAGCAATCTATATCAAAGACTAGACTTAAGTACATCACCACAGATTTCCTTGTTTCAATGATGTTGAAAATAGGCACTGGAGATGTTTCATGTCAGGAAGACATGAAACTAAAGCTTTTTGTGATTGGTAGAGTGCCAAGATTTTATATAATACTATTTACATATTTTTCTACAGTTTGTTAAACCTTGCCTATACTACGTGTTCTGAGCATATTTTAATGAAAACTAACATTCAGATTATTTGTGCTACAGAAAAGCCTCACTGCAAAAGGGGGCATAGAAGCCCTCCACAAAAGGAGTGTAATTTTTTTTTGAAAGGGGTAGGGGTGGAAATACTATTTTAAAATAAAGGATCAGGAGATTTCTGTAATATGATTTTAGCTAATATTATACCTGGTCTGCAGAACTTGAAACAGAAGAAGTGCTGCTGGGAGGGGAAGCACCCAAAGAACGGTTTGCAGCTTCTGGCACTTCTAGAAAAGAGAAAGAGCAACATGTATAAGTTTTCAAAGTATATTTGTTATGATGTAAGAAATTGATTTGTTACAAGGACTTTGGAAGATGTGGAAACATTTGACCTTTGCTATCACTCAGGAAAGCTTTCTGCTGGGAATGGATGGGGCCTATACAAGTGCTGAGACACTTGCCTGCCCAAAGGGTAGCCTTGCTTGTGAAAACCAGTTTGGATAACAGTTTGGTTATTAGCCAGAACTAGACTCAGAATACAGGAAAAAACCTCTTCCACCACCAAAGTGAATGAATGTAGCAATAGAAAATGCAGCAACATGATGTAAATAATTCTCAGTCCAGTGTGAGAAGCAGTCTTACAGGTGAGCAAGTCAGGAAAACGTATTTATTTCACAGATAATTTTCCACCAATTTAGACTACCTGAATTGTTTGTATACATGTGCAAGATGTCCAGGCAGCAAAATGGGGAAGCAGAATGAATAGAAAACATTATGATGCTTAACTGGAATAACAAAGCATAGTTGAAAGTAGTTACTAGGGCTGAAATACAGATGTAAGAGTTTAAGAAATCAGAAGTGAAATGTTTGACTAGTGTTGCATAGTAATGATATGATGAAAGAAGTATGGGTTATTGCTTTCTGGTAAAAAAGAATTTGGCCCAAGAGTGTAGGTGTCTGCTATAGGTACTTGTGAACACAGCTGGATGCAAATCAATATACTGGAGAAGATCATTGTAGAAAGTTGAATGATACTTATTTTGTTATTATGGGAGGCTTTTTTCCCCTGTGTGTTTTACTTATTGGGGAAAACAAATGCTACCCTTTCTTGATATGGTGCTCTGCAGACTGCATTGTCAGATCTTTACTAATAAAATTCCAGTTTAGATATCAGTTTAGAAAGCAAGTAAGAATATGATAAAGAAGAACATACAGTCACCAGAATTAAAAAATTCAATTGGACTGGAGAGCTCAAAGACAATTGGTGTGAAGTACATTTAGAACTTCTTTTGTAGTAAAGATGCAACTGTCTGGAAGCTGCATCCCAGTTGGAGGGGAGACATTGTAGGGAGCAGTTCCAGCTCTCAATGAATTAATGATCACCTGAAGAAGGCTATTCAATATTATGGATTTTGGTTTTTCTGTAAAATTTCGACTGACCGGCTGTTAAAGCTACAGCTGAAAGTAGGTTGTATGAATAAAGCAAGAACTGCCAGAAGTCAGTCAGATTAGTGAATTGGACTTGACAAAAGGATCTTAAAATAAGTAATGGAAGATGCCTTGGTTGTGTGTAAAAAAGTAAAGAGAGATGGGGCTTTATGCAATTAGAATTTTATTGATTTTAAAGATAATCTAGGTACTAAACAAATAGTAGTTCTGGCACAGGAATGGCAATTTCCACAATCAAATTGGAAGCAGAGCTTAAATAACTTTAGTACAATTGAACTGATAGGCTCAGATAATCTTTACCTGTGAAATTTTAAAAACTGGCACATGGAATTCAGGGGTGATAACAGTGATTTTATGTAATTTTCAAGTCAGGATGCTACCAAATGATTAAAGAATACCAAACGTAATTGCTATACCTAAAGTTGAAATAGTGACTTGAGCATCTACAGGGCTTTTTGTCTGATTCCACAGAACACAAGGCCCTAGGAGAGAATTTGAAGGAAATAACATCAAGATTTGGAAGTAAAGGTACGACTAGCAATAGAAAATCTGAATTTTAGCCAAGTAGGTAAAATGTTACAGCTCTTTCATAAAATAACAGAGTTCTACAAAGAGGGAATGTAGCAGTGTACTTAATCTGGAGTTCAGGAGAGCATTTGACACTACCATATGGGAAATAAGTACTTTTAATGATGAAGTTAGCTCTAGGCTCGTATGGGGACAAAGAAGAGATGGCAGGTTATGCTGAAGGGCCATCAGTGATTATGGGAGCAGTGGTATTATAAAATTATAAAATTGTTATTGGACATGGCACAGAATAAGATTAGGCTAAAGAAAGTTTACTAATCAGAGCATCATTTAGCACCAGATGGTCTTGAAGAATAGTTACAGTTCCAGGAGTAGTAAGAATTTATGCTTCAAGCTTGAAGCACATCAGTTGTGTGACAGGAGCAGACAAACTTGAGTGCATCAGTCAAGAGCATTAATGTGAACCATATATTAATGTGAACTTCCTCAGCACAGGAGATATAATTGCAACATGCATCAAGCAAATGTTTCCAGGAAAGAGATACACTAATAACAGCATGTCACTTTAAGCTACACCAAATGTAGATTTTTATGTGCCATTGTCACCATCTGTTTACAGTGGGAAAGATATGTTCAGACTGAGTATGTACAGTAAAGGGCTTACAGGAAGGTCAGACAAGTGTCTGCTAACAAGCAACTAGAAAAACGTTAAATCTAATTTACACTTCTGTACAAAGAGGGTTTATATACATATTACCTAATTTGTTTTTAGCTGTGAACTGAAACAGAGTCCATCTTGGAAAGATGGACTTTTCTACTTAGAGAAAAGCTTCAGCATTTGCTATTATAAAAGTACCTTCTTTTTTCCTTCTGTAGTAAAAGGATAAATTGAATGCAATAATAATCTGTCTGTCTTCTAGACAACAGAAGCCTGGAGCAGCCCAGAAATGTCATATTTAGTATTCTTCTGTGACAAGGAAGATTGATGGAATCTTTATTATGATGGAAAATGACCCAAACTGCCTTTGCTAGTAATTTCCAGTATTCATAAATGTAAATGAAGCACCCATTTTCCATCAATAATCCTGAGATACTCCCTTAATTTTACTAGCTGAGCTAAGATCCTGGATACTTGACCTCCTCTTTGTATGCATTACAGATACATTAATTCCAAATAATTAATATGCAAGGCATTTTGAAATAATTTTAATTCAAAGATTAATTTGAAATTACAAGTTAATCACATTTTAATTCAAAAACTGAATTATACTTACTTGGCAGAATTGAGGACTTTTGGAGCAGAGGCCTGAAATAAATGTTGAGAGATTACAGAAAGGTCTGAGGGGGATAGTCCTGATAATATGAAAATTGAGTATTTGAAGCATGCAGTGTGAATGTGTTCCATCTCACCCATTTGTTCATTGAGAAACATGGGTCTGATACAGGTATTTTAAAAAAAATGACATCCCACTAGTAGGAATTTAAACCTATGTTTTAAATCTCCACCAGTTTATTACAGATTATATCCCCTCATGCTTTTTGGTGATGGTTATAGTATTTGTATGCATTCATTTGCCATATTTTAGTCTTTTGCTACTGTGAGGTACTGTGAGGCTTCAGGAATCTCAGCTCTGAAAAAGCAACAAGGAGGCTCCAGTGAAAAGAGCGCTCCCCTCTGAGCCTCTCACAGCTGGTGCATTGCAATATTCAAAAGAGGATGGAAAGGGATCTTACTTTTGGGCACCACTTGGAAGGGGGGGAAGTGGAAGTTCCTGGTTGGAATTGCGCCGTCGTTCTGGTGCCGCAGGTTTTTCTGTGGTTTGGGAAAACAAATGGTAGAGTCAAGATTTTTTCGGAAATATATTATCTCAGATTAGGGAGTCCCAGTAGGTGAAGCAGGGTTTCTTTTACTGTAAATTTGGGGTATATTCTTACATGGCAGCCTGGCATCGAGCTGCTTTTTTTGTTAACTAATTCTAGGCAAATATCTGTGCTATGGATGCCTGCAGGGCTCGGTGACACTCCGTGACATGGGGGGAGGGCGCTGGGGCTGGGCTGGAGCATCCCAGCCTGGAGTGAAGCCGCAGCTCCTGCTGGAACCGCCGCCTCCCACAGACACAGAGGGACGGGATGTTCCTGCCTGTGCCAGGGACTGCCTCTTGCCACCAGTCGGTTCCATTAGAGATGGTTCTGGCTGAGTTCAGAACCCGTCCCTCCCTTCCCCCTTCTGCACTTACAGGCCTGCATGGGCACACTGCTGGTCCATTGCTGTTCTACGTTACCCTGCCAGTAACCTCAGCAGTTTTACTGTGACTGCTTTTAGAGGACAATGATATTCAGTGCAACTAAAGCTGCCCAGATCCAGTTTGAAACTGCTAAAACAAAACATCCCTCAAAAATGTACACTAAATTGAATGTGGGTGTTGTTTGTTTCATGTTTTTAATAAAAAAAAAAAAACAGATAAATGTCAACTTTTCACAGTAGTGGCTATAATTTACCTTCATTTGCAGTTAAGGTCTCTCTGGAAGGTAAACACGGTTTCTGCAGTAAAAGAGAAGGACAACCAAGTGTTAACTGGCATGTCACTTGTACAGCAAATGTTTATCATTTATACTTTTTGTGAAATAGTTTAGAATTGGCAACATCCTGGAAGAATTAGGAGGCAGGGACATAGCCACTCCGTGAAGAGTCTCTAGTTGTATGACCTTGAAGTCTGGGATTTTGCAAAGGAGATTTGGAAAGAATCCCAGTTTGTGGGTATAAATAGATGGAGAAAAAGTAAAATCTAGATGGTTCATTCTTATCTCAGGCCCAAAAATGAAAAGTCTATCCCAAATACTTGAAAATCAAAATTTGATTTTCACCCTTATTGAGCTATGCAGACAAATATCTGAACACTTTTCTGTTTACCAGAAGTTAAACTGTCTGGTTAGCTCACACTAAAACTGGAACCAATCTTCCACTTTCAATTTTTTTTCCTTTCATTTTGAAACAATGATAATAAACTGCCAGTTTTGAAACATTTTTCAAATTATTTTCTTTGAAAATTCCAACCAGTCCTCTTACTTTCTGCCACAAGAAGTTTTGGGATATTTTTCAAATGACGAAATGTTCACTGAAAACCCTCAAATTCTGGTAAAATCCTGGCTATTTCTTGAGCTATCACTGGCAGTGAACTCATGTTCCCCATAGGCAGCCCTGTACATTCCAGGAATGCTTTTGAATTGTGTGTGTTCCCATTTACTTCTCATTTATTCAGTTCATGCACTGTGTTTATTGTTACATCCTAGAGCATTGAATTCAAACATTGCTTTGATCAAAATATTTTTCTGCTTGAGCAGAAAGATCACTGATCTTCATTCATGTAATAGCACCCAAGTATCTCCTGTCTTTATAACTCTTTCCCCTAGTATTTTTTCATTTATTTTGTACGTAAACCCATGATAAAATTAAGTTTTACAATAAATTAAGAATCTAATAAAATTTTTGGCTGATTATGCAATTACAGGTCAACTTACTGGTGAAATTACTGCATTAGAAGTTTTCTTGCTGAAGTATGGAGGAAAAAGAAAAATAAAGAATATGGTTACTTAGCAGATACATGGATTAATTTAGCAACTAAGCATCAGTTTCATTGGTTCTCAGAGTATTTCTGTCTAAAATGGGATTCACTGGATACTTGTAGCAGTTAGAAACAAACAAGAATAAAAAAGGAATGAGGGTATCAGATGCTATGTGGGCACACGGTAAAGGTGCTCACACAAGGAAGTTACAACACCTGTCCAATACTTAGCATGACTTGGGTGGGGCAGGAGAACTTAGTGAAAGCTTTCTGCACTTCCAGGCTTGCACGTGCCAGTGCTGCAGGATGGGACCAAAGCAGACAAGGGAGCCAGCATCTGCCATCAGTGGCAGGCAGGGAAGGGCAAGGCCACTTAGCATACAAACAGTATTCCTCCAGAAATAACAAAATAACAGCTTGCCTTTAGCTAGTCAGGGTATCTTTCGTGAACAGGAATAAATATTATTCCTGAATTCTAACTGCTATAGGCAAGGATTAGGATTAGCTCCTAATACACTTATTAAACCCATCCCCATCAAAGAAGTACTTCTATCATTTTTTACTCACAGGCCCCTTGGTAATGGAGATGGAGCTGCTCCAGTAGGAAATCTGGATTCTTGTGTGTTATTGAACCTCTGACCTAGAGATGCAAGCAATATATTTAGTATGCAACGTGAGCTGTATCCGAACAGTGGATTTTCCTCATTGCCATTTTAGTGTTAATGTAATAAAGGTAAAAAATAGCCATTGGTTTAATTTTTTTCTTAACATATTTTCAGTCTGATTATACAAGAGAACAGTTCAGTGACACTTCTTGCTTATTGCTGACTGTACAGATAAAGTTTACACTGACACACTACATTGCACGCTGTATTCTGGTAACTGGTGGCATATTAGCCCCTCTCATATTGCTGTGTTTTCGTCTGAATTACTTACTTTCATCATTATTGTTTGCTTCATGGTCCTGTAATGGAAAAATAGGTTAGATTTGAATTGAAGGAATTAAAAAAGGAATTACTGTGTTCAGTTTTAAGTCCTTTGCTACCAGAAGGACATAGAGGTGATGGAGCAGAGAAGGGCAACGAGGCTGGTGAAAGGACTAAAGCACAAGTCTTAAGTGGAGTGGCTGAGGGAGCTGGGGGTGTTCAGCCAGGAGGAAAGGAGGCTCAGAGGGGCCTTATTGCTCTCTACAAGTACCTGAAAGGAGGGTATTGGTCTTTTCTCCCAGGTAACAAGTGACAGGACAAGAGGAAATGGCCTCATGCTGCACCAGGAGAGGTTTAGATTAGATACTAAAAAATTTTTTTTCACTGAAAGTGCGGTCAGGCATGGAATGGACTGCCCAGGGAAGTGGTGGAATCACCATCCTTGGAAGTGTTCAAGAGCCATGTGGATGTGGCACTCACAGACATGGTTTAGTGGTGAACACGGTGCTGCTGGATTAACAGATTAACTTCTCAGCCTCTTTCTTTGATTATTAAATGAGTACTGCATGAACAATCAAATTGTTTTTGGTATCTCTAGTAGTTTTTAAAGAAACACTTGTATAGAAGGCATACAGTATCCAGAATACTTTCATGATGTCATTTGAAAATTTTTAAGCAACCATCAAATTTTGAACTTTCTAATAATCTTGAGATTGCTTGTAATAAGTATTGAGAAAACTTGACCTTTGTTTTGCAGGGAGACCTTTTGATTCATGTTTAATTTCTAACCTGGAAGACAGAAATTTTACAGCAGATTTGAATATACTAAAAACACTTGAATATACTAAAAAATCTTCCACTGAATGGAGGAAACTGAGTAGACTCTTGTCACCATGCTAGAATTGAAGCAATCCACCTAATTTCCTGGCTTCTTTTGGAGATGCTTAATTTTGTCTCCCATTTCTTGACATTTAGGGAATCAAGACTCCCATCTGATAAGTATCTTTCAAAGAGGCACCCGTTATTAATTTGTCTGTCTTCATATACCCAGCTAATGGCTTTTCACTAATGTTAGTGACAAATGCATCCATTCTCTGGCTGGAGCAGTGTAATCCATCACCCAGCAGTTGGGGAAATGAGACATGGCAAAATTTTTCTCCCAGTCAGCTCAGGCCTTTGAAAGGAACAAGGGCTACAGTTCTGTGCACACGATCAGTGCTGGTTAGTGCTGGCAGCAGATTGAATGAGAGCAGTTAACAGATGTTTCAGTTATTGTTTGGGCTTTGTCAATGTGCTGTAGCCAGGGACAGAAAGAAACAACAGAGCACTGGACAAACATCATGCTTTGTTTAAAATTGTAAACGCCGTCACTTACAAGACTCCAAAATTTGGACTGCACTGGGTAACTCTTTCCTAGGCTGACTCTTGTGACAAACTGGTGAACTGCTAGCACCCAGGAGCTGAATACACCCGTGGTACAGATGAGCGTTTGTCTGGAAGCTTCATCTTGGAGCTGTAACTCAGTGTGCAGCTCCAGCATATTTATTCTCTGCAAAGCTTTATTCTCTGCAAAGCTAGGATGATATCCATCTCAGATGTAAGCTTTGAAAATGCATTAATGGAGAGGTTTCAGCTGCAATATGGCACTTGAGTCTGTTCCAAAGCAGGTGTATTCTTAGTGCTGATCAGATAGTGGAATTTCTGTCCAACATTCTCCCTTGAGATGCAAGATTTTTTTCTTATCTTGTATTAGTAAGAAAAGCTGAGAAATCAAACTTACATAAAAGAGAAATCCCAAATTTGGCACTGCTTAGGATTTGTTCAGAATCCCACAGGATACAGATCTAAACGGGAAGAACTTTTTGATGAGGTGGAAGGGAAACTAAAATGCTGATGCTGTTGTATGTACGAACTGCTTGGTACATCTAGAAATTTAAAGACTGAAGTAAGACTATAAGGTGCTCACATACCACCTGCACTGTGCTACCATAACAACTAATCCTATTATATGACCCCAAATTCCTAGTTTTAAGTATCTAATTTCTCTATATAGTTATTGACAGACTGATTATTTCCTAGGGACAATTCAGAGCTTAGGGCTGGGACAGGGTCTGAGCATGTAGCTTTTGGCACAGATGCTGACACAGTTATGTTGCTCTGTTCTTGATAGTTGGCTCCTCATGCAGACCCTCTCAAGCTGGCACAGCTGTGAGCAGAACTATGGTGCAGATGAATTTATGGAGCTAATCTGGCAAAAAAAATCTTCTACAATTTGCTTTTGCTCATTTCTGCAGTTGGACAAGTTTCCAAATAGTTTGCTTAAAGAAAACCAGCACAGTGGAAGGGACAGACTAGGGATTAGAGGAGAGGGAGGACTGGCTGAAACATAGCCTTAGGACCCAAGGCTTGTAATTAGTCCTTCAAGGACTGCATTTCTAGTGGCACTGGTTACTCAGACTACCCAGTCTGACATTTTATAAGGTTTCCATTTTCAGAAAGCATTAATCATTCACCATCTGAGAGGAATGAGGCTCAAGGAAAAGTGCTTCAGACTGGGCAAAGTCATCCTTTGCTACTTAAAGTCAGGTTCTTGAATGCAACTGGTATTTTTTAGTACAAGAAATTATTTTTGTGGACTGAGACATATATCCCTTAAAACATTTGAACTTTTTCTTGAATCAATACAGATGTCCAGTGCTCTTTTGTCCAAAAGATTAATAGCAAAAATCACAATATTAGATGAATCTGATATTCAGTCATCTGTTATTCAATCCAGATAATAAATAGATAATCCATCTATTTATATATAAAAAACAGGACTAAATTCAACACGTTCTTGTAGAGTGGCCCATTAATTACTCACTGGTTTTGGATGAAGACGACTTCTGGGGAGAGGCAAAATATTTCTGAAAAATACACACAGTAGGTTATGATGAATGGGATTTATTTATTTAATTGGCTCAGATAGGCTTTTTAAGATTTAGAGGGAAGGAGGTTTGCAGTAAATGGATTTGATTTCAGCTCTGCACAGCTACAGTGGTTGTGGTGATGCTCTGCCCTTGGTGTGGAACTACTCTAGAACAGCTCCTGTCCTAGACTTTGGGTCCCCTGAGACTGCACAGGACCTCACCAAACAGCCTCACACAGAGAATTGTGGATGTCTCCTTCTGGGGGCACACAATGTATTTTGTAAAATAATGACCTAGAGAGGAGGCAGGGGTTATGATGCAGCTTTCTATGCTTGCGGGGACACAGGAGTGAAGTAGGCTGCACACTCTCTTTTCCTGCAGAGACCTGGGATATAAACTATGGATTTACTGAGCCCAGTTTCTTTATAAGCAATCTCCTACAGCTGCAAAAACATCTAGTTTGCAAGGGTGCAGAGATGGCTAATAAGACCTTAAACTGGCTGGCAGAGATATTTTATCCCTGTACTGGATCCCTAAAGGGATATTTCAGAAAATCCCATCCATATGGCAAACTGGCTTGAACACAGATGTTCACAAAGCAATGAGAGCTTTTGGTTCTCCCCTTGTCCTAGCATCCCTAGCTATTTGAGTGTCCTGACAATTGTTTATTGTCTGAAGTCTATACATTAGAGAGAAGAAAATTTTTTCTCTGCTAATATTTCCTATTGATCTAAGGAATTAAAGTTAAGCTGCTGTTAACTTACCTGGAATTATCCTGCTTAGGTGACTCTCCGGTTATGCCGTGCATGTGGGAATGCTCCATATTCTGAGCAGGCAGAAACATAAGTGGCTTGGTGAACCTAGTAATGAAACATTAATTAAGAAAGGAAAATTACATTTAACAACAGTGAATACAAACAAAACCTCTCTTCCTTCTCCCCTACTTCCTCAAAATTCTAAAAAGTAATCTTAAGAGTATTTCTTTTTAATAAGTATCACATTTGAGTTTTTAAAATTAACATAGAAATGTTTGATAATATTTGTGTAGATGATCTGAAGACATAGTTACTGTATGTATTTCTTATTCCTGTTACTGTATTTCTTCTAGAGAAAAAATTACCAGACATGTAGTATCTAGATGAGAAAAAATATTTTCTGACAGTTTTAAATAATGCACAAACATTCACAGCAATGGGTTACCTGGTTACTGGTGGTGGTGATGGTTTTTCCTGTAAGAGAAAATGCACTGAATTTTTTTTGGTCATTTTTTAATTCCATAAAATAAATTTGTATGATCCTATTTATGTTACCACATCAAGATGCTATTTTTGCATTGCCATACAGATTTCTACTAGAGCTCTGTCTGTTAATCTACATTAGGATGGGAGAAGGAAGAACTCAACATCAGTAAATCTGCTTTGGCCATATGTTATGTCAGTACCAGCAAATGGGAAAAAAATTACTGTGTCAGAACTGTCATTGCTCCTCTGCTGCAGTTCTGCTTCTGTAAAACATTCCCTTAGGCTGCTGCTTCACAGATTGGATCACTATCACAGAGGACGGGGAAACTTTCCCCTTCCCATTTACTCTTTTGAAATGGTTTGCCAGCTTTTCTGAAAAGGGAGTGTCAGAAAGCTTTAAGTGCAGGAAGAGATGTTCCCAGTTTTCCCTTTTGAAAGACTGATAATCTTTTCTCACAATCACATTTGTACCCTGCCTGAGGGCAATGGCAGTCATGCTATAGAAAGGCCTCACCTCTTCTTCAGGAACCTCGTAGACTTCTACAGGACAGGGAAGAAATAAAAAACATTCTTTAGTGTAGCAAAAACATACTGCATGAGACCATAAAAGCTGATCTGAATTTGTATCAGTCATACTTCTGGCCTGGAAATATAACTTGGACAATCTGCTCAGAATTTGAATCTGCCACCAAAACCCTGGAGCAGCAACACCCCCTGTCTTCGAGTGGGAACTTCAGGCGAAGACACAGGAATTCTGGTATACAGTCACTCTATTAATCAAGTTTCCTCCCACCACAAAACCTTTTTATTGCTTTGTTTTACTTCTCCTTCCCTCCCCGCTGCAAGCAAGATGAATGCTTCTGTTGTGCAAACCTGGGTCAGTTTGGAAAAAAATGTGTTATCACACCTGTACTAGCATTTAGCTTTTCCTTGACTCAGGGAGGAAGAAATCAGGTCAGTCATAAATACAAGCTGGCTCATTTGCATGGCTAGCATCCCTCCCTGAGTTCTGACCCACAATATTTTAATTCATAAATTTTAAAAGAAAAAGCCACCAGCATCTTTATCTATGCCCAGTTTCTTCAATGAAAGTAGAATCCTATTTCAGTAAATTTCATGTCAGGTTTCATCACTTTACAGCATTCAAGTGTCCCAGCTCCCACCAGGGGGAGATGTTTTATTTTTTAGTAACATCTGTCAGGAGCTGGTTGTTGCTCGACACTGATTTACAGAAAGGCTGAGACTGAAAAGGGCATTTTAAAATGTCTGGAAAAGAACTCAGGAAATCTTAAGTAATTCATAACAAATGTTAGTTTACGACTTGTAGGTTGTGACTTTAAAGCTAAACACGTTGCTAATGAATATGCAAAGCTTTTTAAAGAACTGTGTCATGTCTGGAAAGGTTACATCCAAGTAATTAATGAGAATGAGGATGCAAAACAACTTTAAGTTGGAAGAGAGAGATTAAACAAGAATGTCAGAACTTACAAAAGCAAGTAGGATTCTTCTTATTTGTTTCTGCTTTTGTTTCTTTTTCCAAATAAACTGCTCTTTACAGAACCTCAATGGGAACACTGTTATAAAAGGCCATGCAAGACATCAGCCTTTAAGTACAGAATTTCTATATGGCTAAGTCTAATGGTTGAAAGTATTGGGTCTTGATTCTTAAGTGAAATGGGATTACTGACATACCGAGTCCTATAATCCTGTTTCCTGTATTGATCCATTTGTGTTCCTCCACTAGAGCAAAAGACTAAAAATAAATTAATTTGGGGCAAATAACTTGTTCTACTTTTATTCATGCTTAAAATGGATTTATTGTTCAGGCTAGACAAAGCAACTGCTACAACACAGAAAAGCTAAAGTGGAGCATATTTTTGTTTTACTTTATATGTCATAGGGTTAGTGGTGTGAATACATCAGGCATAATTTAATATTCCACAATCTTACATTATTTTATTCTAACAGCGATGCAAGCTCCACATACCTTGCATAACAGAAGTAAGAGAAGGCTTTGGAGAAATAGCAGGGGCTGGCTTTGTTGTCTTCATAAATCTGTTGACAGGTGCTAAAAACATATTTTATTCATGGACATATATATATATTTGTGCATGTGTGTATATATACACATATATTTATATATACACACACATCTGTTAACAAACTGACAATGTAACAGTTATACAATAAGAATTAATATTAAGTAGGTCCAAATGACAACCTTTTGTGTGACCTTGAATAAATCAACTGAGTCAGAAAGCAGCTCTCATTTTAAAAGGGAAGTATTATTCAGTATTCCAGCCTTTCTGAGGAGTTTTGATACTGTCAGTAATGTCAGAGAGCAGACATACTCTTCTTTGTTTACTTTTCACCTTTGGGCTGTAGTAGTTTCATTCTCTAGCTAAATATACTTACATATATAAATGAGATTAAAAAAAAAGAATAAAAGCAAAGTCTTTGTCTACTAAATATCTGAAAATGCTTGTTCTTCTCCTGAAACACTACAGCAAACAGAGAATTTTAATGCTACTGATCCCTTGGATGAGAAGGCAGGTCATATGTCATGAAAAGCCTCCTGGTTGTACAAGGGCTGGACTTTGAAATAGCTGAGTGAGAGAGGCAGAAATTAAACATGTCTTCCAATAAAGTTAAAGAATATTTTCTTTGGCCTTGTCATAAGTCAAAGGAACCAACTGCCTTTTTGCAGGCTGTGATCTCTTTAATAGCTGCATCTCCGCTCTTTGAACCCTAGAAACAGACAATAATTGATCCATTTTTTTTCACTATTATTCCTAAAAAAGCAAACTCACGTCTTGTAGGTAGTGACATGCTGCTTTCTGTGGGTTCAATATAGTTATCATCATCATTGTCCACTGGCACAATGTAGTTATCCTATGAGAAATGCAGGACAAAAATCTATCAGTTAAACCTCCATCATGTCATCATGTCAAAAAACTGTTTGGACTGAAGTCCTGGCAGCAGTTTACAATAGTTGCCATTTCACAGTGGCTCCTATTTCAGACATTCACCATCTTATGTGGAAGGGAATCCCAAAGATTGAAAACCCTTTATGAAATTATTCCACTGGTGTGTGGAAGCCCTCCCTTCCCTTTGGTCCTGGAGTAGCCTTTGAGGTTACTCTTCTGCCCATTGCCTGAAGCTTGTTATGGATGATCAGGAGCTATTCCATGGTCTAAAGAGGCTCCTTGATACTCAAAGCAGGCAGATATCCCCTAGGAATCAGTATGGTACTGGCAGGTCACTGTTAGTGATACACAAAATGATTTGTACTACAGAGGCTAAGAAGGAGACCAGACTGCTATTTACACAGTTAAAACAAGTATGTCTGTAAACTCTACCTCATCATCACTGCACTCCTTAGGCTTTGGTGGTACTTTTGGTTTTGCAGCAGAAGATGGCAATGGCATGGATGGCACACATGGTTTCTTTGGTCTGGACATGGCTGGACTGGGTGTACTTGGGAGAGGTTTGTTGATGGGAGGAAGCTTCTGGTGACTGGTGCGATTGTCTTTTAATTTGGTAGAAAACAACAATTTTAGTAAAAATTACACAGTAGTCTCTGCAGTTTCTGCTACTGCTTGTGCAAAAGTCTTTGCTGTGGCTGCAGCACAGATCAAACCTGAGCATAGCTGACCTGATGCTGAGATTTGTGTGTAAACAGGTCCTATTTCATTGCTCGGGGTAGCAGCCTAGCCCTCTGTATCAGGCTGCAGCAGGTGCCTAGGCACTGACTGTTGTACGAACACCTGGTTAACTCCTTGGGGAAAAGGTGGTGGCTGGGTGGTGTAGGGCATATGAGACATATGAGAGAAACAGAATTGGGTGGGACTGGAACATGAATTATGCCAGGTTCTCTGGGGTGTCATTTTAATAAGTCCTTCCCTTTTTGAAGAACACATAGATGAAGGGCTGATAAACTTCTATGAGTACCTATGTGGTATTTTAACACTTGGATGAATATTCTACAACCAGTATCAGTCTGATATCATACAAAAATGAAAGCAGGCATCATGTCAGTGTTTCTTTTCTCCATGTCTCAAATCTTCATCTAACTGAAGCTAACTTCCATTCACTTCAATGCAGCCTATCCATGGTTGAAAATAATCAAATCAGAAAGAAAAAAATCCCTTTATACTGGACTGATGTAAATAAAATCTTGACCCTGTCCTGTTTTTCAGGATATTTATCATCCTTAGTACCAATTTTGAAGGACAGTAAGGAGTGAATATTTGGGGTATTGTTTTACTGCTTTGGGAATAATGACTGGAGAAACAGAGAAGTTTAAGAAGGGACCTGTCTAGTCTTATGTGCCTCATCTTTAATAGGACTTCCTGCATTGATATATGTGGATTAATTTGGAGCCCCAAGTTAATAGTATCTCCCATACCTTTGTTTGAATTTTGTCATTAGTAGATGTCTATCAAAGTCTCCAGGACACATTAGGTTAAAATTGCAAACATCACTACTGGCAATACTAACCTGTTTCATGCTGTAATAAAAAAAAAAACCATACCCCTGAATGCTTAAGATCTGAGTATCAGAATTAAAAGCAAACTCTTGAGGAAAGGACAGATTAGTGCATTTGAGGCCTCTTCTCTTCTGGTACTGATCAAAAAGCAATTATCAAGGTGACAGAGTTAACTATTCCATAACTACCTGCATATTCACCCTTAGAAATAGGGAATGCAGAGGGAATCTTCTTTTTCTCCTTTTCACTTGGAGGTGGCTCGTAGCTGTCATCAGGATTCTCTTCACTGGGGACCACATACATCTCAGTGTCAGAGTGGTCATCTGGATTTTCATAATCACTGTCCTAGAAAGACAGAACTTCCCATTTCTCATCTCATAGCAATCTATAACACAAATATCGCATGAGTGTGATAACAAAATTACAACAATGTACCCTTGAACGGACACATCATATTCCCTTTTAGTGCTTCCTCTTGCGAAGAGGCACTCCTGCCTCCTCCCCTTCTGCTCCTCCCAGGGGCTCCCTGGCTTCTTGCTAGCTCCAAGGAGTCCTTTCACCTCAAGAGCTCAGTCCTCATATGGACCAATAGCTTGTTTCCTTTTTCAGGACAGTTCCTTTCTAGATCCAGCTAGATGGATCTTGATGTGTGTTGTCACTTCCTCTCCCTTTCCTGTTAAAAGGGTACTCAAGATCTGACTCCAGAAGGAAACTGGTCACTTCAGGCTGACAGTTGCACCATTACTTTACATGGCTGACAGCCATGAATTGCTTCATTCTAATGTTTTCTAAAATCTTAGCAGAAGTTTTCATTTTTATTAAGAAGTGGCTTTCCTCTCCTCACCCCTCCCACCCTTCCCGCCTCAAATAAAACCTTTTACTGATTTCTGAAATCATTGTTCAGTTTAGGAAGTCCCTTAAATTGATGCCATGTGCTTACTTATGCAAAAACCTTAGTGTTTGTGGCTACCATTGACTGTGCTTCTGAAAGTACTTTGAAGTTGAAGGTAAAAAAAATGGAGGCAGCTAAAAATCAGTGGCTACTTGTGAATTAAACTGATGTAAAAAATAACATAACATTTCAATAGTATTTAGTTCAACCACAAGTAGAGGATTTAAAAAGAAACTTTCATTATTATTTCTTGTGCTAACTTGTTGCCACAGTAACCTCCTACTAGCCCAAAATATGTACTTACAAAATCATCTGACCATTGTTCCTCTTCATTGTCTGCGTATTCTAAACCAAACATTAGAGTTATTTAAGGAGATGTAATAGTGAATATAAATGTTTGTCTTAGATTGGTTTTTCAATCTATACTTATCATATTCAGTTAAAAAAGAGTGAGCAAAATTTCCAAATAGTTCTGAGCAACACATCTGTTTGGACAGAATAGTAAATTAAATGCCTTCTTGCTTATTTTTGACAAATTATTTCAGAACGGTTGGAAAAGCATTAGGAAATGACAAACTGCACATGGTCTGAACAGCAGAGCATGTACTTTATCCACAATGTCCTGCTAATGCATCTCATTTTTAAGTAGGGGTGGCAATTTCTAGATAACGGAACTCTTGCTGACCTCTGGGCCCTGTACCTTCTTGTTGGTTAATGTGCCAAGACAGCACACTAATTCCAAGTGGTTGTATTAGACAGGGAACAGTTACCTGATAGCTTCCAAACTCTGTCCTGCTTTCTTCTATTCTTATCTTAACAAGATGGCTGTTAACTTATAAAAATAGCCACAAACTAGTGTGTGGGCAGTGCTGTATGACAAGCAAGTAGAGGTTTACCTTTAAGATAATTCACGATGTCATCGTTACACTAATAGTATTAAGATTTTAAATCTGTAATGATGCATTTGTTCAATTTCTTCCATATTTACTTTCACAGTTTCTAAAAGGAGGGACTGGATGCAAATTCTCCTCCATTTTTACAGCAGCCTAGATATAGAACTCTGATTAAGAATGATTTTGAAAGAGTGATTACTTGCTACTCTTCATGCTGGCACAATTAATCATTTTTTTCTTGCCTTTCATTTCAGAGGTGTGAACTACCTTCAGAGTTGTTGATAATGGTATCCTGTTCTCTCATTAAAAACAAATTATGAGGCACTGTGTAACTGAAATACTATTAGGCATATAGATAGCAAATTAACACAGACATGTAGTTTAAATTTACATTAATAGAGCCTTACCTGAAGCATAATCCCTTTGTGGTAGACTTGGCGGTGGCTTTTTTTTAAGCCTGCAAATTATAATTATTACATTTATGATCTCATAAGTAACATTCACTAGAAGGGAGCATTAGCCAGGCACATAAAAAAGCTGATAACAAAAGATACCTGCAGCTAAAGAAATACAGATTACCATCACAGATGCTGCGCAAATAGCTGTAGAAGAATGCTTTCAAAAGCTAGAAACTGATAAAATAATAAAATAGAATCTGCGAATTTAATATATTTTTTTCACTAAGAACATATGTTGAAAGGACAGCTTCCTTGCTCACCCCATGTCTTCCTCATTTCCAGAAAGAGATAAGATAGGGGGCAGAAATATATGATGATCTATCGGAAGACGAAAATCTGTTCAGGTTCACAGAGGCTTTATTAAGACTGTGGCATAAGAAAGTGGTGTAGCACTCTCCATCTGTATTTTTAGAACCATATAATTTTGCATGCACTTTATTTGATTATTAATATTTAAATGTATACCAGGTCTCTCAGTGAAAGATTCTATTTTTTATTATTTTATGATGTTATGTCCCTTTTTTGGTCAAAACTTTTACAATGGCATCACATACCAAGTGAATCAAAAGATAATTTGTAGAAACAAAAGAAAGGATCTTTTTGGTAGGTTTGTAAGTATGTGCATGCATATCTAGCAAGCAGAAGTACACATATGTGTAAATACACACACATATATATATTTATATATATATGTGTATGTGTGTATTCATGTATACTCCTCCTTACTAATTTGCAGCTATCCAAAGAAGACATTGAATTACAGTCAGTTGAATTATTTCACTACCCTGTAATGAAAGAGAAGGATTTGGGTTTAAAGTCAAGATGAACAGTACATATGTGACAATACAGGCCAGACTGATGCCTCTGCAGGGGGAAAAAACGACAACACTTTGTTTTTAGTAGCCAGATAAAACATTAAGATAATTAATGACATTAAAATTATTCATTAAAGTGACTTTTGAACATTGTCTGACAGCTATGTCTACTAAACTGATGACTTCACACATTCTTCAGTCAGGTCCTAACAAATTCATTTGCCAAAATAAGCAAATAATTAAAAAAACTTACATCCCCAAAGAATTTAAAATGGTTTTTTGGGGTCTCTGAGCAATAGTGTTTACAAATGTTGCTTTACCACAAGAATTTGACACTCAATATTTAGGTCCTGAGCTTGCTGCCTAGGTATCATTGTTCAGGTACCTCTTTTACTCAGGGTGGTGGCATGCTGGCACTACCACATCAACTTACAAATTTTCCTGTCTGTTTTGAGAAATGCTTTTGCTACTTCTGAGTTGAATTAATGGAATTCTGTTGTTCAAATAGTCACCAAAAACACCCCATGCATGAATCAATGACTAAATGGTGTGGACATTGCTAAAACTCAAAAAACCAACCAAAACTCAAAAACCCAACCCCCCAAACCAAACAAAAACCAAACCAGGAAGAATATTTTTGCGATGTTAGCCTGCTTTGTTCATGGCTAACAACACTAATGGTAGATAGCTGTCTCCTCAGAGGTTTGAGCTTCCTGAAGCATAATATAACTTAGTGTACAAACAGTAAATGAAAAAGCATTCTCAACAGCCTTGCTCTGGTCTTCTGTCCAGGTTAGCACAGCCATGTTAGAAAGAAAATCCCAGGGCCACTGCCAGGGCTCATCTCACGTCTTAGGTGGGGGAGACCAAGATCTCTTGATGTATTTTGCAACATCTACCAGGAGTTGTTCAGAAATGGTGGAGACTTGGAAAATAGTGGATCTGGGGCAACAGTAAGATGCTGTCTGGATCATGGTATAAAATACGTGGCCTAAGTGATATCATGAATTTCTAACCTGCCAAGCAGAAACCTTCCACACTTGTTACCAGGCCCCATAAATCCTGGCAGTGGCCCTGGCAGAAAATGTAAATACGTTATAACAAAAGCACATGAGGTACAGAACAGAGGTCTGTGTCTAAGCAGCCTATCATGCTATGGTGCAGCTATAGAATAGCATACCGATCCCAAGTATCTTTCCCAGTTTTGCAAATTAAGGCCACTTGTTCATTTTGGAACCTGAATATCAACAGAAGAAAAGAAATAATGTTTCTGTCACAGAGCTGAAACAGTTCATGGCCACATCTATATTTGCTAGAATCTTTTCAAATATGTTATTTATTCTAAAATTCAAATCCACTTAAAAAGTAGTTTTTGCAGTACCGGTATGATTTTCTGAGTACCAGAACTGGAATCTAGGCTCTTTTGAAGTCAGCTGGAGCTTCACTTTACAGGAGCCAGAACTCTACCCAGTGTGGAAACCACAACACAAGCTCAAAAGGCACAGCCCTACACCAAGGCGTGGTTACCCAGCTATTGCAGACTCTGACCTCGCTGTCCACACAGATCCTTGCAGAATGGCAATTGACTCTCCCTGCTCCCTGAAGTTAATGAGAAGGGACTGGAAGAATCAAATGCCATCCAACTGACCATGCATATTTAAATGTATTTAATCCTAGTACACATATTGGAGCTTCAACAAGTAACGAGGTAGCACTTGAGACATTTCATATAAAGGGTTATAGATGCTTCCCACATAAGAAGAGAATGCAGGGTACAGAAATTCAGAACAACTTTTACGAGAATAAATTACTCCATTTTAAAGCAATGTATTCCAGGATTTCCCCCTGTAATATGCTGAGCTGGATCAAATCAAACATTTAGTAATGTACTCAACTTTTCTAACACATATGGTCCTGTAGAAGCTGCAAATATTAATTACTTTGAATTTGTAGCACATTTTTGTTTTCCTGCATTAAGTGAAGAATTTTGAAATAAACTGCAGCACAGGTCTGGGTGTATTGCTCTAGCAACACTTGTTTTTACAGGCCACACCCAGAAAAATAACCAAACATACATATTAGTAGACCTTTACATGTAGCACTTACATGTACCACAGGTGCATTTCCCTACTACTGTTTCTGCTCCCTCCCCCAGCATTTACGATATGCCTGAAAACTCTGTTTTGAAAAGTCCTTTGCTTTTTGTATTGTTAAGTGTGTACAAAGTCCACACCCTTGTTAGGAACCATTTTAACATAATTTTTACAAAAATTATATTGATATAATTTCTGAGTTGAGTATTCATAGTATGTATTAGCTTTACATGCACTAGATCATCACACTTGTGATTACATAATAAATTAACTGAACTTTGCCAGAAACATTTTCAGAGGTCCAAAAGGTGTGATGCGAACAGAGAAACTTTTCCTGAACTGTATATTCCTAGTGGAATAGTTTGCTACACATTTGGAATTATGCAGTAATTTTACAAGATAAAATTAAACTGAAAGGGATTTTTTTTGGAAATTGTTATTACTACTCTTTCTTACAATGTGCCATGGCAATTATAGTAATAAAAATTCTGACACTCAAAACATTCTATTCAGCTACACAGTAATTTTCTTGTTCCTTCAGCATAACAGTTAAAATTAGGTATTATACTTCTTCCTGTTTTCTTTTTCTAAGTGTGGTACAGCTTGATTTTGGTACTTTCTCTCACTGTGTCGTTCATAAAATACTGCTTTTCCCTCTGCCAAGAGTTTGATCATCAATGTCCTTTAGTTGTAGCTATGCAGGTTGAAGAGACATTCAGTAACACAACTATTTTTCTGCCTAAAGTTACTGCCTAAATCATAAATGCTATAAAAAATGTACCACACAAATCTGAAGCAAAGACTTATCCAACTAAAAAGCTGGGTAAAGCATCTTCGTTCGTTTTTCAGGGCACATGGCAAATGTTCAAGAAATGGACGTATTTGGATAGTGTGCAGTCAGAAACGTGAGTACAAGTGCATGATTTCTGATGGCTTTGTGAAGGATGTGCTAATACAACAAGGTGAATAAATGGAACTTCTTGTTCCTTATTCAGCACAGCAGGGCACCACGTACCAGAACTTTAGGTGATGTCCTGACTCTGCTGTACATGCAGTGTGACTTTTAACTCCAACTTCAGTGGAGCCAGGATTCCACTGAACAAAGCCTAGAGGCTTAAAGCTGATGATGTACAGATGAGTGCTATGTCTTTACAGCATGTTTCAAGCATAGGCAACCGTTCTACATCATGAAACCTATGATTTCTCTGCTTCCCTGTTCTGTGTTACCAAGGATGTGAATATGAAAAAATGCCCCCAGCTCTGATTGTTTATACAATGTTGGCTACACTCATTGCTTCTACACCTGAGTACATAATCCTCCTTGACACTCTGATCTGCACAGCAGCTGGGACTCAGAGCTGTAAACAGTTTTGCATGGATTAAGGGCAAGCAAGTGACAGCTATCCTGCAGTGGCCAATATTTTTACTGCCAGAAAACATTGAGTTGGAATGGGGAACAAACAGGAACTTTTAAGCAATGAAAAAACAACCTATTTCTTTCCTGTTACCAGGATGGTTCAGCCTGCTTTCCATGGACCTTTAAGACACACATGGATAGTGGATTAATTCCTCCCCACCTGCACCCCACAGATGAACTAGACTGGAAAGCAAAAGTCTTGATCAATAATCAGAGCCAATCCAGATTTTGGAAGTGTTTTAACAAATACTGCTAATAAGTCTAATGTATATCACAAATATTTGATAATTCTTTCAATTTGTGTAGCAGAGGCTTACAGCATACATCTGGGTGATAACATTAGGCTTCAGATATGCAAGTACACTATTTGAATTCTCTAAAATGATTTCTAGTAATAATCGGTTTCATTTTTATTTTCTTTCCCAGCATATGGATAAATCTATGCTACACAAAGCCCATTTTAAATAAAAATTTTCCTGCTTCAGTCATGTTTAGAATCTTGACATTTAATAAAATAATCCTTTAACTGAAATGGAAGTAGTGATCATCTGGATAACATGTTTTAGAGAAAGCATCTACAATCAAACAAAAAGCCCCCAAAGATTGCGTAGTGAGGAACACAGCCAGCTCTAATTCTGTAAAGCTTAGCACCTCTTGTTCATATCCTTATCAGTGTTGTCAACTCATGCTTTTATTGCAAGTCTCATTATGTGCAGAGTTCAAGACTTGAACTCTGAAGTCATATGCAAATATTAGAAATTCTTCAATTTTTGAAAACTAAATTTCTGATCTTCATAACTGCAGAAAAGATTATTATGACTCAGATGAATCACAGTAACATCAGAAAGATTATTATACCTTTATGTTCTTCTAAGTGGGAGAATTGACGTGTGAGCTCTGTGCTGCAGTCATACTTTGAGTTTTTATGAGTCTGCTTGTTTATATATATATATATATTTTTAATCTTGAGTGAATCAAAGAATTACAGTGCTATAGCAGCAGTCTTTCACACTTAATGACGACCTTCCCAGCTTCTGCTACATTTGGTTCATTTTACTTCTCCCTTTTCTGTTCTTCCCTCTTACTCTTTAGGAAGGACACATAATCAGAGCAACTGATTAACAACAGAATTCATGTTCAGGCAACTATGGGAGACACTTTGTAGCCTCAAATGATAAACGTAAGATGCTTCTGCTGTTTCTGTCATCTTTCCTCCCTGAGGCTTTTGAACTGAGTCCACTGGAACATTATTAATTACAGTTAAACAACTATTGTGAAGTAGGAAGCCACCCTTTATTAAAAAGCAACAACTAGAAGAAACCCTCTTTAACCCCCTCTCCTCCAAAACCCCACCCAAAGCCTTGCACAGCCTAGCAGCTTTTCCCTGTGAGCAGGTCCCAGGTGAAAATGAGATTTTTGTAGATGGGTGGGGAACACAGTGGTCACTGTGTTAAAAACAAAACCACAAATTAACTTAAAACCCCAAGTAGTTGAAAGAGGGCCATTTTATGGGAAAATCTCCTTTTGTGCTTGCATGGAAATAAGTAAGTATAGCAAGTGACTGTGATTAACTGTGAACTGCAGCAATCTTAGAGAGAAAGCGGATGAGTAAAGGAAAAAAATTATCTCAAAAATCTGTCTGATCTATCAGGTGTTTTACCATCAGAGCCTGCTCAAGTTCTGTGGGCAGAAACCCAGCTGTGGAAATGAGAGCACAAAGGAGGGCTTGGAGGCCAAGATTACTCCTCCTGCCTGGGGAGCAGGAGAGCCTGGCAGTCCTGCTGCTCCTGGGAGTGCATCCCCTCCTCTGGCAGGTCCAGCAGCTGCCCACAAACACCAGCCCTGGCTGGGCAAGGGCTGAGCCAGCCTGGCTCTCCAGGCTCTTGCACAGCCAAACCTGCTGCTTAGGCTTCCTGCTGCTTCTGCCAACACCTGACTGATGGCTTCGGGTACTCCGAGAATTTGCTCTTTCCCTTGAACTGAGCCATCGTGGTCCCTCTTTAAAAACAATTTAACACAATGTTTCCATGTGTCTTTTATGTACAAGAGCTGTCTAGAATTTAACATGGCTGTCCTGGAAACACTGCAGATAGGGTGGTGTAATTAACTTCTAAAAGTACTTAATACTTTTGTTGCCAATGACCCATATAAAGAAACACATCTGAATGAGAAAATCACATCCAAATGGAATTTCAATGCAAATGAATTGTTGCATTAAGAAAAGTGTGCTAAATAGCTAATTGCTTTAAATAGATGTTTGTCTGGAAACAGTGAATAGTGTATTATTCATTTGACAAGGATGCAAAATTACTGGAATTTCTGTGTATAAATACATATGAATATTTTATGATACTTTCATGCACATGACACAATCTGCATGTTGTTCAGCACACCTTACTAGAATAAGGGTGCTAGGTAATGCTGGATTTTGTTTTATGAGACTGAAACACAGGAGGACTTAGCATTTTTATGGGAATTTTAAGTATGATGTCTGACCAGTTGGTTTAAGGTGGAGCTCAAATTCAACTTAATTGCAGCAGGAAGCCTAAACAGTTGCCTAAGGAGAAAGGCACACATGCAAACAATAAGCAAGGGCCATTCCCAGTGAACATTCAAAAAAAAAAAAAAGGCTAAAAAAAGGCTCTTCACTCAAATACTGGTTTTTTTTCAAGGCTACAAACACAACCTATCATTGGACTCCAGTTCTGCAACTCCTTTATGATAGTCTTAATACTGATGACAATTCTGCAGGTTGCAGTCTAAACTGAAGCTCTTTCCATGCATTGAAGTACATCCCTCTGGAATGACATGGTCCCATCACTAAAGTACTACACACCACTATGCTCATAATCCAAACTTCCCAACTAGGGATTGGCATTGCAAACTTACTTTTTGAACTTGTTTATTATCCCACTTTCATTTTTCTTGATGTCATGCACCATCTTTTGAAGCTTCCTGTAAGATATTAAACAAAGCCAGCATTAAATTACCAAGTGGTTGAACATTAATATAAATTAAGAAAAATAAGCTCAATATATCTCCAATAAGTATTTTAATTGTTAAATCATTTGTGCATAAAGTTTTCCTTCCTTTTAAAGAGCTCTTTAGCATTATTTGTGTTTTCCTTCTAAATACAATTAAATACAGTATAAACAATCAATTTAAGTGTAAGTGCATCAGGAAAAATGAAATCCTTGCCTAAATTAGTAGTTTAGAATATTTAAATGTTTAGAATATTTTCATTTAGTTTAGTAGTTTAGAATATTTTCATTTTATACAAAACTGACTTTACAACACTGCAAGGCTACAATGGTGATGCCCTCTGATTTCTGGCCATATATGGGACACTTAAATATAATGAGAATAATGGAAAAATAATTCACAAACACATATTTACCTCCTGCTGAAAACTCAAACTATTAATTTACAGCAAAATGATATAGTGTTACCTACTGATATAAAGAAATGAATTACTTATAGTTGTGAGAAACAGGTGTACAGCAAAATGCTCCAAAATTTCCAACAACAATGTACTACACCTATAAGAGCAGCTTGGATTATTATCTAAACTAACCAGATACATTAAATCTGAGGTGAAAAGCTCAGAAGAACTTCTGCTTTTCTGTTGTATTTCTTGGGTTTTTTTTTCTTAACAGATTCAGCTTCTGGTTCTGCTTGAAACATCAGAAATAGCCATCATCTGCAGTTTGATGTTTCTGTGCTGTGCCCCAGCTGGCACCTGGCAGTGTCTATAAATGAAAAGTAATGAGGAATGAAAAGAATGAGAGGAGATCTAAATGGTTTAGTTCTAGTTGGGGAGAATGGTTGTGTTGGTGTTTCTTTCAAAAAGGCTTGCCAGACTTCAATTAGGAATGGATGTCAGCATCAGTTACATTTCTTTTGTTGTTTGTCAGAGATAGAACTCACCAACAAAAATCTAATTGTAGACGCCTATATGAATATTGCTCATTGCTCATCACTGACACTGGTATCTTTACATTAGCAAAATTATTCCTTTATTTTAAAAGAGGTAGGCTTTTTTCACATTACTGGTTTTATTCCATATTTTCATTTATTTGCTAAAAAATCTTTACACATATGTGCAAGTAAGATCCAACACAAAATTGATAAGTACAAGTACCTGAATTAGCTTACTTTTCATTTGATCATATTTAGGTGAATTGATTAGAGCATCATGGATGTTCCATGAGACTTGAATAAGGCTATAGTTTAAAAGATCATTTTATTACATATTTCTATTAAAAAATGGTGCATTTAAATTAGGAAATCACATGCACTGGTGCTATTATGGTATTTTTTCCAAGCAGATGGAGTGAAATGAAAACATTCCCATTTCTGCATAGTCAAATTTCTTAAAAATCTGTGTCTATTATTCCTTATTCTTTTTATGGAGGCATTTAGATTTCTAATTACAACTTTGATAAATTAGAGAGTACCTAATACACATTAGTGTGGATTTTTTCAGTTTTTAAAGTTATAGAGCTCTTGTAGGAGTTGTTATAATACTTGTTTCTTGCCCCTGGAGAATTTAACTTGACTGAAGCCTGTGAGAGTAAGCAGATAACCAGTGCACTAAGTGGGAAGTGTAGGAAGTCATCAAGCACAGCTGATCTCCAGTTCAAGTGGAATCCCCTTTGACCCATAGAGTTGAAGGAGCTGCAGAAACCAGTCTGTCCAGTTAGCTGGAGGCTGAAATTTCTTGATGTGCCAGGCCATATAAAAGGCAACAACTGAAAAGTTTTAGAAAGAGCTGTCTGTCTGATTTGTGATCTTAGAGAGACAGAAGAAAAGATGAGAGGCAGATAGAAAAGTCTATGGCAAGAAGATTCTCCAAATCTTAAGGCACTCAATCCCAGGCCCAAAGGCCATTCCAGAGTGATGAGGAAAGTGAAGCACAGAAGGGCATTTATACACCTAAAGTTCTGACTGAATCTACATATCTGACTAGTAGTAAAATACTTTTTGTGTGGCTCTCAAATACTTGAGATTGTACTCCAAGGGTTTTGTTGTGAGAGGACCTTACCAGAGCAGCAGCCCCGAGAGTACCCAGGAAATGGGGGCTCCATGGCCCAGTGTCACACAGGCAGCCCTTGTGTCAGGTACATAACTACAACCTCCTTCTTCACAGCACATCTGAGTCAGGACCTCGTTACCAACTAATGTTTATTCTCTAGTGTTCTCTTGGGATGAGCAGATACTAGAAATACTCAAGGACCTCCATCAGCTAGTACTGTAAATAAAAATAATGAGTACTGCTTGTCTTACTTTGCATTGCATATAATTAAAGATAATCAAGAGGTAAAACTTAAAGTTGCTTCTTTAACTACAAGCTCCAACTCTTCATTAAACCTGCTTGGGATCTTTTTATGCAAAATCATGTTTGCAGATAAAGGTGCAGTCTGTGTTACTGCTAATCTTTGAAAACACATTTCAGCAACTGATATTTTGAGATCCATTTTAATTGTAACTTGTATAGACTGGATGGGACTCTTTGATCAGAATCTCATGGCATACAACAGATTTACAAAGTGCTACAGATAATAAGTCTGAAGTCTTGGCTGTAGGTGCTTCTAAAAAGTCTTCTTACAAATACATTAGAAATTCTACATGTTGGAAGGAATAAGAAAAAAAGACAGAAACCTAAAACAAAACACTTTTTAGCCCTGTGTTGCTATTTTTGTAGCTAAAAACTCCAATAATTCAGAATTATACCTATTGACAAAAGGGGTCGGTGGCTGTGATACATATGTGATGGAAGGTGGAAAGTTTTACCGTTGTAAATACCATACATCCTGAAAGAAGGATTTATTGTGTGACAAAATACCTTGCTGCACTCAAGGACTGGCAGAGCTGCCTCAAGATAAAACAAAATTAAACAAACCCACCCTCTCTTTGATCTGGTCACAGCTCAGCTTATGAGGAGTACGTGATGATGAAGTGAGGATGATGGGTAGACCTGGCCTGTGACACATCCCCACCATCAAACATCACCTGGAAGCCTTGGATCTTTTGCATACACACTATCCTACAAAAGCTTTCCAAAGGTAAAATAGTTTAAAAAGAGAAAAATGAAGAAGAATAAAGCATGTAACAAGCTTTCAACTCAGATGTGAGATGAGGTACAGAGCCCCTAGACTTGAGAAAGAGAAGCCTGTCTTAATTTCAGACAGATTTGTGTAATATGGAATTCTCCCACCATTTAGACTAGTTTTTGAGAAATTGTATTTATGGGTATTACACATCTGTGAAGACATTTACCAATATGTATCCTGCAGATAAGTGTATTAAGGCTCAGAGCAGTCAGCATGAGTGGCTCCCAGCAGTCGTGACCTGTCCCTGCTCCCTCCCTGTTTCAGGCAGGACCTCCACGGGACATCCCTCCTGGAGGGATCTCTGGTGTGCAGGAGCAGCACAGTTCCCCCAGCTGTGCACAGGGAAGGCAGAGCTTTGCACCCCAGTGCACACACTGCTGTCAGTGTTTTATCTGTGCCTGTGTCCGTGGGGACTCACAGACCACTGCAGGAGTATTTGGCAGGGTCTCCTGTGGGCAGAGGGACACAATTGCTTCAGGGGTCTGGCTGTGAGCACTTGTAGCTGGGAGGGGTCCTGCTAATGTTTTTGCAAACAGGGCTGACTGCAGCATCAGTGAGGAGTGGTAGTAAAACAACAACTAATTTTAAATTATTTACAGGAAATTTTCTATATTACAAGCATACTTATTTCTGTTTATCTGGGGGATGAAAATCATACTTTCTTACATTTCTGATGTTTACAGGACTGTCTGAATTGCCTATTTTGCCTCTTGAAAAATCCCCACCAGTACTCACAAACCAGCTTCTTTAGTTAAAGGAGAGCAGAATTTTGCATATAATATATTGACAAGTTGGCTAGGGCAGCTTTACAAGCAATATTGACACATTCAGCATTAAGGGACCTGTGTGTTCCTTCTCCTCCTCACATCAGTTAGGTCTTTAACTGATGAAGTTGAATTGGCTCTAAAATAGTAAAAATAATTTAAAAAATAAACACATTGTAAATCAGATAATTTGCATGCCAACTGCAGTTCTTATAACTTTTGGGTATATCTGTTTCTCACTGACAGGACAACCTGTAGTTCTGTGCCTAGAAAGTCACATTTTCTGAAGATTACTACATCCATTCACCTAAAGTAAGACTGTGGGTAGGTGCAGTGCTCACTTTTGGTTTAAGAAAGGCAGATCATATTAAAACAAAAAACTGTTGTTTTTCAGAGTTTTTGTTTGTTTGTTTGGGTTCTTTTTCAGGCAAATTTAAATACTTGGCATTACAAACCTAGAATGGGATTTAATAAGTGCAAATCTAGGCTTAAAACAAAAAATCTCCAAAAATACCCACTTGCCTCAGCTATGAAGTTTTACAGGAAAGAACCACAAAACAGAAAGCAGAGTATAATGAAATTTGGAGAATAAAAGCTAAGTTATTAGAAGATAAAAACCAAAACTCAAAGAGCAGAAAACTAAAAATTATTACAGCTACCTCTGTTAATTAAAAAACCCCACATTAAAATATCTAAATAAAGAAAGAATAGCATGTCCAGACCCCTCCTTTATAGCTTCTCACAGCACAATTATTCCACCACCTTCTCCCCAGGTGGTCTTTGTTTTGTGTTTCTATTATCCTTCAGTTTTATAAACAGCTATGCAGGTGACCAAATTAAGAAAGAAAGTTACTGTTTCTGGACAAAGGGGAAGACTCCTGCTTCCTTCTGGGGGGAGAAGCTGCTTACCTAGAAGGGGATTTGTAAAACTACCGCTCGAGAATTTGAAAAGCATGAAGCTCTTATGTTGAAATATCTTCTCAAACTGAATTAGCAAACTAGAAAAGGACCACCTTTCCTATGCCAGGCTTCCATGAAAGCAATGCTCCTGCCATGGTCTTTGTGGAAGAACATGGATTTTGGTGAACTGTCTTCCTAAGATGTATTTTCATATTACCTGTCAGTTTTGTGCCTCAAAAACAATGCAATTAAATGTTATAAAACAACTCTACCCCCTTCACTTCTAATTCCTCAGCAGAAAGCAAAAAGAAATACTAAACATAGAAAGCATCTAATTGCTCCTTAGACCTCCTTCAGGTGCTTCAGATCTCCACATGCACACACCCTTATATCATATTCTACCTGGAACAGCAAGAGTAGGAGTCCTTTGCGAGGAAATGCCAGGTGGAATCAGCCACCTGGGTCAGAGTTGGTATCAGTGGCTGTGATATGTGTAAAATGCATAAAAATGTGTAAGAGAAACAGCTGAATCCTTGAGGTGCAGTCAGATAAACTGCTTCAGTAGCTACTGGTCCAAGGTAGGGCCTTACAGCCCCTCATTCACTCTGGGATTTTATCCACCCCCTGCAATGGCTTTCTTGGTGGGAGAGGAGGAAGTTTGGAACTGGAGGTAGTAACTTGTGGCACCAAACCATCCATTCAAGGCACTGAGCCTTTGATCTTTATCTGCAAAGCTATCTCAAAGCTGTGAAGAAAAGTTCAAAGAGGTTTGCTTATCGGGAGAAGTCAATTACAGCTACCTACCTGAGAGGAAGAAGAAACAAGGAATTGTTTTCACCCGTGTTTGGGAGATGCACAAGGAGAAATGACAATAGTTTATATTCATTTTGACAAGAGTGTTGATTTTTTTAAGCCTCAGAAACATCCTATTCTGCTCACTTTTGAATCATCCACTATTTTGCCTAAAGGCAAACCCTGTAGTTAGAGCAGGTGTGTGTTTACATGGTACACACAGAGGCACAGAAAGGCTAAATATTGATTATATTTTTCATCTTCATTTGTCCTCTGTGTAATCTTTAAAAAAAAAGCTGTCAGTCCTCCTTGTACTGATATTAGAAAGTACTAATATTCACTGAGCAAATAAAAAATGTAGCATGTAAAAGGATAAAACATTCTTGACAGAAATCATGCCTAATGTGAAAGTAAACAGTCTAAGTACTTTGGGGTGATTGGGAGTTCTGCATATTGAAAGAACCCATTCTAGGTTTCCAATGCTAAGCATTTGAATTTGCCTGGAAAGGAACAAAAACTCCAAGGTTTGGACACCTCTTCCCTCTTATGCAGATTGCTCTCCCCTTTATCCCTACTGAGTAACAGTGACACCGTAAGGAATACAGAAAATAATGAGGTATTACAATATGTAAGGGAATATTACATGTCACTTCTTGACATAAAAAGGTAAAGTATGTTTTCTGTTCTGTAACTGACCTGCTCTGTTTTGAGCCTTTTTTTTGGTTTACTGATCTCTTTTTTGCACCAGCTCTCTGGATGTAAGTTAATGCATTAAAAAATGAAAAACCAAAAAAACCACACACAGAAACCACATTCACAAGACTTACTCCACTTTTCTGGAAGGTCTTCAAGCAGCAGGAGGAAGTTCAACACATTAGGCTACTCTAAAATACAGTTCCAGTTAAAACTACATGAGTGCTGTACCTCCCTGAAGGATTAGTACCCCACAGCTCGGTCACTGAAGGAGAACAAGGGCAGAAATTTAAAAGACTTAAGTGGCTTTTGCATTTCAACAAGAAGAGAAAGCAGAAAGGCATTGTAGGGAAATGAATAAAGACAGGATCTGGTATGGACCCAGAATATTACCACTGACAAACACTGCTGTACTTGGGCTGAAAGTGTTCTTGCTCAAGCTACAGAAGCATTATACCCATCATAGATGTGGGGTGGCACTGACAGGGACCTAATGGAGGCTACTCGTGGATCAGTTTTGTTTGTTTTGTTCTGAAGCCAAGCAAATTTTGTTAAAACTGGAGAAATTCCCTAGCTGGTCCCTATGTCACTTTAATGGAGCCCACATGGGCTGCCTTTGAAAGGGGAAATTCCGCTCTTCTCCGCCCTTGGTGCTTCCCCAGCTATGATTAATCATGGGACTTCCAGCTGGGAAACTAACTTCTTTTTTCTTTTGCCAATCTAGATATCAGCAGATATATTCAGATCCAGCTCTGTCACGTGGCCATTGGAACCCTAGTGCCAGTGAGAGGGCAGAGAGGGGCAGGGTGAGCAGGGGCGTTGGGAGGGTGGAGGAAAGGGGCCTGCTCTTTTGGCAGCAGCTCACACTTATGCCAAATTCACCTGGCCATGTAGCTACAGCTTCAGTAGCACTTTGTTACCTCTGTGCTTCTTGCAGAGATGCCCACAGCATCCATATTTTAAGATAGGAAGGAAACATTTAGCCACATGGTATAGCCTCTTGTATTAATAGCTTACTTCACCTGGTTTCCCCTTGAATTAAGCTTGAAAAACATATACTCATGTTTTTCATATTATTGTCTCATAATACATATAAGTACATTATGTATTATGTACTCATTATAATTTACATTCTACATATAAAATACATTATTTCAATTCTTTCTAAAGTATTTACTGTGTAGTAATTTATGTTGAGGTCATAAACTCGTAGCATTGCACATCTGGCTTTGCTTATATCTGGAAAATAAACTTGTTCAAAAATGCATATACTAACCAATTAGGATAAAGATGCTAATGGAATTTTCAAGCTTCTGTTACTCCTCAGTAATTTATTATCACTGGCAGAAGCCAAACATATTTACATTACATCCTCTTACAGTTTACCAAAAAACCTAAGGTTATGCCCTAGAGCCAAATGGGAAAATACTGTCCCTTTTAGCCACTGTTTTCCATCAATTTTTCAATTCTCTTGTCTGCTGAGCCTATAAAGTAATACGGTTTTCCAGTGGGGCTTTTTTGCAACAATTTATGATTGTCATACTTGCCTTCCAAAAGCAAAGCATCTATCACATTTTAATGTCCTGTGCAGTATGTAGGTTTTGAATGATTCTGTAAAACACAAAACTGTTTTGTTCTGGAATCAACATATCACTGGGTACCTGCAATATCATATTAGGATTTAATATCTAGCACTCTACAGGCGTGTGGGATACATTTATAAACTAATATAGTGGTAAAATATAGTGGTAAAATATAGTTTTGCCATGTTGGCTGGAATGTTGGTTTTTTCCCATGGGCATGAAAATTAATTTATTGGGTTATTTGCTTGGCTCTCGATAATTTATTATTTTACTAAAAAAAAACCCAAAAAACCTATGTCATTAGATCAAATCTAAATCTTGCTTCTACTGAATAACTGACAGTTGCAGGCCAAGGATGGTGTCATTTGTGATTGCTATGGTTGACAAATGCTCTTACTCTGGACAGTTATTTTGGCAGAACTACAGTGTCACTACAAGGCCTTATTTTATTTGGAACAGTGTGCATATGAAGCAGTGGTAGAATAAGCTGTGCCAATGACTTAATAATTTTGCCAGCACAAGTAGAACGAAGCTATAGGTACTACATAAGCATAGCTGATCTTGTGAACAGATTACACCCTTACCCTGCTGTCTATCTGCAGAGATTAAAGCAGGGCATCTCTTGATAATTTCAATATTATAATGCATCATTTTGTCCACATTGCTGTATTTTTGTTTAAAACACACATAGATCACAGTCACACATACTTTTCCATAAACAGCATTATAGGCAGGAATTCTGTGTGAGAATAAATCCTGTGTGGTGGTTTAGTTTGGTTTTCCCCCTGCCCTTCAGTTTGTGGGTGGTTTTTTGTTTTTTCATCTTGTAAAAATTAGTGTGTTTCAGGTTTGGTTGTTTTGGTTGGTTGGTTGGTTTTTTAGCCTGGGGATTAGTCCAAGTTGGATGACATAGCTGGAAAGAAGAAAAGAAGCTTTAAAGGGATTGGTAGAATGAAGTGGCTGTGCAGAGAGAAGGGAATAAAGAAGGACAGATATAGATGGGATGAAGGCTATGTTGTGCTGAAGCAAGGTCAGAGGGAGAAGCAAGAGGAGTTGACTGGAGAAGTCACCCCGAGTGCAAGAATAGATTTTTGCAGTGGTATTTGGGGAAGTTTGCATTTCCTATCTCATTTCATTCCGAAGTCCAGAGATGAGTGAGAGAGATTAATTTAAGCTGACAGAAAACTAGAGGAAATAGAGGTTATAAAACTTTATATTTTAATCAAAATCCTGTGCTTTGTATGGCAAACAGGACCTAACAATCCCACAGAAAAGACTTATTTGTGCTCATCAGCACGGCAAATGTAGCTGGTGACTTCCTGTGCCTGTGAAACTGAACTTTGAAGACTGCAAATCACTCAACTGGGACTTCATGTGACCTTATGTTCAGCCTACATTTTGGTGGGCTAAAACACGGGTGTGCCACAAAAGCTGCTGTCACCACAGAGTGATACTGTGCAGTGGAAAGTTGTCAGGAGATGCTGGAAGCTGAGACAGGAGGTGGCTGTGGGTGGCAACGGGTGGTGAGGACCAGAAGACCTTCACAGCTGTTATGTCCTTAGGGCAGATTAGACTTTTGCTAGAAAGAGGAGAACACCAGAGCAGGCAGAAGAGCGGAAGTGAGGCTGAGAGGATTGGGATTGTTCAGCCTGGAAAAGGCAAAGCTCTGGGGTGATCTTATTGCAGCCTTTTAGTAACTGAAGGGGGTCTACAGGAAAGCTGGAGATGAGCTGATTACAAGGGTATATAGTAACAGGACAAGGGGGAATGGCATCAAACTCAGAGCAGTTTGGATATTAGGAATAAATTCTTTACTGTGAAGGTGGTGAGGCACTGGAACAGGTTGGCTTGAGAACTCCCTTCAAATGTTCAAGGCCAGGTTGGATGGGGCTTGGAGCAACCTGATCTAGTGGAAGGTTTCCCTGCCCGTAGCAGAGGGATGGGAACAGGATGGTTTCTTTCAACCCAAACCACTGAATGATGCTATCATTTGCATAGGCTTTCCTCTGGACTCTGTGTAACTAATGAGAGGTTGAGATGTTGAAGTTGGATGTGGGCTTTGATGTCTAATTCTGCCATGGGGAACATTCCATAGGTTACTTTGAAACTCCAGTTTATTTCTTGCTTATTTTTGTTCTTTTGTCCTGTTCAAGTTCATTGAGGCAATAAACTAAGTTAAAATTTGCCTTGAAAAAACAGATTCAGTTTCTAAGACTGTTTGCTACCACTAAGAGGAATTAGTAGAACTACTATAATGAAATATTTTCTTACAGCACAAAACTAATATTCAGATATTCCCCAAACATCTTCTCCAAAAGGAAATGCTTCCTATGGTATAGCATAGGATGAAATTTGGGATAATAAATATAATTTCAATCCCAAATTAATTAATTTTCTACTATACACTTTCAAGAAGACACATTGTCAGAAAATCCTCTGTTAAAGAAAAAGGCCTAGCAGTTACAGTCAACCTACCAGTAGAAAATTAGTGAAGACTATAAACACCTCCAGGTTTGATAGACAACAGACATTCAGGCCTTAAGGAAACCCCTCATGATTTTCATAGAATTAGGACTTAAACCCTTCTGTTTAACAAGTGGGACTAATACAAAATCCCACGAAAAACCCCAGACACACTTAGGAAAATTAAATTGCCAGTTTATTTCCACTTCCTTTTAAATGGGCATTGTGCTTGGAGATAGGGATTTTAGGCCTTTTTTTTGCTGGGGGCAGAGACAGACTGCTGCAAATTAATGAAGTCATATGAAAGTAACATGAAACTGTGCTCTTAGGAAAGGGTGTTTGCAATCTGGAACTTGCTGGCTGCATGACCTTAGGCAGGTGAAAGCATGTGGCACACTTTGGTTTGTGCCATGGTTTGCCCATCACTGCAGTGGTGGTGATGCCTTCAAAAGGACTTTGTGCTACACAGCAAAGCCAGCTATGGGAAAAGGCTCATCATTAAGGTTTGTGGTCATAATAAAAAAATGTAGCAAGTCTGAAGAGATGCTGTTACACAGTCACATATAGCAGCTAGAAATTATTTAAATACCAGGAATCATAGGCTTATAGTCTAGGGAAGTTAAACCACAAAAGAGTTTGCAAGGTTAGTGCAGACTTTTCTTTTGAGCTGCTAACTTCCCATTACCCATGCTGCCTACTGTCCCTGATCATGAGTGCATCTATTTCTGTATGTTTGCAGTGTTATTTTTTTCCCCTGAAGTTCAGTCTGAAATCCAGGCACACTAGAGCTTGCCATGGCAGTCTGGCTATTGCTCATGTATTCACTCTTTGGGAAACAATTCAAAGTACCAAGTTACTTGGATGCACCACAGATTAGTTTCTCTCACAATAAATAACCAAGCCTTTGAATTCATTTCTCCTGACTATAAGGAAGCAGTTAGAACACACAATATACTCTGAGGGAATATTTGTGCATGCCTTATAAGAAATACTGTATAGAAATGAATAGCGGAATTCCATGAAGTTCCAGCATTCCTGTCCAGCTATTACTGAAGTTAGTTGAGTGGCTTAACTGCAAACAATGTACATACCACAACATGTTAGGCAGATAAACATATAAGAACATTTATAGTTCTTATTGTTGCAATAAACTTAAGAAATGGAACATGTTAAGAATTCATATCTGATGTAAGATTTGCTAATGCAACAAAAAGCTAGTTCTGGTAGGCTCAACTATACCCATGGAGAATAGCTGAGCTTAGCAAAACCACATAATATCTAGTTTTTCAGGTCTACACTTAAAAAAATCAAAAGATCCTCTCTCAAGACACTGACTCAACAGTAGTGCTTTTTTAACTTTTACTGCTACAAAGCAGAAATTTTAAGAAAGCTGTCTTTAAAAACACCACCTATAATCACATAAATTGAAACTATGTTTGGCAGAAACATTTCTTGGCATTGCATCTTAACGTAGGAAGAAAAGTACATTTTTGACATGACCATTTAGATCACGTAACGTTCAGTACAAACTCTGAACCACCTATGTGTGTTCCATGCAGACAGGTGTGGTATTAGGAAGTCAACAGGTCACAGGGCATGAGGGGGCATCCAGGTGTTCCAAAGACAGAGGAAAAGGCTGCTGCCACAATATGCCGATGTCTTCCTGTACTTGCATATCTCTTTTAAATTTATTCTATGAATATCTACTCATGGAAAGTTCTGCCTTCAGGTTTTAAAATTCTGATACCATAGTAAGCTATTTTGTAGCCACATATCCAGGTTTCTAAGGAGTATTTCAACATGCTCAAGTCGAAGCACGCGTGTCCACTGTGTGTGGTGAGAACGCTCACACGCTTGAGAAACGGGTACTCCTACCTTCCCTGCACAAATAGGCTGAATTGGCCACGAGGAGGACAGAAAACTTGTAATACTTCAGGTTAATACAGGAAAGCAGAGCTACTTCTTTCTCTTTCCTATTTTACAACAATATTAAAACCTCAGACAAGATGGAGAGCATCATCTATGTGAAGATGCAGCAGAGGTGTGGTGCTGCCTTTCGGGTTTAGGGCTTTTGAATCAGTTCACCAAAAAATTGTGGGCTGTTACAACCGTCACACATAGACCCACTTGAAGGTAACCCTGCTTTAATTGTTTGTAGCAGAAGATGAATCCCAGCTACAGTTTTATGACAACAGAGGGTGTGTAATTTATTTTTTTATGTACCAGTAATTGATGGAATCAAGCTTTCCGTCTTGTTTCTCAACTTGCTATTTAAAGATAGCTAGTTTAGACCAACACTGAGCTCTGACACCGTCTAAACCAGTTTAGACTACTTAAGGTGGTAAATTGCAGACCATGAGGAAATTCCCTGTGTTCTTCCCCCTCTTCACGGAGCCTTCCACAGAGTTCTTGCCTGGGCTTAGGATGCAGCCTGCTTGCCTTTCATTAGGTGTGCCTGGCTGAGGAGCATAGGTATCACTGCAGCTCTGCAAGTACACACCCCCCACAACAACACTGCAACAGTATGGGAAGAGTAGGTATTAATAAACTGCATTCCTTCAAAATTAGCTTTACAAGGGATTATTCCAGTTTGTGTGAAGGTTTCTGGGGAGAGGCAGAGAGACTTGAGAAGGGTTTACAAGTTAGTATTGAGTGCTTAAGTATGACTTATTTTAGGAAAAATATTTTTCAGTGTTTCATTCTTATTTTTTCAGAGGAGAAAAAGAATTCCATGTTGCCTTAATCTGAAACAGAACTTCTTTTAACTATTCAGAAATGCAAAAAGTCATGATGAAAGAGCCTCAAGGTGCCAAGTGTACCAGCACATGAATCGAGACACACTAAAAATACTTCAGTAATGGACAGCTTCTGCTTTTTTCCTCTCTAACCCTGTATTTAACATTGTTCTCCTTCACATAGGAACATTTCCCGTTTTCCAGTTCCCTCTATTCCGCCAGTTCTTTCGAAGATTAGGAAACATTACAAAATTTAACTGCAAAAGCCATCTTTATAAGACATTAAAGCATTAAGCAATTAATTAAGTTTTTCTAATTTGCATAAGACTCATACATCATAATGAGTCACACACACTATTTCCTTACAGCTTTGAAAACAGACACTTTGAAAATATTCCTCTTTGCGCTGCAGGTGAAGCCGACACACATTTTGCTTCGAAATCTGCGTTATCCACTCCATAGCCGTGTTTACCTCCCGCACTTCCCTGCACCGCCCTGGCCACCGGGTAAAAACGGGTAAAACTCCCTTTTACTCTAAAACTTCTGCCAACTTCCTCGTGCCTCGGCGCCTCCCAATGCCCCCGCGCTCCGCTGCTCGTCCCACCGCTGCGTTCCCGGAGGACACCGGGAGCGGACCAGCCCCTACCTGAACTTCTCCCCGGCCGGCACCGTCAGCCTGTTGAGCTTGTCCATGCCCGTGAGCGCTGCTCCGCCGGGACGCGCTGCCCTCGGCCCGGCACCTGCCGGCGCCGCCGCTTCCCCGGGCCGGGCTCTCCCTCCGCCGGGTCCCGCCGCGGCCGTGCGGCGCTGCCAGAGCCTCCCCCCGTCCCGTCCCGTCCCGTCCCGTCCCGCCCGCAGGCACCGGCAGAGGAGGGACCCGGGGCTCGGCCCGGCCCCGCCCCGCCCGGGGCGCGCACAGGTGGCTGCGGAGCCGGGAGCCGAGGAGGAGCCTTTGGGAACGGGGCCGCGCTGATCCGCCCCAATATTCGGAGCTGCCGGAGCTGCCGGAGCTGGCCCGGGGCAGCCGGGGAGCGGCGCGGGCGGCCGGGCTGCGCAGCGGGCGGATGGGGACGAGCCCAGCGGGCCGTGCCGGGGCCGGTGACCCCTTCGCTGTCACCTGCCCAGCCCGGGTGACTTCACCGGCTGCGGGGAGAGATGCGGGAAGAGATTCCTCTCTTCCTCCCCGCTCCTCTACACTCCTGGTGAATTTGTGCCAGGTGGGAACATGCTGCGTGGGAACTTTTCCTTTCGCGAGGTTCCCCCGTAAAAGCGAGAGAAAACCACCATCTTATCCCCATTCTTTTGAATGTAACTGTAAAGAAAAAAAAGATTCTTACCCTATTTTTAAGCTAAGGCAGGAGAAACCCCTGAGTCTTCCAGAGACACAGCAAGGCTGTTCCCACGCAAGGTGCAGGCAGCTGACTGTGTTTTATGGCTCTGATGTCTCTGAACTTGGGACTTTTTGCTCAGTCTTAAGCTTAACCATATTTTTCTCTGTAAAGATGAACGTTGGAGGCAGCCAGTTGCTTCTGAGGGGCAATGTAGGCAATTGTTCACATGCAGCCTTTACCCTGAAGGACTGATTCATTTGAATTCTGCACCTTTGGAGTATGACTCTTGTTGCTCCCCTTCTGTATCTTTGGTCTCTCTGCAGCTTAGTTTATAACCTAAGGCTGTTCTAGAGAAGAAACCTAGTAGTTTGGGTTTTTTAAAGTGTACATCTGCATCATGTTAATATGTTTTGGTAAGTACAATATGCTTTGGGAACACACAAAAGTATTTCTTGGTGAGATTCTTACCCCCACTTGGCTAGGTTTTCACATGGAATTCTTCTCCCCAGATTGTACTGACTAAAGGTTTTTCTTGTGAAACAGAAGGAGCAAAACAGACTTTCCTGGTTAGTGCAGGGGACTCTGGGGAAATAGCCTGCCATGAGATTTTTGTCTTTGATAGCAGTATCGCTGTGATCTTGGCAGGCTGGTGTTTTTGGTCTCTGAGCTTTCAGCATAGGAATTGCTTGATGTTTGAATACAGTATTTTCTAGGCTGAGCCAATAGTGTACAAATTGCTTTTTTGGGGGTATCTTAAAAAGTTTGTGGGCTTTAAGGAAGAATATGATGTTGACTGTCATGTAATACACAAAACTGGAATTCCATGTTGCATTGTATCTGGTTGTGAACCGGTCAACTTTGCAATTTTACTCTCTAAAAGTTATTTTGAAAATTAAATTAATTTTGAATTAGTTAAAATTCACACTGACAATGTGAAGAAGTAGATATGGATAAATTGCTGTGTCACTTTTCCCTTTTGGTTATATAATCTTCCTACTTATCTGAACACATACCAGACTAAGAGATTTGCTCAGTAGGCTCCTGCAGTGGTTTCCCTTACACAACCATTGCCTCTTGCCTGGCTGTTGCAGAAATCCCGGGCTGTTTTCCTTTGGGATCTTTGGGATCTGTTGTCTGCAATACTGTGCTGGTTTCACCTCGTTTCTTCCTGACTCAACCAAAGCTACGGGTTTAAAACTCTGCCGTGCCCAGGGCAGAGGTTTTCTCACCTGTCCTTGCAGTGCTGTCACCTCCCTGGTCCCGGGAAGGGGTGGCTGCTGCTGTGTCGTGCTCAGGGCAGTCCCGTGCACTCTGGGCTCGGTGACAGTTTGAGTCACACGGGATTTCTCATCCCGGTCATCTGCCGGGCCCTGTGTTTGTGTAGCTGTGCAGTGACATGGACTGGAGAAGGAGTCCACTACAAACAACCTAGCAAAAAGTCACAAAAATAGGGGTTTTTAACTGCATCAGTTCTTTGGTTTGATCTGGTGCACAGATGTTTGTGAGGGTGCAGCACAGGGTGAGTGGAATAGGGCATGTGACTTCTCAGACTGGTACTGCTGCCAAGAAGTTACTCCTAAAAATGTCTTCATTACACAAGGCTTGTTCATGAGATTCTGTAGCACCTGCTTAGTTCTTTCTGGTCTGCCTCCAAGTGAGCCTATTTGGCTCAGTGCTGAGAAGGCTGGTTTGGATACAACAACATAGGAAAACCACTAGAGAAAAACCTTAAATAAAGAAGGGCATGGCCAAGCCCCTCCAAACAGCCCTAGGCCTCTCCTTTTTGCCCAGCAGGTGTTTGCAGAGCCTGAAATCATGGCCCATGTTGGGACTGATCCTGTATGTGGTCAAGTGGACTTGTACAGCCCATATGGACAGGGACACACCACAGTGTCCAGCTGGCAGGGTGGTCCTGCAGACCTGCACCAGGGCCAGGGCAGGGAACAGGAGTTTCTCCATCCCAACAGCCTTACCTATCACCCCAAAACACTGTCTCCAAGGGCCCAGGCTGGAGGTGGGGGCAGGGCGTGACTGACCCCCACTGCAGGAAACACCCTGCCTTCCTCTTCAGGAGCCCTGGGAGAGCCTGGAGGTGGTGGTAGGTTTGAGCCACGCAGCAAAGATAATGTCATGCTATTTCTGTAGTTGTAACCCCAGCAACTTTCCTTCTTTGACACAATATGCTTATTTGGATAAGGCCAAAGAGGAACTGGGATTTTTTTTTACCATGTGGGTGGCATCTTGACCATAGTGATGATTAACAAGTAGCTCTCCTCCCCTGCCACAAGGGCTGTTTTAGGTAGGTGGGGATTTGTTTCGAGGGATGCCTGTGTCAAATCCCTGCTCCCTGGCAATCTGGGGCCAGTGGGGATTGTGCTGCTGCCTGCTGAGACATGACCTGAAAGCCTGGGCCAGCCAGCTGGGGGGATGGGGCCCTGCAGTGTGGGGCATAACGGTGTCCCAGAAGAATGTATCTTGAACTCTTGGATGAGGCATTCTGCAGAGGTGTTCCTACAATACTGGTTCTCTGGAGCAACATCACTGAAGCCTTTAACTAAAATTGTATTTTCTTACCTAATGTTTTAAGAACCTGCATCCACACAGACTGTCACTTTTGTGATTATGTAGATAAGCACTAACTTTATTTTCCTTTATATGGCCACAAAGGATAGGGGATGAATTCCTGGCACTATTACCTAATGCAGGTATGCAGGATTTGCCAGTAAAGTCCCTTGGCAGAATGGCTTACAGAATATACATGCAGTTCTTTTTAAAATTTTTGATGCTCAAAATGTCATTTTAATTTTAAAAAAGGCCTTCTAAATGCTTGAATAGATTTTCTAAATGCCACTGTCTGTTGCAACGTAATTTTCTCTTCCCTGTAAGTGCTGTGGCTCAGTCTGGGTTGGTCTCTCCCAATATGACTGCATAATTCTCCATTTATGCTCATAAATAGATAGATTTTTAAAAGCAACTTCTTTATAATTTGATAAAGAATGTTGATAAAGATGTTCAGAAGCAGAACCTGGTTTTTATCCCCTCTGCTATTTTCTGCTGTTTATTTCCTACCAGCTCTTTCCTTCCACATGCTGCCTCATTCTGGTGGCATGTTCTGGTTTCTGTTTCAGAGCTGTGAGGCCATTGAGGCATGGTCAAAACCAGACTTGCTGAAACAAACTCTGTCACAAAGAGCTGTGGGCATCCTACCTTCATTTGGTCAAATTTTGCTGTGAATTGCCAGGTATGTCCTGTTCCAGGGCTCCAGTTTTCTATACCCTATTGTTAGGACAATTTTTGATTTGACTTTGAATTTCTGAGTAGATAAAGAACTCCTGTAGCATAGAAACAAAGGATCAGATGACTTGTCTAAAGCATTTTAGTTTTTGTGATGTCCCTAGATCAGAACAGGCACCTTCATACAGAGTCAATTGTGGAGAAATAAGCAAAATCCAGAGTTTGGCTGCTGTCACTGACAAGAAGGGTGCATTTTCTTGCCTGAAGGTTTTTTTCTGCCTCCTTTGATGACTGCCTTTTCTTATTTCCACTGAAATTAATGCTCCCTAGTTTAATACCTTCTAGTACATGGTTTGTATGATGATTTTGGGTTTGTCAGGGGTTCCTGCTGAAGCTATTAAATTTGTATATAATATCTCAGCTATGCATATCTTCTTTTAAGATTCCTAAGTTTTGATGCTAACAGTTTTTATGGAGACCATTTTTGCCGTTGTCCTAGTGCAAGTTACAGATTATGACTGTGTGACATATTAGCCTAGGGAACTAATTAGTCTGGGGAACCCAGGACCCTCTTTGAGTTCTTGATCTGGGTTGGTGCCTGAAGCCACATCCTGACTGCAGGTGGGGTGAGGCTCAGTGGTGCAGCAGCATCTACCCTTAGCAACCTCTGCATGGCAAGAAACCCTAGGAATGTGTCCCAGGCAGGAGCTCTGGCACACAGGAGGGATGGGCAATCAAGCTGCAGGAGAGAGTGTGAGAAGTCCAAGCCAGGGTACAGGTACAGCCTTGGCTCCCCATTGCCATTTCTGAACCTCTAGGGTTTCACACAGTGGAAATAAAAGCAGACAATTGTAAACTCACATTCAGCAATGAGAAGCTGAATAAAAAGAACTGCAAGCAGATGAAAATGTTTTACAGTAAATCTCTTCAATGTTTATTTTTCATGCTTTGAGGAGACAGTGCTGCATCAAAGGATCTCAATCTATGCATGACTATTCAAGAGGAAGCTGCTTTTTACAGATTACATTAATGCTTGTAGATACCGTCTAGTGCCTTCAATGTATATAAAACTGCCAAGAAACCTGGTTTGAAGTAAGCAATCAATTTGATTACTAGGTTTCATTTTTATTCATGACATGACCATATAAGACTTTTTCTCTCAGTCATGTTAGGAAACCCATTTCTTAACCCCTTCTGTATTAACAAAGTTTTCTCTCCAACATTATTGGAGGTGATTTGGCCAAATTTTTTCTTAGAAGTACTCAGGAGTGAAGGATACAACTGTTCTTTGTAGGAAAGAATTAATGGAGAGAATTTAATGCACAACCTTTTCTTGCCAAGTGTGTTCTTTGATTTTGACTTCCCTACTTTTGGGGAATGTGGAGAATCACAGGATATTGCACAATTTGCTCTTTAAAAGACAGCTTTGTGAGCTTTTGCTTGGCTTTTCCTTTAGGAAATCCTGGCAACAGAGCAGCACTATTAGCTCTCCTGAGCAATACATTAAATGATTGATAATTCACTTCAAATATCTGTCTAATTTTACTGTCTTGAGGTCATGGTATTTCACCTAGCTCAGAGGTACTTCTCCCTGCCCATATCTATAGGCTGTTTTTAATCTCAGATTGATAATTGCTTCAAAGACAGTATGTATTCAAACATGAAGGACTCTATTTAAAAGACACATCTACTGCTTGAGCTCTGAGCTACTGGATTAGCACTAAAGAGAGAGCTCCATCCATAGAAGCACTGTAATGTGAATGCAAATATAACTGGTCAGTAACAGGAATTTGGCTTGATCAGTCTGTGTTCACATGAAAGTTAGGAAATGATTGCCACAGTTCTCTTTTTCATGGCTGTGGAGTGAAAATAGCCCAAACTGGTACCATCAACATCTGCATTGGAAGACAGCCCAAGGACAAACCATCTGAATCTGAACTAGAATCTGTAGTCATGTTGCAAGCTCATAGTATTTTGTATGTATTTGATTTCTTCTGCTTTCAGAATATCCATAGGAAGATGTGCCAGCAATGGGCTGTGGTGGTGAAGAGCGGAGTGGAAACAGAAAATTAGCAGTAGACTGTCACATGATGCCTGTGAGGGTTTTGTGCTTGATCATATGGATCTGAATGCAAATTTGTGGTACTTTATGCCAGGCCAGAAATGCACTCAAACACTATTGTTTAAAATTATGTCAATTTACACATAGTCATAATTGTCATAGTTTATGTCAATTTAGACATGGTTTTTTGCCCCCTCAATTTCTATTTTGGTCAACACACTGCCTACGTAACTTACTATTCAGTGTCCCATAGCTGGTATTTGGAAAGCATGAGTTTATGGAACATGATTTCTCATGATACTCTCTATATTTGCTACTTACTAATTGCTACAAACAGGTGAAAAAGTTCTGCTTTTTATTTAAAATAATACAGCTCTGTTTTTTTCCAACTAATCTATTTCAATGGATTTTTTTCCTTTCCCAGGATGCTTATATGCCATTTTAAACTAGGAAGCACTTCTTGTACAGGGAAAGTTACATATGGCCTGTGGTTGTGTCTTAGCAGATGAGAAGAGGGTACGTTTCTGTCCCAGGTGTTTTTTACATAATACTGATTTTCAGGAGTTTTGGTCTTCACACTGTGGGTCAAATGGCTCAATGCCACAGTGTTGATTTTAGAAGACTCCTATCAACTGCCTTAGAAATCTTATAACTTTAATCCTTTATCATTTTGGATACCAAATGGCACACTCAAAGCTAGTCTTACAGTACTAGTAATAGGTTAGATGCATTTGAAAATGCAACTCTAAATTTTATTGAATAGGATTTGGGTTTCGTTAGGCTCACTGGAGGAAACAGGTCATACATGTAGGCATGCACTGCAGACAAAGATGTGAAAACAGTAAATTGAGTAGGATTTTCTCATGAAGAGTCTTCTGAGCAAACACATTTTAGCACCTGCTGAGAATATGTGTTTTCTTTCTCTGGGGGCTGTGCAAAAAGCTGTACTTCTGCTTTTCAGTTTTACTGTCATCCGTTTCGTGTGCATACAGAAACACAAAATTTGCTCCTACAGACACGTTAATTATTTAATGTCAAACTCAAAGTGTTTGAGATCAGATTGGCTCAGAGGCAGTGACCTGTGTTGGAGCTAGCTGATACCCACAGTGACTCTTGGGGACAGCTCTGCTTGTGCTGCAAACCTGATCCCCTTCCAGCAGTCACTGCAGAGTGACTGCAATGGAGATAGCCTAAGTGGCCAGCTTGATCCCACTCTGAGCCTAACCATGGAAGGGAGGGTGTAGGGACACAGAACAGGGTTCTTTGCAGCCTGGCAAGCCACACTTGTTTCTGACTTTTCTGCAGAGCTTGTATACCCTGCTCTCCCTCCTCACCCCTTGTTGCAGTAGGATTAAAACAGACAAGTCTGCTTTCCCATTCACCCTCCTGTTTGGGGTGTGGATTTACCCTGAGGTACCCAGGGGGCTTTTGTGGGAGCAGCTTGGGGTATTGAGCCCTGGAATTGAGAATGAGAATTAGCACAGGGAAGGATCAGGGAGAAGCAGTGGTTTGTGTCCTTCCTTTCAGCAGGTGCCTATGAGCATCAGTCAGCATTCAGGCACCGATGGTGAGTGGTCTAAATATGTTTGTGTCCCTGCTGAAGAAATTGGTCACACAGACAAAAGGCTGCACAAATTTTTAAAGTTTGAAGGTGAAAGCAATGTCTTGAAATAAGGTCATTTTTGTACACTGCTGTTTTACATATGATGATGCCTTCAGTATCTGAAAAATGCCGAAAAACTAACAATTTTAAAACCACTTTCCTGCACTGGCCTGTAATACATACAGCCAAAGGGAAAAGGTTGGTGCGTGTATTCTCTGGCACAGTTTGGTAATCTGCACTTCACTGACCATAATTATGCTGTCTGAGCATTTTCCTATTCTTGCTTAAGAACAGGAAAAATAATTTTGTCTGTAGTCTTTTCTATTCTCATGTGTTTTCATCTGCTTAAGACTGCTCTTTCCTGTTTCCTGGATAACTGGAATTACCTGATACTGTGTTCTGGGAGCAGAGATGTCACTGAGTAGAAAAAGTTTCAAAAGTCTTTTTCACACAAAAATGTAGTGGATTTGAAATGCCACTTTCCAAAAAAAACAACAAAAAACCCCAAAAACCCAAAAAATCAACCAGCCAACCAACCAAACAAAAAAACCCCCCTAAAACCTCCAGTAAAATGATCAGGGAGATGGGAGACTTTATAAAGAAAGAAATTATTATCTTAATAAGTATCAAAGTACTATTTGAAATAATAGCAAGAGAACATTTTATGACCAAAGATAAAAACTTTAATGGAATACTCTGTTCTGCAGAGAAAAACTGTTCAGACTTGTAACTACAGCCATGAAATTTTTCTGTTGTCTACAGCTGCAAATTTTGTGGATTGTTGCTAAGGATATGTTTACACAGTTGGTAACTTTAATTGCATTAAGACCACAAAACTGTAGCAGATGAATTGCAGTCCAACACTATATCAGAGAGGGTTATTATTTTTATAGATCCTAATGTGAAGCATTTATTGCTGTAGAACATAATTTAAAAGAGTTACTTTACAAGTTTGTGGTCATATGATCCTGCATACTTCCACTCTCAGAGGATATTGGGAGAAATAGTCTATATTTACTATCAAACACTGGATTTTAGAATAACTTCCCTTCAGATTTAAAATACAAAAGGAAAATACAAAAGTCAGAAATAAAAGAAGAAAGAAAATATGACAGAAGTTTACACGTAAAGAAACACATTTATATAAATTTGAATATCCATTATACTCCATTGTATTATTTATAAACAATCTTCCCTTTTTTTATATAGTCTTCTAACAGAGAACAAGAAGGTCACTGCATTGAAGAAATGACAATCTAAAATATTTTGTGATTCTAGAAAGTTTCTGACTGTTAGTTTAGAAATAATATGCATAGGTGATAGCTTTACAAGATTTTTAATTTCTGGTTGTTAGTGAATTTTACCAATGTCTGCAGCATGGATTTAGATATTTAACACCTTTGTCTGTATTGTAGCTATCTGTCTGCGGTTATTTGAAACAGTCCTGTTCATTTCATCATAACGGTGTTGAGCCAGGAATATGTTTATAAACTGACTGATGAGTGCAGACTAGTTTGCCATGCACTGTTTGTAATTTGAAACTACTCACAAGGTGTATGTTATTTGTATGGCTTTTGCTATAAAATGTTCGTGTTAGTTACCAAATAGGAAGACAATACGGATACAGTAGAGTCTTCCAGGGAAAAGTTATTGGTTTTTAAGGTATCTTTTCCTTAAGCATTGTGATTTCTTTCAAGCTTAACCTTTCCTTGAGGTCGGTTAACTTTCATCATTCTGTTCACAGGAGAATTGCTCCTTTTATGAAACGAAACTACTCAGAGTATCATGAGGCTTCTAAAGAAATTATAGATTTCTATTATTATTCTCATTCCTGGTGGAACTGATACTGCCTGAGTCGAAGTGCACCATGTAATTTCATTTGTTTCAGGTGGTCTGTGGGCTGTTAGTCCAGCCCAGCAGGGATGTTCTGGTCACACACGGGTATGGAGGCACCCACCCGTACCCATTCGCTCCTTCTTCTCTTCCTTGAGCAGCGGGTGCAGGCTACTGTCACAAATGTCACCTGACACAGACCTTTGAGCTGGCCCAGAGCTGCTTTGCTTTAAGAAAGCTGATACACAAGGATGTCAGAATAGAAAGAAAGGCTGTGGTAAAGGAACGACATTTTGAGCTTGGTGTAAAATGAGTTCTAAGCCTAAGCCTGGGTGTCTGCTGGAGCTCTGCCATGGGGCTGTGCTTCAAAATGCTCTTGGGGCATTGGTTGTGGATGAACAACTCTTCAAATCTGTCTAGGAAGTGGTGCTTTCCCAGAAATGGGTGCTCCATCCTGTGGATTCTGCAAGGTACATGACAGGTATAGATGTATACAGATATGTTGGTTTTGTCTTAGGCTGGTTCGGAAGCATTTACATCTTTAATCCTGATGAATTTATTCCCGTTATTCATCATGATTAACAGAGGATCTGAAGCTATAATCATCTTGATGATGGTAGAAAAATGTTGCTGGAAAGACATCTTTAAGGTCTGTGATCAGAAATTTGTTATTTTGCAGTGCTTACTTAGCTGCCTTTTTTTGTTTTCAAGGGAAAACCCAATAAAATACCAATGCATGGAGGTATATGATACATAACTAGTAGTGCCTTTGGTTAAAAGCTGAAATTGTTGAAATTTGTTGGTTTATCTGTAATTTTGAATAAATCCCTGGAAAGAGACAATCTAGCAGAGAACCTCTAAGACTATATATGTGAATCATACTTCTATTTCTTTAAAAATAAAAATAATACTAAGAAATAATTAACTTTGGAACTCTTTTTCAGAGTGTATTTAAATCTATTTGTGGGCTATATGTGAACAATATTTGTACCAGTAATATAAAAGGAATATAGATGGTAATTCATGTTGACATTCCAAGCAATACAAAGAATTATTTTACTTCTGTGTTCTTGAATTAATTATCTATTCATAACAACTAAGTATTATTTAGTATTAGTATTAATGAGTAATTAATCAGTATATTAATTAATATATATTAATAATTAGTAAGTATCTATTAATTAAAGCAACAGTGTGACTATGTCTAATATTCTCTTTTGAAATATTCTCATGTATTTCTTCAGATTATTCCCTGAGCCAGAGGAATGAAATGAGGAACTAATATACTGATAAAGGTATCAGTATATTAATGATATCAGCCAGATCAGTGATTTAGGAAAGGATTGATTACACTTAGGAAATGCATGGTAAGGTATGCTAACTGAAATGGTAATGGTATTTTTAGCTTATATTCTGTATTCTGAGAGCTTGGTAAAATAATAAAAAGCCATGAAACTGTGCAGTGAGGAACTAAATAGGAGAAATGACAGAGCTGTGGTAGCAGGTGTCTGTCAAATTCAGTGCCAGAATTGTGAAGAAGAAACTGAGACCTAATGCTCTGTCAAGGATACCATTGGAGAGTACCTAAAATGTGCAATGGCAGTAGGTAGAGGAAAATGGAAAACAGAAAAGCTAGTGTAAGAACTCTAACATACATAAAATCTCCTTTTGTTTTTCTTCCCGGAATTCTTGGCTATTAGAAACAGAAGGAGATTGTCAGGGTTTGAAAAATTAGGCATGGCTTGTGGAAGCATAAAATAAAATATTTTTAAAGACAGATTAGGTAATACTGTTCCATTATAATTTTTAGCAGCAGTCTCAGCCAGACCAAAACAGATTTGGACAGGGAGACTGACCTGCCTCCCTACTATGGAGAATGTTCTTTAATCCCTCTGTCCTCCAGGAGCTTGATAAAGTAACCTGTAAGATGTGGTCTGAGTAGTCCTAAGCTGTAGCATCCTGCAGGACAGCTGCTGTTAGTGTGGCAAAAGACTGGCCATGGTCTGGCCTGAAAACAGTTCTCCTCTTCAAGAATTCAGAGCATATCTGAATTTTATTTCTGAGAATTACAAACAAATATCAAGACTAAAGTCAAAGTGTGTTTATACTGTATTTGGGGGGAGCATGGTGCTGGAGCTGGTGACATCTGAGCAGTCTCTGGAACAAGACATAGCAGAGCTACACCTTGGAAAAGACATTTCTGGTCGTGTGCAGCATCCATTAGAGCAGTGTTCCTGCTTCTGGCAGCTGAGCAGCTCCTGTGCTTGATGGTAACTCCTCAGTCCCTGTACTGCACCCACTGCAAGCATACAGGTGCTCTGAAGCACTGAAAATGAGAAGGGCAGCATGAAGATGCTCGTGACTCATAATTTGATAAATATGTACATTATGATACTGTCTGTATTTAGGTGGTTACAGGGGATCTATCCAGAGAGGCTCTCTGATGCCCTGAGTCATGTGTTAGTGAGTGTCAATGCATCTGCATGCAGTTATGCACAAGTCCTGCCATGTCAGTGTTTGTGGTGTTACTAAGGTAATCCTACTTTCCTCCCATTGCTTGCTCTTAGAAAGGGGCTTTATAAGGAAGGTGCTAGTAAAAAGGTATTTATTTGCATGCTGAACACAATTTCTGCATTTTTGGGGGGGCAAATCTTTGAAATACGTATTTTTGGCAAAGTTGTTAATTCTATGGATTTCAGAGAGTTGAGTTTCAGGTCTTGAATTCTGTTGCACAAGGGGCTGTTGTGGCATTCCTACCAAGTGCACTTCATCTTTTCCAGCCCAGCTGCACTGAGCAGCCTCCTCTGAAGCTGTTTCAAGTGTCTGGTTGCTGCAGCCCCAACTGTCTGGCTTGCAGCTGCATCTGACCCTCCTGCCATGGTCCCTCAACTTCCCCTTGCAGCTCGTCTTGTAACTTCTCAGCTTTGCTTGTCTTGATGACCCCATTTTTAAGTACTGCAGTTTTCATTGTTTAGTATCATCTCAACCTGTTATTTTCTCATTTCTGAACTGAATAAAGTTTACATGGTTTGGTTTAATACTTTCCTCCACTATCTTAGAAATACTGTGTAGACCACCTGACATCACAGCATAAACATATGAACTAATGAATGAAGCTGTCCACATGCTTATACAAAAGCAAAAAGAGGTTGTGTTTTCACTCATTTTCACAGAGGCTAGTCTAAAACAAGAAAAATGAAATGTCCCTCCTGCAGAAAGCATAAATATATGTTGATAACACGCTGTAAATTAAATATTGTATTTCTTCCAAAAACTGAGAGAACTCCAGTTTGGGCACTTGGAGCAAAATAAGCCCAGACATCTGTCTATTTTCTGCCCAGTGTGTAATTGAGCTGGGGCACATGTGGAATTCTGCTAAAATGAGATTATAAGTTAATAGCCCTTCACACTTCATTGCTTGAATGAGCCAGAAGTTATTTTTTTTCTGGTTTTGAGTCCCAGGTGCAGCACTTTCTGACTAACAGATACGATTCTCTAAAAGGGAAGAAAGATCAGTGATTTGAAACTACAACAACCTCTTTTCTGTGGTCTGAGTACAGACATCTAATAGAGAAAAGGAAAGCACATCAACTGACAGGGTGGAGGAAAGGGATCCTGTCCAGAAATATGATGTTGGTGAAGAAGTGGTTTGTGATTTGGGCAACAGCTTCCATTTCTGGTCTTTGCTTCTGGTTTTGTGTAGAAACCTAAGCAGGTCATTTGCATACATGTCCCAAACAGATGACCCATTTATTTGATTTTTGGTACCCAAATTGAGTTGCTATGTGACTGATATTCCATTGCTATTTAGGCTGGTCTAGAGTACTAACAAAGGGAAAGATATCTACGTTCACAAAAACTTAGTGAGATGAAGCTGAATGTTACAGTCCCTCCACCTGGACCAGCACGGGCTTTGCTCTCAGAGGCTGATCCCCTCTTGCTCTTCAAAGAGGGCTGATAGATCTCTAGTCTGTCTCACTGTTATTAAAATGTATCTCTGATCTATCTTGCTGAAGGTCCCTAAAAATGAGCATAGTTTCAGTATTAAAGAAACACTTATAACTTTTGCCCTCATCCCCTCTAATGACATTCCATAGATGACTGAGCATGGTAGGGTAGCATGAAAAGGGATTGGGAAAGGTTCACTAACTCTATAATTTTCTAATTTATAAATTTTCCTGAACATTAATGAACATTAATGTTAATGTGTAATGGAAAATCATGGGGCTGAAGAAGAAGAGACTCGAGACATTTCTAGGCCTGTATGTTATATATATATATATGTAAATAATCCAGCTAAAGCTGCAACATCTGTGCCTCTGTGCTTTCCTAACTGGGATAGGGAGGACAAAATGTGCCAAGAAGATATTCAGAAAGCTTGAAACTGGTTTCTATCATGGCATCAAGGGTATTAGAAAGATAATTTGGTATTTTCTCTGACGTCTTCATACTTTATCAATTCTTAGGTGATGTCCAGATAATATCAATTGGGATTTAATCTGTTTGAGAATGGATTACTTTCAATAAGAAGGGACTAAATTAATTTATTTCATTGGAGTTTCCTGATGCAATTTACAAGAAAATGGAAAAATCCCTCCAACACTGACAATATATCTTAACCCTGAGGCCTTCCTCAAAATTACAGTAGTGATAATTCCGTCTAACAGCGGTATGTGCATAAAGAAAACCTTTTGTTATATATTCTTTCTGCTCAGCCCAGGGGCAGGAATATAGTACACAGAACCACAGGAATTAAACACTGCCAGGTTAGTTCCCACTTTAACCACACCTGCAGTACAGTAGCACAGTAACAACTGAACTGCCTCCTCTGCTCTTTGAAAAGTAGGAAGACCCCAGCAAATATCTGCGTGTCAGGACTTGATCAGAGAATACAAACTTGTGTATTTTGTGCATTTTTATATATTTTAAACTTTTGAGAGAACCGTTTTGCTACTATTTCTAGAATCTTTTTTGAAGACTGGATTACATTCTCAAGTGAATTCCAATGATTCTTGTACACAGATACCTGTTTTCTCCCTATAACCTCTGCCAAATGAAGTTTCTAGCTACATCTTTATGCTACTTAGTTGTGAGGGGGCCTCTCCTCACCCTTGAGTAACTGGTGTCATTGCAAGGGTCATGGCAGGATGGAAGAGGCATTGCTGCAATGCAAGTGTCTGTTGCCTCCTTTCTGCTGCAGAAGTGTCATATTTTCTGCTGCCGTAAAAGAGGGCAGGATGGCATTGCTTTGCTGAACAAAAATGTCCTAGATCCTCCTGTGAACAGGAGAATATCCAGAATCATTCTAATCTTCAGGCAGTGGATACTTCTGTAAGTATTTGATGTCTGGATAGACTTTTCTCATAGACTTTCTACGATAAAAATGACTAGATAATGCATAAAAATGAGATTTGAGGTAAAATTTAGATTTTTTTTTCCCTTTGGAATGTTTATAGTGTCATATAATTTGTTTCTGTGACTAGAGTTATGTATTGGAAACCTGTTCTGGTCCCTTTGAGGTATAATTTTTTATAAGGAGGTCTTGCTGTATAAAGAGGTTATTTTCTGAATTTCCAGTCCTGGCCTTTTGCAGTTTTGGGAATAAGTGAGGGTTTTTTTTTAACGGCATTTAAGCTACAACAAAACCTAAGGAAAGCAAGAACCAAAGCTATGTATTTAGACATAAAACATTCAGCCTGAGTCAGGACTGGTATTTAAAGGATATAGCATAATAAGGAAACATCATGGTATATCCCATGGATAGGGCAAAATCTTTCCTGCTTACTAAGTATTGCAATAGAAGTCATCTACTGCCTTTGTTTTTGCAGCTCAAAGCTTTCTATGGAGTGGGAAAAGTCCAAATGCAGATTGTCTGAACAAGACAAGATTTCTGTACTGCTGAACCTTGCTTAAAGAGATGGCAAAAGCTCTTTGTCTTTATTATTATTTTAAGGAAACAGCCTATTTGTCATAGAAATATCATTAATTTTATTCGTATTTTTGTTAGGAATTGTCTTTGGTTAAGTGTATGTAAGTGTTGATGTCTGTGTAAAAGCTGAAAAGTGAATTTTCCACATTAAGTTGTTTACCTTCTTAATAAAGAAATAAAAAAAAAATGTGAGTGGAAAGGGGAGAACAAAAAAAGATGTTAATGTGTAACATTTCTAGTTCTTGCAGTTTGAACTATGCAAGTTCAGACATCTCAAGTGGAACACCTCAGCATTACAAAGGTACTTTCCTGGTATGTAACAGCTCTTACAATTGAGAATTTATTCATATGATTCAAGAAAAGACTTTGCCTATTCTTGGAAGGCAAGGATGGAAAATTTCAGTTTGGAGTTCTTAAAAGTTATGATCAAATAAAATAAAAAAGATGTTAGAAACTAATCTAGAAATCAACTACAGAATACTTACTTGATTTAAGAATAGCTATTTTTTCTGCATATGCCATAAATTCCTGGTGGAATAAAGTAAGAGCAGTTTTCACAGAAGTGAAAATTGATAGATGTTTATTTCAAGCAAAGCAGATCAAATGCTGCCCACACCATAATTAAACAGAACTTGTAATTATTTGTTCTGCAACTCAGCTCACTTATTACCCAGGATCTTCCATAACTGCCTGTTGCTATATACAAATGGCAAACTCAAGACTTGACACCTCAGACCTGATTTGCAGGTGAGGATTTCTCATTTACCTGGCAATCTGTCACAGCCAGAAGAGGCTTCTGAATTTGCATGTGGTAGAAAGTACTGATTTTGTGATGAAAGATTTCAGTCCTGATTTTGTAAAGTAGCCCCCAGAGCGCCTGAGCTGAGAGCAAAATTTATTCTGAGTTTGATCTGGGATGAATTTCTAATCACATTGGCTACAAAGGCAGCCTTTTAATTTCACGGTCCCTGGGAAAACGAAACTTGGGTAAGCTGCAAGCAATATGAAAAAACTTCTGCATAAACATCTGATACTGTAAGCCTTGGAACATCTACACTGAGGTGATGGAGCTGTAATTACATTTCTTTCTTGAGATATGCTTCCAAATTTTGGATGTTTGTAATTGAGTTATAGCCTTTATGCCGGGTTTTGCTTGATACAGTTATAAATACCAATCTTATTTGCACAGCAAGATAGCATGCTTGGGAAGACCTTAATCTGCAGTGTTCGTGTGTATCTGTGGTATGAGGTTGATTATGGCACCTGCACTCTCTTAAAAAGTGCTGTGAATGTAGGTTGATGTTCTTCTAGATAGTGCTCTCCCTGGCATAAATGTTAGCACTGAGTAAACGAGCCCATGGCTGTAGTCAGTGGATGTTTGAAACTGCTCTCATAGCAAGTATCTGGAAAGTGCAGATTTGTACTGGGATTCTTGAGAGTGAACTAATTCAGTGTTTTGAGTGATCTTAGGCTTTCAGGGTGAGAGTTTATCAACTGAGTCTGCTGTGTGGAGTGAAAAATAGAATGGTGCTTGTGCAGGAGGAAAGGCTTTGAGCAAAACTTGGGATTTCAACATGCTGTCGGGATTGCTGCAAACATGTAAACCTGTGAGAGCAGTTTGTTGCACAACCCTGGCAGCTCCAGAGAGGGTTTGGACTAGTGACTCAGTACTCTGCTGTCCTGTGTTTTAAATCAACACCTCTCTTCTGATATTGTTTAGCAACTGGGGAACACAATCTTCCATTATTGCATTTCAAGGGTCTGGCAAGACACTAGTAGAGACTGCACCTCGGTAATTTCACCTAACATCCAGTGGTTGCTCAGAAACAACCTAGGTAGACCTGTGGCTTTAAGTGTAGGTGGGAACTAGTTTATATGGGGCTGTCATTAGGCTGTCAAAGCCAACATCAACATAGTAAACCCAAAAGAATACAGTAAGAGACTTCATGAGATTTGTAGGGCAAAAAAAATTTACTTAAGGATATCAAAAGAGAATTACTATGTTAAACTCTTTCCAGATAAACTATTTGGTCTTTTTTCCCCAGATAATTTTTTCCCCTTAGAGAACAAACTACTGGTTAGAGGGAAAAGAGCCTTGCATTAAGTTAGTGGAGCTGTTTGGTGCAGAGGGCAGGGAAGCGCACCCAGGCATGGCTGCAGATTGCTCCTGGTACCCCTGTCCTGAGGGCTCCCAGCAGAATGGAATAAATCTGTGTTTTAGCTCGAAGAGCACTTACAGCCTTGTAGACTCAAAATCTTGTGGAAAACAAGAATACCAAGTGTTGAATTGGAATGGAAAAGGCAAAGAGTTTTTGCTGGCAGTCAGAGAACTTAACTCCTGCCTAATGAAACCTCATGAAGAGACTTCCATAAAGGCAGAGACCTGAAGCCCTGGCCACTGCCAGGAGAAACACAGGATTTCAGTCTCAGTGCGTCTGGCAATTATTCATTTTCTGTTTATCTGTCCTCAGTGTTTTGGTCCATTGGGAATTACCTGCTGTATGAACATGCTTGAACAGGCCAGTTGATCTGTCTTAGGTGGATCAATGTAGACTGTCTCCAGTCAAACTGTGAGTGCTAGGAACTCAGGCAGTTTTTGCAATAGCAAGTAGTATGATGTAAGAGTAACAGATTTTAGACTGGAAGTTGGTACTAAGGATATGACATTCACACTGTGAATTTAAGGAATTTTAGTGCTTTGGACAACATAATTCATATGGCAAAACACTTTTGTTATTCCAGTATACAATTTGAGGATTCACAGCTTGAATGCTCACATCAGTAAAAGTGCAACTCTTGGTCTCAGTTTAATATATTTGTTTGCCCCAATATTGCAGTAGATCAATTCATGTATGTCAGACACAGAAAATGTGTCCTTGGTTGACTTTATATTAATTCTCTCTGCATTTTCTCTCAAAATGATGTCCCCTTAGACTAAAGTGCTTTGCAAGAAAGTCCTTTGATTTTTTTTACTCATCTAGTTAATTATTAAATTAAACCCAGAAGAATATTTACCTATGCTGTCGAACAAATTCCTATCAATAGGAAAAGGAATTTATTGGGTAAAAATGCCTTCAAGTTTATCCAGTTTCTTACCAATAGAGTGGAATTCAGAAAACAATTTGTAAATAGATCAATGTTTTCCCAGCTAGTGGGGGAGGGGAGAGCTACATGGAATAGTAACAACCATTAGGTGAAGAACTGCAACACACTATATTAAACAGAAGTCGTCTTGGTTTCATTGGCTCATAGAGAAAATTCCCTAATATTATTTCTATGTAGTACTACAGGATAAATAATATATTTGAACATTAAGGATATCCTTTGAAATTAACTTGATTTGTCACAAGTTATATGAAGGCATTTCTCAACTGTTATATCTATATTTGCTTATTGAGTACTGTATTTAAATTCTATTTAAATTGCTTTCGACATAGCGCTTTGTAAACTGACCACTTAAATTAATCCCTAAGTAGCAGATGAACCAATTCTGAAAATTTGACCTCAAATACAGTACAAGCAAAGAGCCTTTATCTTCTGGACTAAGTTGAACTTGTACTTTTACTAATATTATGGTTGTCCCTTTCTGCTCTGAGGAAGAATAACACCCAGCATCTGGTATAGAAGAGACTTTCCTGTCAGCTGATCAGAACCACAGCTCTTGTAAATATTCCAGGATCCTAATCCTGAGGAAGTCCCATCCCCGTCAATTAATGTTAAAGTTGACATGAGCAGGAGGTTTCAATTCTCATTTTTCCTGATTTATTAACAGAGCAACTGTCAGAGTAGAAGTGTATTAGTCATTCAATGGGGAAACGGAAAATAATGAGACACTTACGGCTGGTGCATTGTTTTGAATCTGCTCAGCTCATAATCTGATGCATTCTGAAAAGAGAGAAAACAGGTTTTATAGTTTAACTGAAGCTCATTTTAATCAAGAGCAATTCAAGAAGTGAAATACATGATATTTTAAAACGTGAACTAAGGAAAGACCTGAAAAAACAGCTTTTAGTTTTGTAGCGGCATGCTTGTCTCATCTTGGTTAATGCTTAACTTTTTGGCATTAGCCTGTTGTAACATATCTAGAAAGCTGGTAGCACACACTACATTGCTAAACTGGAATTTTACCAGGCATGTGGCAGATTAAATTACGCTAGTTAATGAATCATTCAAGAAATGATAAGCAAGCCATTTAATATAGTCTCTTCACCACAGAATTTCTTTGCATTTTTTTCACTCAATTCAGCAGATTAGTATAACAATGGCTGAGTGGAAGATACTTGAACAATGGCTGGGATATTATTAACCTCATGTTTGGTCTGTTCTTCTTCTAAAGTTCTGCATGACTTCTCAATCCCTGAAGAGGTGGTGATAAAAAAGAAATAGAACTTGTAGTGTGCTACCTTGGCACATAAAATGCCCATTCTAATGCTGAACAAGCTAATGCAGGTACTGGAAAGAGTTTCACCAAAAGATTTCAATGGTTTGTGTAGCTCTATATACCTTTCACCTCAATGTGAACAAGGAGTCCATGCACTACTTTTGATGTTCAAGCTAGTGCACAGCTTGCAGGCAAACTTCTCAAGTCAGAGTTTTAAGTTAGTCTAAATAAAACCTTTTCTTATCTATGGGTTTTTCTTTAGTGCAAAATTGCCAGTACAGTCTGTGGATTGTACTAAAACCAAGTGTTTTAGGGATTGCATGTTTTCAGTCCAGAAACCTTCTAATACTAAAATGCCCCCTTTTTCAGCATAGATTTAAGCAGAGGATAGGTAAGGCTGAAAATATGTCCATTTAGTATCTAACCCTCCATCTATTTTTGTGTTGGGAAGAGCAAATTAATTTGTGTATTTCCTGACATTTCCTAGGCATACCTATAGTGGATGGGAAATCTCTGAAATAGACACTTTCCAGTGAACTCGGTGATACTCAGTGATACTGAGTTCACTGTGGTATGACTGGTATTTGCCCAGATTAATCTGCTTTTTCTGAATAATGTCCCAGCCATCAGTCCCAAACCAAACTATTTTGCCTTTTCTCTCACCATCTCATCAGCATGATAGATGTGTTTGTATCAGGCATACAAATGGAGACAGTAATAAGTGTATGAGAGAAGATCAAGTAGAGGACATATGCATTCTCAGGGAAAACATATTTCTTCAGTCTATATTTAAATCCCAGTGAATCTCTGCATTTCTTTGACATATTTGTTGTGAAAATATGCCATTTCAGACAGTAGAGAAGCCCCTACATTTAATACTTAGCCTGTAATTATTCTGCAACAAAAAGCAGCTGCTACATGTAGTGGGTATGGTAATTAGCAGATGATCCAGCAGATCTAGAAATCACCAAGTTCCTGAGGAAATTTAAAACTGTATTGAGCTGTGTGATTGCCATCTGGGCTCGTTTGGCTTCATCAGCTGTAGTGGTGACTCACCAAATTGCCTCTGCATATCAATGACCAGCAGGAGTAAGGCCATTTCCTCACCTGCTCTTGTGTTTTTTTAAGTAAGAAAAGGAGGAGGAGGCAGCAGTGCTTTTTGGTGCAAGGCTCTGATTCTTGTTCACTCCCTTTTCTTTGCAAAATAGAGTATTTAAACCTTTACCTGTGTGTATAAAGATTGCTGGGGTATAATGGCTGGGAGATTTCAGAGAAAGATCTTGTGTAACTTTCAGTCCTTCCGAGAGGCTGTTTGCTGGAATGTGCTGCCTAAGCACAGCTGCCTTTCCACACAGGCAAGTGCTGTGTGTATGGCCAGATCAGGCACTTTTTAAACTTGCAGTGGAGCTTGGTAGAGAAGGAAGAAGATGATTTCTATGGATTTAAGCAATTCCTTTATTGGGGAATGTTTTATTGAGAGAGTTTTAACCCATTTCTCCTCCCCGGGACAATCTTCAATGAGGAGATCGAACTATGTGTCTCACTGAGGTTTCAGATGATTGATTTCTATGGGTCCAGCTGAAAGCATTTTTTTTTTCTTCTTCTTCAGTAAAATGCACTATTGATTGAAACTAAGAGTTGCTGCTGCTCTTTAGCAGCAGAATTCTGGTCCTAGGAAGGAGTACAAAAATATCTTGCAAACTCAACACTTCTGAAATTACATGGCAACTTCTGTAGGAAGATGACTAATGCTTCCACGTTTTAATTAACCATTGCTTCTGTTGTTGCTTATGATATACATTGTTAGTGATTCATATTGGCATGAATGGAATAAGTTGCAAATGAATACGTATGATAAAGAAGAAGTTAAAAGTAGCTTCTTTCCTGGAAGGATTTGAGTTGCCAAATATGCAATGAGGAAATAAAGGGACAGATTCTTTAGGGTTTTTTTTTTTTGGTTGGTTGGTTGTTTTTTGTGTGTTTGGTTTGGTTTTTTGTTTATTTGTTTTGGTTTTTATGTTTACACTTTTATACTAGAGTACAATTTAGAAAGCAGATTAAAAAATCTGTTTTCTTCTAGCCTGCTGTTGATTTCCTCGTGTCTACTGGCTGCTTCATCTACCCAACATCAACTTTCTCACTAACTCACTTAGTTCAGTAGCTCAGAGTAACCAAAATTCCTAGCTTGCAGATCAAGCCAACCGACTTTGTTCTGCAGATAGCATCCTGGAGAGAGGGAAATGTAGTAGGGCAAGTGTTTGAGGTGTGTCTTTTGCTCCTTTTCTTGCAGAAGCATGTCTTGGACCTGAGCCTATCCTGCTGTAGCTGCCTGCCACCATGGGTGCTGACAGAGGAGATGCCTTGCACCAAAAGCAAAGGGAGGGTACAATCTCTACGATCTGGAGATGCTCAAGTGGGTTTTGTGAGTTTTCATCTGGAGAACTTTAGCCTGGCACACGCCCATGGCTGTGCAGTACATGAGAGCGAGCTGGCATGTCCGGGGTGCTCTGCTGCTGTGCCTGTGCTTGCGAGGGAGCAGTGTGGGTGCGGGTGGCTCCCATGCTGTGGCTGGGTGGGATTTGGGGCGTTTGGCAGCCCTGGGGATGCCCGGTGGGTGGATAAGGGATAGTGAGCGTGTGGTGGGAAGGCAAAGGGAATGGGGCAAAACGTTGCAACTCAGCATGTAGCATATACACACCCTCGTCTGCCCCGGGCATAGCACTTGTCTAAGGAAGGCTCCTAAACCATGAACACTGCTGTCAGCAGTCGCGGGACTTGATGTGTTTTGGATTCCGTGTTTGCCTTGGAGGTTTTTTGCCGTGCTTTTACGGTTGCTGAGATTGTGCAAAGGGATGGTTTCAAAGGAGTTGTTGCCTAAAAAAAGTTTTCGGCTGTCTTTGGAGAAGGTTGTTGATAGAGTTGACTGTATGATACAGTGTTTTCAAGTCTGTTTTGAAGTTCATTGAAGTACATCTTTCCCCTTCCTTGCTTTCCAGGCCTTTCTGGTAGCAAGCACTTGTATGAGAATGGTCGTGGCTGCAGGTGCAAAGAATACCTTGAACAATTCAGGAAAGCTGTGAAGGATCAGAGCTTGAAAATGTCAGATTTTGATGTGAATGAGAGTGAGGCGATTCCTTTGACATTATGATAAACAAATATAGTGTGTTGCTAGCTAATCTGTCAGTATCTGGGCAGTACAGCTTCATGTAAAATGACAGTCTTGTCATTACCTTACGAAAATTCAGAGCTACGTTCTGTAACTTTGCCAGTTCTGAGCATGGACAGCTTTGGAGATGTTTGTTGCTTTTTATGCATGTATACATATATTTGAATGTAATAATATATATGTATAATGAATTTTACTTCCTCCCAATTTTCTTCAATGATTTTTCTATGGGGGAGGAAATAAAAACAGATTTACTTGACAAAAAGCAATTCCATTTTGTGATAAAGTAAATGCATAATATAGAAGTTCTCTATTCAGTGTGACCAAGTTTATGTTAAGACTATATAATGAAAACTGTTCTCAAGAAAAACACCTGTAAAGAGCCCTTGTAGGAGATTAGGAGGAAGCCATATCAATGATATCCTTTATTAATAGGCATGGCAGCCTATCTGTAATTACTTTGGTATTTCTTAGTAAAAAAACGTAATGGCATTTCTTAGTAAAAGTGTCCTTATGGAATATAAAAAATATCTTTGGGGAATAAAAGTAAGATTTCAGTACTGGCCTCTATAGACACAACCTGAGATACAGACTTTTGTCAGAGATATCTGGCAAAAACTGCCAGTGTCTCAGACTGAGTAAATAATGGAATAAATGCATAGTGGAATTTTTTTTTTTTCTTTAATAAAGGTGAGCTATGCCCCAAGGGGCTGGGGGAGAAGTGGAGAGAAGGTAAATAAAATGAGGGATACTTCAAATTAAAGGTCAGTTTCAGAAAGAATGACATAATAGGGAGCTGTTTCTATTGTGAACGGAGAATTACTATTTTAAGGGAATTTGCCATTTTAAAGTGTGTAAAACTGACATCTAGTGGTAGCAATAGCACTTTGTGTGCAAAGTGGCTTTACAGTGAGACCAGTTTGCAGAGCAGATTAACAGGTTGTAACTATATTACTTACTAAAATTGCAATTCTCTGTACTTTGGCTGGGTGTTACAGAGCATTTCAAATGAAATCTTGCTTCTTTTAGTAATACCTCACTTATATAACACCAGGTTGTGGGTCATCTTTCTGAATGCATGGCCTCATGCTAGAGAACTGATGAAGAGTTTCATTAGAGGAGAAAAGGTTGAAAGGGGCATGAGGGTTAACAGAAGGTGAGGGTAAGAGTTACAGAACTTCAGGGTCAATTGGGAAACTGTTTGGCAGATACCAATCTTAGACCTCTTATGAATGAGCAGGAGAAGTCTGGCCTCAGAGCTGTGATGTGTTTCTCAGGTGTGGCATTACTCATAGTGTAAGCTCCCCTGGGAGAGGAAGCAAGACTTTATGGCCAAAACTGAGATCTCACATGAATTCAAACAAGATATGTGGGCTCTGAATCGATAAAGCATTGAGTAAATAATTTCCATCTTCATTTTCTGAATCATGGTTAATATATTAATTTCTAATTCACATTTTTGTTCAAAGGGCATTTAAAAAATATTTTTCTTTTTTCTTTTGTCTAGCTTACGTTTTTAGTGTCTTTGAAGAAAAAATCCCTTGCTAAAACTCTGCATGCCTGCCCCACTGAGACTTCAATTTATCTTAGCCTCCAGTGCCATTATATACATAATGTATAAATTACTAGTAACAAGCAAAGATATGCAAAAATGAAGTATAAATTATTTTAAAAATTGTTTTTTAAAACATGTTTTAGGGGCACTATACCTACAGTCAAAGGGTGCAATTTAAAACGAACATGGGAAAATATAAAAGCATCATTCTAATCTGTCTTCCAGATTACAAAATGAAAGAGATCAGCAACAGAAGACTGGGTGAAGACAAAGGAAAATCTGAAGGAAGAAGGAAAGCAGATGTGCTTCAGTGAAAGTGTAATTAGTAGTGTGGGGGGGGGAAAAATCATAGATTATTTTTTCTGGGTTAGCAGTTTGTGGCAAGAATTGTCAAACTATATTGGTCAATTTCTGGTTGTAAGTGTTTATTTTACAGTTTTCTCATTTCACAATAACTGTTGCAAATATTTCAGAGATAAAAAACGTTGGTAGCATAATTCTAATTCAACATAGCTCTGTGCAGTTTCAAGGCTATGGTGAATCATATGCTGCCTCTATCATTCCATTTCTGTTACTTTCAAAACATGGTGAATCATATTTGTTGAACACAAATGTTGACATTCTGCAATGAGACTTGAGTCACAGTTATAGAAGTGGCATAGGAAACAGCAGCTGTCATTTCAGATAGGCGAGCCTGGTGCTTTAGTGGGAAAGCAGAGCCGAGCAGCAATCCTGTTTGCTGCACAGCTCCTCTCTAAGGATGAGATTAGTTGTTAACAGTTGTGCCAGCCAGAGTTGGGAGATGCAATCTTGTCTGTCCTGAACCAGGTAATCCAGTGCAGGTGCTTAACAGCTCTAATAAGCTTTTGACCTTTTGGGCTGGGTGGGAGCTGTTGCAATGACATGAGGCCAATTGCTATGTGCAGAGTCACTCTGACTTTGTCTGCACTCCCTGGGGCTTTTTTTTACCTCTTGGACACTGATGCCTTTCCAAAGTTGTAGAAGCATAAGAATAAATCATGCTAGTAGCCCCAGAATTGTTAATATACATGAGATCTCTAAGATTTCAGAGCAGCTGTCTCTGTGTTTGGCTTACATAAAACCTTGCATAGTACAAATGGAGTTGTGTTGCTGGCAGTGGTGGTAGCAAGGGAATATATTCAGGACGTGCTTGTTGTAAATAGAACTGCTGGGGTTGAGTTTCTTGGTCTGCTTGGATTTGTCATCCATCATGAAATGCTGCTGTTATTTTGTCCTCAGGCATGCTTTTAGTTAAAAAACTGCCAATCTAATATTGTGTTACTAAGAGCTGTGTTCAACATGTAATGGGAGTTTGACATCTAGATGTTTCCCTTACTGGAAGGAACAGTAGAGTAGTATACATTCTTTAGGGCAGCTGGAATTACTTTATTACATTGATGGAGATCTGTCTGTAGTATTGCTGCTCTAACACTTCAAATTAAAACCAAGGGGTTTTTGGAATTATTTGATAACGTTTAAAATGCATTGAACCATGTGGTTCTGAGGGTTCTGTACTGCCTCACCTACCACATTTTTTAGCTACAGTTGAGATGCTACAAACCTGTTATTTTCTTGACTGAAAGATGTTTTCTTTCAATAAATAGTAGCTCAGTGAATCCCAGTGGTTTGCATTGTTCTGAGGAAACTGCCTATTGCAATAGTACCATCTCACATTAAGAGCTCATGAAACATTAAACTAGTTGACTCTTTTTTTTTAACATGTGCTATGAGTGGGTTCATCCCACTATTTGTTTGTTTATGACCTAGGGTTTCTAACCTATTGTATACCCCAGGAGCTGTTTGCTCAGACTTAACTGTCCAAGATTTTTTGAACCTGTTTTACTCAATCTCACATGTGGAATGCATGGTCTTCTCCTTGAAAGCTGTCTGCAGAAATAGCCTTGTTCTAAGACAGCCAGTAAGGTTTGATTTACAATATAAATCTATTTCTATAGTGCATACAATGGGAAAGGTCATGTTATCTTTCCTAGAACATGATGTCCTCATTAGTCTTAGGCTGGCCTGATGAAGAGTTGAGAGGTTTCCAAGGTTCTTTCAAAAATTATACTGTCTTCCTCACTGGCAGTGTAATGTTCTGTGGGCCAAACTCTGTCTGTATTTGCAAGTCCTTATTGAAAGGACATTTACTGGAACACAGAAAATAAAACCACTTCCCATATCTTTGTAGTAATGCACCAATATATGCTTAAGCAAATTGAGTTTTAGTGTTTGAAAGAGGAAGGAAGTTACCACATATAGAAGTAACTGTGACCACCAGAAATTTAGTCTCAGCAAAAAAGCAGCAGAGCCTCTGCTGATGTAGGCTGCAAGATTAGAAAGTCTGATTTCTTTGTATGAGGAAAGAGAATTCAAAAGGGCCAGCTGAAATTCTTCTAGCAGAACCATTTATATCTAAAAATGCTTCATCAATTAAAACACATTGTTTTTCAGGGTTTCTTTCACTTCATTGATGATTAAGAGTTTATTAAAAATTGTAAAGTTGAATCAATCCATTTTCATGTTTTTTAATATAAGGTAAAGGACTCAAATGAGACATATAAGCATTACTGCCTTTGTGGGTCCAAAGCACTTTATTTTTACTTTTATGGGAAGTTTGCAACTATTCCTTCTGAATAAGAGCAAAGAGAAATATTGAAGTGTCAAAAGTTCAATTTTTGTCCACATCTAGGAATTAAAGCCTGGAAAATGTTTGTAGTCAAAATGCCAGTCACCTGAGAACAGAACATGCTGCAGGAATGTCCTCAGTACAGAGGAGTCCTGCTAGAAGCAGACCTGCTGCTTTAAGAAGTGACTTTTCCTCAGGACTCAGCCCAAGGTGAGTGCAATGTGCTGTTGACCCAGTTTAATGGTGACATATAGGAGAATTGACACTGTCAGCTTCTGTTAATAATCTTGCCTTCGTCAGGGCTGAAGCAGGTCTGAGGCCAGCTGCTGCTTCCAGCTACCTGAGTCCTGTTCCAGTATAACTGCATGCAGGTGATTTGAGTCAAGTGGTGCCCTTCTGGCTCTAGCTTGTGCTGTGGAAACAAAGCCTGTCCCTTGGCTGTGTGATTATATGCAGTTTCTTTCTAGTTCATCTTTCCTATAGAAACAATCTGGTTTTGCTATTTGGTATTTCCTTAAGTGAGCAGACATCTCTGCAGATATGAAAAAGTGGGCAGTTAATCTGATTTGCTTACTAAAGGAATGGGAGGAGGCAAGAGCTAAAATGGTTGTGGTGGTGGTGTTTTCAGCATTTGAATATTGAGTTAGTAGGAAGAGTAATGTCTGTTAACAAAGGCTGAGGCTGAGTCAGTGCAAGATGCTCTGTGCGTTGCACTGAAATACAAAACTCAATTTTCTAGGTACTGACTGTTTCTCTCCTGCTCTCATGAGGAGGGACACTGAAAATAGCAACAGGAAATAGCCAAGCAGGAATCAATTCCCAGGTCACTGGTAGCTGAGACTGGCAAGGACTCTTCTTTCTTAGGGAAAGTTAAGTCACAATCTTAGTTAACTGCTGGTATACAAGTCAAGTAATTAAATATGGGTGCTCTCCAGGTGTGTCAGGCAGTGGGCTCAGTCTTGGAGAATCCCAGAAAGCGGGTGACATTGGACCTTCAGCTCTCCCCTGCTGGCAGGGGCCTGGGAACTGTGCAGATGTGCTCCCTGCTGACACTGCCTGCAGAATCAGCTGCCTTCTGCTTTCCTGCATCTAGACAAAAAACAATTACAACAAGAAGTGCTGGGAAACAGCTGAGACCAAAAAAGCTGTAGAGGAGGACTATGAGAATCATCTTACCTCCCAGAGCAAATACTATGGCAGAAGCTGTCAGCAACAGTTAAGCTGTAACAGCAGTCTTAAAAGCAAAACCTATATGTTCTTAAAAGATTAAGAAAGAACATCTGCATAATTATAAGCACTTTACATTTCATCAAGGGAACTAGAAGTAGCAAATCTTAATTATAAGAATAAATACTCTTACTGAATCAGGAAACCAAATGTGGCTTAGTACATGTCTGTCTACCCCTAAACACTTTGGTGGCTGGCTGTCTTCTCTTTGGATATAAACCACCTCATAAGCTCCTTGAGCATCTATATTGAAGAAACAATTTCAAATGCCCACGCAGAAATGTGCTGAGCTACTTGACTTTGAAAGTACTCCCTGGGTAGTGGAATAGATTTGCTGTACCTCCTTTGATACTGGTTTAGGTTTTTGAGGTAGTGCTTTAGTTCCACTGTTTAGATTTTAATAATCTCAGTGGTTATAGCTATCCTGTATAGATACTCTTTAATTCACATAGTCACAAGTATGTCATGTATCTATATCTGTGGGCATCTTGAAAATGAGTACTTGATTTGCTTGATTCACATTACCTCAGCCACAGCAAGCAGTATTAATAGTGAGTAATCACTGACTCAAACAGTGAGATCATGACTGCTGCATTTCAATGGCTGAAATAACTTTGTGAAAAGGTAGACCTTAGGGTGCTGGCTGGCAGTCATTGCAAGTAGGACAAAACACCACAAATAGTGATAATTTAGGTAAGCAGCAGAGGTATCAAGATTTTGAGCACAATTAAGACCTATTACTGTGAAGCACACATGCCAGGTCTAAGTTGCTGCAAGAACTTCACTACTGTTATGTATTGAAAAGACTGTCTGCCAACAGTGCATGCAATATGTGGCTCTGGCTCAAACAGGAGAAACTATTTCTGCCCCTGGAGAAAAACAACTACATGTACCTGTGTCTGTAAATATCTTCATTCAAAGTATGAACCAAATCTGTGTTGGGTCACAGCAGTGAGTCTGGATGAGGACTTCTAGGGTGGGGAGGAGGACAGGTATAGCACAGAGTAGTCACCTCTCTCGTGGTCTGTGATAGAGAGCAGAGTGCTGCTTAGTGGTTTATGGCTAGGACAGCCCCAGATTTTGAGATCCACATCTTGAAGAGGCAAAGCCAAAGACTAGTACTCAGTGCGTACCAGTGACACAAAGAGCTTTACAGACTTTCTCAGTAAGTACTGAGCTACAAAGTGGTTAAGGGTATTCAATTTAAACATCTGCTTTCTTTTTCTCAGTTTGGAAATTTGAAGACAGCCTGTAGACAGAGCATTCCCTCCCCCATACCCCAATATCCTGTCTTTCTGGGATACTTAAATGGTTTAATTAAAATATTTTCTGGTTTATTACAATCAACAATGTCTTCTGTCAGTGCAACACGTCTGGTGCTAATGGTGCTTCTGGATGATAGGTGTTGTGGGGATAGCTCTCAGGGTAGACAGTAACTTAATTTGAGAGGTTTGTTTTCCTTTTACTTCAGCTGTCAAGACCTGAACAGTTAGTGTCAGTTAGAAAGAAGCAAAGGAAAAGGTGCTTTGAAAGTTTTTCACCTTCTTTGTTCTTACATGGAAATTTAACCGTATAATGACCTATTTCTCAAGTGATGTATTTCTAGTTAATAGATGTTAAACTGTTAGATGATTTTGACAGGAAAAAGGAGATCTAATTTTGGATACAGGACTCAACATATTAGGTGAAAGTTGTGGTGTTGCTGTGCATATTTATATTGCTCTACAGACTATCAGTATGTAAGTGATACAGTATTTGTGTTTTTTATACTTCTGTATTGCTGCTTGGTCTTTACACACAAACATTTATTTATTTGGATTTCATGCTGCATATTTAATCAAGGTCCTGGGGTACCCAGCATGTGCATCTTTCCCTTCCCTTTCAGCATGATGAATCTTCATAAATGTAAATATTGATCTTCTTCTCTTTGACATGGTAGCCAGTGAAGTTTGTCTACATCTAAAGTTCTCAAACCTTCCAAGTATTCAGATTTTATAATCTTGCTCTTAGTATATTCAGCATAGCATTAGATACTGTTCAGGAATGCATGTGGAACAGATTTCCTTTTGGCCCATTCTTGAAGTGACCCAAGTTAATAGAGAGCAAAGCGATTAGTGTGGGTTATAAAAATTATGCCAAATGTCATTGAAGTGACTCTTCCACTATATATAAATATACATTCATCTTCTTTAGAAAAAACTTTTTCTAACAATTTTTGAAATTTAAATTACCATAGTTAGCAAGTATGGCTCTTGAAAAGAAATAAATACCAGAATATATATTTAAAGTGTCTAAAAATAAATATTTTTGTTTCAAGTCTTTATAAGTCAATGACCCAACATGTTGTTGACAGCCAAGATTAAATGCTTACAAGAAATTCCAAATTTCCACTGACATACAGACACTCTTTCCTTTCCTGGCAGTTCATAAAACAACACTTGAGTTTCAGTATGCTGCCATTACACCATTTTGGAGCAGTATGTCTTTAAATCTACTACCAAGCTTGTGCAGAGTTCAAAGTGTGGGGAGAAAGGAAAAGCAGCATGTTTTCTTTGAGAAAAGTTGAGCTTTGAACGCTACTGGAAGTTTTAGAATGTTAGAAGACAAACCAGCTGAGATACATTAACAGGCAAAAGAGCAAGAGAAGAGGTCAAAACTGTACATGCAGATGTCCTTTCACATCCTAGTAATTTCTGAAGATTCACATGGCTTCAAAAATATGCTCATTCCAGGAAAACAATACACATATTTTTGAACAGTTCTAATGTTAGCCTGTCATTATAATGGTATCTGGAGGCCAGTGGTATTTATGCTGGAATGAAAGCGACCAACATGTTAACTTTAAATTACTCTCCTAACCCCAGTTTCCTTGTGTGTGGGAGTAGTTTCTTTTTAGGAAAAAGTCACTGTTGGTTAATTTTGTCTCTCCCTTTCTCACCCTCAAACCATTGACTAATACTGAAATTTAGCTTAGTGTGAAAATTTCCATTTTTTACACGTAAATGCTTTAATCAAGGTTTTAAAGAATTTTATAGTGCAGAGTGACTGTCATGTAGTGTTGTTTACATGCAGAAGCAAACTGGGAATTGTATGAACGCTGAGCACCAGTATAAAAAACATATGCTGCTCTCTAAATGATTCGATGATTTGTGAAAGTCAAGAGGCAATAATGGATGATCATATTACATAACAGCTATCCTTACAATTGTGCATATACACTTGTAAAACAGGAAAAGAACACAAAGAGAGAGAACATTTGAGTTTTGATATGTCAGTTATCAATTGCTGACAAATTGTTTGTTCATTAGAAGTTAATCCCCCACTGTGTTAAAAGGTTTGTAACGAGTTCAATATCAATGTGAATTCAGTTCTTTTTTAATTGACCATGAGCAAAATAAAGTAACTTTTTTGGATAAAACCAGGCAATTTTGATTACTTAAGTTTCTTCATAGCTCAAGAAATACTCTGAGTACTATTTTTTAGCATGGCTTTCCACATTCGTTCTAGTGACTAAAGCTGCTAGCCATGACCATATTACTTCAATTATAGGTTCCAACTACTTGTAGCTATTTCTGGTGCAATAGAAGTGTAAAAAATGAAAAAAATTATGCTCCCTAATAATTTAAGTTGGTGATGGAATGGATGGTTGTTGTTGCTAAATCTGTATTTTACATTTACTTATTTTTTTTTTGGAGGGGAGGGAAGCACAGATTTTAAACTCCAGACATGCAGACTTAGAAAACAAAATCAATTAAGAAACCTGTCCAAATTAATGAAATAACCCATAGTGGTGTGCACCTCCTACATAAACCTAAACAGAAGTATTGTATTTTTAGTCTAGAGAAATGAAACATTAGGTAATAAAAGTAAATTTTATTTTTACTTAGTAATTTCTCCTGCTTTTTACATGTGACTGTAATTACCCAATCAAATAATATACCTGCATAGTATCACCAGATGTCTTCTAGAACACTTAAATAAGAAAAATAAATTATATTTTCCCTTCTTTTGCATTACCTGCCAAGTAAGAGACCCTGGCATTTCCCACTCTGTTTGTAAAATGGCTAAGGCTTCCCACTCTTACCCATGTGTGAGAGGGGGAATCTGCAGCTCACTCAGATGTCTGTGAGGTGCACACGATCAGGTGGTGGATGTTGGAAGAGTTGTTGACCTGACTTATAACCAAGCTGTTGCAGAGTGTCAGTGAATCTGGGTACTGTTTAACATGACAAAAGTGGCTCTATTTGGCTTTAACTGATTAAAATTCACGAATAGGGGTTACTTCGAGCTGAGGCTCAACAAAAGCAAAATCACATCCAAGAAACTCTTGATGTTGCAACCATACTTCATGTTATGTTGTGGAAATTCAGCTATTATCTGCCAATATCAAACGATACCAGTTTTATCTGTGCTGACCAAATGGATATTTCTTGTATTTGGAACTAATGTGGTGGTTTGTGCTGTGATGAAAAACATAGGAAAACACAAAAAACCTCCTATGACCTAATTGTTGAGTTCCTCAGTTTTAAATATTTCTGAATTTATTCATGAGCATGGTCACAAAAGTCCTTCAAGACCCAACAGAAAATGCAGCTCTACACTGTAAAGTTCAAGAATACTTAATTGGACAGGGAAAAGGAAGAAACTATAACACCATAAATAATGCATGATACAGTTCAAAAACACACTGAAATTTTGTCAGTAGAGGACTTTCTGTTTGGAAAGTGTATATATGACCAAATAAACCACAGGCTTTGGGGATGATACTATTACAGAATTTATTTGCCCTTCTTTCCTACTGCTCTTCAAAATTTGGTGCTGTGTTAGTACAGGTGCATTTCAGATACTCTGAAACCACCTGAATCAAAAGCATTCAGGTAGAAGAGTGAGGTTTTGATGTTGGTTGGTTTGTTTGTTCCAGTGAAGAGTCTCTTTCACTTACAGCGTGATGCTGGTGCAAACAGATATTTCTCTAATCTTCTTTTTATATACTATAGGACCCAGACAATGTAAAACACAAATGAAGTGTTGCATTTTCCCCTTCATGGAAACTAGGGGTTAAGGGCAAATGTCAGCATTTGCCTTGACTAGTTCTAAGTGAGTAAAATAGGTATCAGCTATAAATAGATAACTTATGTTTGCAGTCTAATGCCTGTATTTTTTAAACCAAAAAATTGTATGACTTGTTCAATTCATTTGTATCTCATCCCACATTCAGATGGTTAAGCACCCTGACTACTTATATTATGCTGATTAGATGTTCTGGATGTCTAATGGGACATTTAAGTAAGTTTGAGAGAAAATCAAGTTTTTACTCTATCGGGGTGAAGATCAACCCCGTGGCATTTGTAAGGTTGTAATAATTCTCAGTCTTATGCTTTTCAAGGACTCTGTTGCAATGGATGCAGATAATAACACCTTTTAAAAGTGTAAATTGCATTTAAGTAGCAGGGGACAAAATAGTTAAACTGTTAAGTGAAAAAGCCCAGCTACATAGGAACATTGGAATAAATAAATAGAAAAGCAAAGAAACAAAATCTTCCATAGCAGGTTGAAAAAATATGAATAAACAATTTAAAATACCTTTCATAGGAATTTTGTGCCTATCTACTTATTAATATGAAGTCAAATGCTGCAGGTAAGAGTGCCTAGAGAAAATCAAATACCCTACAAATAGAAGCTGTGTTTCTGCATTTGACAAACTAATGTGAATTTTGGATAGAATTTACTCTTCAGGTTTCCAGGGGCCTAAAATACATGAAATGATTGAAATTCTTATTCTTCTAAGCACTAGTTTTGTAGGACCTCTGGGAATTCTAAACTCTTTCCAGCATGCCTCTTGCTGAGCACCAGTGTGTGATGTAGTTTCCCAGCAGTCCAACCCAAACTTCAGGCCAGATTCCCTAATGGTAGGGTCTGTGCTTGTGCACGAAATTGGCACTGGGAAAACTCATGAAAGATCTCTGCAATTGCATTTGTGTGTGTTTTGTTTTTATTTTTTAATTTGGGCAAATTCCTTGAGTTTTTAGATATGGAAAGATTGATAAATATTTTATAGTGTCTTTTGAGCCATTCTAGGAACGGCTGGAAGCTTTTGCTCTTAGCAGTGTGCTGAAAACTGACAGGTTGTGCAAGCCATCTTCTGATCATTTTAAATTAAAGACAGTATTACACTGAAATTCAGAAGTCACTACATTAGTAGCAACCTATAGGCTTGCTGTTCCTCTTGTGTTTGCATTTTTTCCCCCTTTCCCTTAGCATCATGCTTATTCAGAGCAGATGTCATCCTGCAAAATCCCCAGGATGGCTTCTTTTTACTAAGGGAAACTCCCTGACACTTGGTAACTTCCTCAATGCTTGTAGTTTCTATAACTTTGCATTGCAGACTCCATGGACTTTCATTTTAGGTGCCTTAAGCTTTTTAATACGGCCATAATAGCTCAGTCAGCATTAGCAAAATGTACTCAGGTTATTGTGGGTTATAGCTAAATCTTAGGCTACAAGTGTGTCTAAGTGAAAATCTACCAGGAGAACTGTCCTGGCATAATCATCCTCACGTAAACCCCTGTGGATGTCCTGTGGGGGTAACTGTACTTGCTTGGCTTTCATTCATGTCACTTTACAATTAGCAGCTTTGTAGTTGCAGTATCCAGACAGGTTTCAAAAAAAAAAAAGGTATTCTTTTCTCTGCCTTTTTTTTTTTTTAATGGATTCCTTTAAAATTTTTTCAGTAATTTCTAGCCATCTTTCATTTCTGCACTTAGGACTCCAGTTAGTTCTTTGAATAAGAATAGCATCTTGAAATGTATCTCCTTGGAAATTTATCTCTTTGGCACTTTTAACGTCACCCACTGCCTCAAGTAAAATGTTAATATCTGAGTCCTTTCCAGGTTCCCTCTGTTTGCAACAGAAATGTAGACTAAAGTCAGCTGTACTTAATGCAATCCTGTTTTTACATGGAAAGCTGTGGAATTTCTCCCTGAACTCTGTAGAAACAGAGAACTTAAAACTTTAGACTCTCTCCAACCTATTTCCAATGAGTACTTTCTCCCTGCTGTATTGTCTGGTTCTCAGAGAATTTTCTTGTTTTCCATGGAATTGTAGATGTATTCACCTTTCCAAACCAACAGAGCCCTAAGAGTTGGCCCTTTCTTGGAAAAACTCCTCTGCAACATCAATTTTTAACCTTGTTCATGCTTTCTCATCAGAATTGCTAATATTCAGCTGGCTTTAGTCTTTACTGCAGAAAAGTGTATTTTCCCAGAAGCCTTTGGAAATATCTCTCAGGTTAAGAGCACTATGGTGCCCCTCTTCACCCACCCCTTTAAGGATGAAGTAAAGAGTGGAGAACTAGGAATTTAGAGCTTTGTATTGGAAACAGATAATGTGAAAGCAGAAGGACTAAATTCTGATTAGGCATGCTAGAAGATTTCTGAAATGGTTAGCAGCTGTTACTTAACAATGGAGTGATTATAGTTTCTGGCTCAATTTTTATGTTGCTAATGATTTTGGACATTAGTATTGTGAGGCAACTTACATGCATTGTAAAATCTCCTAATCTTTCATGAAGGAAAGAGTACAAAAGCAACCAAAATGAAGATTCTTCTAATCACAAATTCTCAAAAGAGGGGGTGCACTTTTATAACTAGGATGCTTGAACAAAACAGAAACAGGAGGAAATTAAAAATTACAAAGTCCAAGGCTCTTTGGAGTTTTCCTATTTTTCAGTTAAGGGCTTACAAAGTCCACATTAGAAACTATGATGCAGTGGCTTAATTTCCACAACTCACATTCTTTTTCATGTTCCCTTAACTTGAAAGGTACACAAAACTTAACATTTAAAATTATCAGCAAACTTTAAGAACAAAGAATTCTGTGTCAAAAGATACTCCTTTAATCCATATTTAGTGTAATTATGACCATCATAACATTTAGAATTGAATTGAATTGTTGTGTGGTGGAGCTTAAAGACTGGAAAGCAGACAAGCACTCTGCATTCTTTGCAACTACTGCATTAAACAAAAAATATGATCAAATAGTTTCTGGCAGCAGCATTTGGAATATGAATAGAAATGCTCTTCTGTCACTGAAAAAAAAAAAAAAAAAGGGGCAACTCCTGCAATAAATACGTCTGCATGGGCTCAGGATTTTTTACTGCAGGATTCCATTGCTGGGTTATGACATTAGACAGTTTTATTAAGTTGCTTTTGAGACAGTTGAAAATACTTGGCTGGAAAATAATTGAAAATGATTGAATAAAATTCACTTGCTAAGCTAACAATCATGGGAATCCAGTGATAATGATATTTGACTTTGTATCTCAGTCTAATAATTTCTTTTGAGTGTTTTATTTGCTAATATTCATATATGTTTAACTAATAACTTAATAGCTAAAATCACTTGTGTTCTTCTGTGCCAAGAATGATGCATATCTTCACAGTGGCCTAGATTTCAGAAATTATATCTATGTTCAGAAATCCAGCTTCATATTTCTTTTGCTTTTTTTTTTGAGAATGATAAGTATGCAAATTTTGCTTTTACTTTACAATTGCCTTATGCTTTGATGGTGCATGAATGTGTAGTACCCTTGTGCCTTATGACCTGATTGAAGATGACTGATAAGCAGCAGAGGTGCTTAGCTGTAAAATATCTTTCTTTAAGCCTGTGTCTCTTTGAGGTGACTCTTGCTTATAGTTATGTGATAAGTTAAACAACATTTGTCTCCTTTCTAAGACATGTTCTTACCATTCTCTCCTTCTTGAAATGACTCTAAGTAACTGATTCTGCTTTCAGAAACAGTTTTCTATTTGGGTAGAAACAGAACCAAAGCCCTCTGGACTTGGCAGCTGCTGATGTTCAGGGGACCCAGGGAGCTGTTCTCACCTGTCCCCTTGCTCAGCCCCCCACTGCATCCCTGCAAGAACTGCTCGGGGGCAAAGCTTGCACTGCTCTGCTCTTTGTTATGTTTTCTGCCTTCTCTTCTAATGCTTTGCATCCATCTCCCTGGAGAAGAAACTACTTTCAATTTCTTCCTGCCCTGGAAACTTTCATTTTAAACAGCTTTGTTTTAACTGTGTTTTCAAAGTCTGTAAAGTACTTGCTAAGGGGATAGGTGCTAAGATCACTTGTCTTTGCACAAAAGAGACCAAAGCTCTTAAGGTGCCCAGCTCCTACTACTATCCACTCTTCACTGAGAAAGTGAGCATAGTCTGTAGAAATACCTGGAAATTAGGGTGTTTCTGAAAAAATACTTTTGATGTCTAAGTCACTTCTGCTGCCTTTGACAGGAAACCTTTACATCTGGGAAGAATGGAAATGAGGAAAGCCTGAAGGAGTGTAAATCCATGAGGAATGTCAGTAGGAGAAATTTCAATTTATGTCCAATAGAACCTAATGAAGGAGTGAAGGGAAGGAGGACCCTGGCTAAAAGAGGAGCAGAAGCAAAGCACTAGGTGTTGGAAGGCAAGGAGGTTTAAAGGGGAGTGAGTGAAGCGGGGCTCACTGTGAAATGCAAAGAGGAAAGGTGACGGGGAAGGTGGCAGATGGTAGATAAATAGAAGAAAGCAATGTCAGAGGAATCAAAATTGCATAAAAGTGCAACTAAATTAATGCAGTTACATGGTCTAATTTAGTTTTGTAACTGAAGATGTGTATTTTTGTAACATGAATTTTCTGTGGTGAGCAATCCCTTTTTTGCCATGGTAACCTTGTGTGCTTGCCAAAGGCAGGACAAACAATGTCTACATCGCTTCTACTTCCAAAACAATTTGGTATGCCAAAACATTAATATTAAAGTTTTGTGTCATTGCAAAAAGCTTATTTTATGGCTTTCTGAGATATGCAGTATGTTATTAAACCCTAGATATTCACTTGGGGCATTAAGGTGTCAACAGCCAGCCCAAGGGTGGGACTCAACAGTACCTGCAACTGGGGCCATGTTTCTCTGACCTTACCTGAGCTTTCTATGCTTGCTTGACACCCAGGGAAAACACTGCAAGACTCTTTTGGCTCTTTCCCAGAAGAATTAGCTTATAAGAATGTACTTAGTAAGTCTTTAATTTCTTTCGTTTATGTAGGACCTAGAAAAGAATTTTTCCCCTCTCTGGAAACTCAAGGCATTCATGGTCTGAATTTTATTTGTAAAACTAAGTATACAGGGGTGGATATCAGATCAATCTGAACAGAACCTGATGCTGGTTATCTTTTTTCCAAGTAGATATCCAAGCCACCTAAACCAATTTTGATGTCTTTCCACCTATTCCTGTATCCCATGCTGTGAAAATATCACTCCCATCATTGGGAAATACTCCTTTAACTGAAACTGGCGAAGATGGGAGATGTCAAATAGCAACAGAGGAGCTCTAGGTGTGGTGTGTTTGGTTGCTGTGGCCACTGTTGAAAGCAGATGTGGTTCCTGTCCTTTCCTGTCTGCTGCTTCTGCATTGCAGAGATGGGAGGGAGCACCCAAGTGAGACGAGGGTTGCTTTTTCTGGACAAGAGCTGCTTTTTCTTGGTAGCAATGCTGACAGAAATGGTGTCAAAGGACAGGCTCAGTGAGTTGAACCTGACAAGCTCTGGCAGTGTTTTGCACTGATAGGGAGTCAGGAATCTCCCACAGGAAGACGCAGGTTCCATTTTAAAAATATTATTCAAAAATCCCCAGTAGAGTATTTGTGAATAACATGGCTCTGGTTTTCTCCAGGGCATTCCTATTCCAGCCACGCAATTCAAAACACATTTTGAAAGAGCAAGAAAGAGGAGAAATACATGAAAGTGGTTTAGAATCAATGCCTGACCATTTTTTGCTGTGTTTAGATTTCTTTTAGTACATTTCTATATACAAATCTAATAAGAAAGTCTCCTATTTTCAGTTCTGAAGTTCAAGTAAAACTTCACTGGTTTTGTATCTTTTTCAATCTGTCACTGGGAATTCAAAACAGAATTTAAAAAAAAAACATCAAACAAGCAACCATCACTTAGAGGGAACTGAAAAGCCAGGAGCACAGTGTAGCAAGTTCAGTCATTAAAAAGCAAGAGAGAATATAATATGCTCTGTGCAATGCAGCTGTGGCTTAATGCTGATTTGCACATTAGGACTAGATTAACATCACTCAGATGTGACCTGCATATTGAGTAACTATCACAAGTATGGTACTATTGATGAAAAATGAAACTGCATGGTACACTTCAGATCTATTATACCGACCTTTTGTGTTTTTAGAGTCTACAGAAGTGTAAAAGAAGAGCGATTAGTTCTAAATTTTTATGAAAGGCATGTAATTTAGTTTCCTATAAAAGTTCAGTTGGATGCTCAGTATGTTTTTAAAACAGAGTATGATATTACCATAAAAATGATTGTTTTTTAGCCACTCAAAGGCAAGAAATATTCAAAGAGATGACCATATAAATGTTGATTATTTCTATTCTGAAGTTAGTCAAATTGATTTAAGGTGTTGTGGCCAGCTTACCAGATTTTGTGGCTATAATGCCTGCATGACTCTGAACACGTTAAACTTCAAAAAGACCTTAGTATTGATAAATGTTTGATTCACTTTCAAATAAAATGCAGTTTGCCTTTGACATGAAGGATTTTGTGCAGGATGGCTCCCTAAGGAATTTCGTGTCAGTTCAGTGTCAGGCTTTAGGATAATTACCTTCTGCAGCATTTTCTCAACATTCATTTCACAACATTCTTCTTTGGAAAAATTAAAAAATGAGTGTCCTGACTGTAAAACCAGGAAATAAAGGCACATCTGCTGGGTTGGTTTTTATATCTTTGATAAAAGTGCAATGTGCTGGCTGCAGATCTTTCTTTCCAGGAAAGCTTCCCTCCTGTGCTGCCTAGAAGTGGGCTGGCACTACCTCTGGATTTTGGCATATCTCACTGGCACAAAACACCTGTACTGCATGTGCTTAAGGGGTCAGTGCCATAGCAGGGGTTTGGGGCAGGCTGGAGGAGTCACACTGGGAGAAGAAGGGCTTGTCTGGGAACTGTGAAGGGTGGGATGGGTAGGTGTTGGGGTGGCTCCCCTTGGGGTGCTCCCCCTGCCTTCACAGCACTCAAATGTGCCTTCTGCAGCTGGGATGGAAGACAATTTTTCAGCTGATGCAAAGATAAAACAGTAACTTAGGCCTCTCTGAACGTGCAGTGGGGGAAGCTCATTGTGTTCCCATGTTGGATACCAGAGTGTTGCTTTCTTCTTTATCTGCCAGGCGAGAAGGAATTTTCACTTTTCCAGTGATTCCTAACAGACCTCATAGCAAAACCAGGTCTGTTAATCTACATATTCATCTAACTTTTGCTAGACATACAGAAATGCTGCACGCGTATCTTGAGATCTACATGTATGCACGGGGTCTCTGTGCACACACAGTGGCAAACTTGTATTTGCTTTTAAAAAATTATTATGCAAAGGTAAACCTGCCACTTTTATTTAGTAGGTGTCATCAGGCTTGTTCAAGTGTTTTCTTTTAAGGATTTTGGGCTTAGGTTTTTTTTTGGTTCATTGCTGTGTAGTGATAGATGGCCAGCTTTTCTCTAGTGATTCTAAGCTCAATGTCTAAACTGAGCTTCTGTTTAGACTTTGCAGACAGCAGTAGAAGGAAATCATATGCATCTTATAACTGAAGGATAAACTGAAGTGCAAACCCTCAGGTTCTTGCAAAAGACAGTTATCAGGCACATAACAGCTTCAGGATTTTTTGGGATTTTTGAATTCTGAACATCTCTACACAGAACAGTAGATCCAATTAGGGAATCATGGTGTAAGTCATGCAGAAAGAAACTTAGATTTTCTGAGTGGAAATGTCCAACATCTGTTACTCCATTGTATACTACTATGGTAGCTCTACTAAGGCTGTGCTTTCTAAAACACACCTTGTAGAGATAAGGAACATTTAATTTGTGGCATAGTACAGATTTCTCATATATTGGGCTAGGAGCTTGGAATAAAAAACTTGGCTGTTGATTTAATTACTTTTAAGTCAATATATGTGTTAGCTTGTACATAGGAGGACAGCATCTTATAATTACTCAAGGCTATTAATGATAGTAAAATATAGGTATTTGAATTTTTTTAGTATTGTCACAATTCTTTTTCAAGCATGCAGATTTATCATGTTGACAATGCTACTGAACAATTAAATTAAAGAATATATAAAATTTGTAGGAAAGTTTCTACCAGTGTGTGAGACCTGTCTCATTTTTTCCATAATGACATAAAAAATGTGTGTTGCTCATTGTATCACATGTATAATGCCACGTTTTCTGCAGTGCAAAATAACCTTTAAAGATATTTTGAAGATACTACATAATTTGGAGAACATGCTTTTGTTTTTAATCATACTACTTTTCTATTATAGATTGTCATCAAAGGTCATCCATTGTTCTCCTTGCTTTTTTCACTTGTGTTTTGAATAGGTTACCACTAACATCTGAAGTTAGTTCTCAGTCCACTGCTGCTCTACAGCTTTATTTGCAGAGCCACAGGAAGCCACCACATCCACCCTTAGCTTTAACTTCACTGCCTCTCATCCAGTGGTGGAGACTGCAGCACCTTTAGTGATCCAGTCTATAATGGATGGACAGGACAGGAATCAGTGTGTATTCAGCTTTGTTAGCCCTACTACATTAGTATGATCTGTTGGTAAAACCCAGTTTTACTCTGTGGCCATGGTGCACCTGCAGTCTCATGAAGCTCTTGTTAGCATAAACAGCAGGTATAACTCCTGGTGCACCCAGGAAACAGTTCTGTTGAGCAATGAATTGCCAAGCAAACATAATATCTCTGCAGTGCATAAATGCACCACAACAATAATTTTACCTTTAAAATAGATTTTAAGGAACTTTTACTTCAGTAGCTACACAAATGGTATTATTGGTGGGGGAATTGCTGCAGTTCAAGAAGTTTTTTAGTCCTCTCTCCTAATTAGTTGCAATCAATTAAACACACTCATACAAAAAAATTCTACAGAGGTCAGGAAAGGACATTATCAGATTTTTCAGGCATTGTTTCTCTAAACTTTTACTATAAAATTCATGTGCAAATCTGTGCTGGTAAATGTTCTTAATGATGCAAATTTATGAAAAAGCTTTTTACATACATGATGACTGCAAAATATCTATATTAAAAATCCCCAGAACCTCCTCATATTTCATGAGATGTCCCCTGCCACACCTGTGTACTGATGGCTGATTATATGTTCCCTTTCTCTGGAGCAGGGAAGGCTGGCTGGGATTTCTTTTGTGTAGGGGGATTCCTTGAGTCAGATGTGTAAATCACTAAAATGCAAAATCAAAGCAACTGATGAAGTGTGTATAAAGAAGGAAAATTTTAGATTATTTCCTGGCACTGTAAGGAGTACAATCCTGATGCTGAAATACACCTGAGTGAGAGCTCTTATGGAATATTTGCTTACCAAAAAATGAGATCCATTCATGCACAGTTTTTCTACAACCACAGCAGATTCAGGCATTCCAAACTGAGGTGAGAAAAAATACAAGATTATTACAATAGTGTGAAACTTGACATTTGTAAACAAACTGATTAATATTTCCATGCTCAAATACTCAGGGTTATGGAAATTGTTATTCTACTTGACAAGGATAATTAGAAAAAGAATATTTTCTAATTCTTTTCTAAAAAGAATACAGAGTAACTGTAATGCTTAGGCAGTGACTTTCGTGTAAAAGATAAGACATAGTATTACCTCTTTCTTAGGAAGAAAGATTACAGGGGATAAGGGCTAATGAAATTGTGAGTGGAGTAGACAAGAAGAAATTATGAAGCAGCAAATGTCATATAAGTGGAGCAAGGAGCCCAGCAGAAACACTTGGGAAATGTCATGTTTTTCTGGGTGACTTGCATATCTTCAGGTAAAAGTGTCAAGGTGGTGCAGTAAAAGGATCTGATATTTCAAGGCAGAATTAAATCAACAGTGCTATGTATTTGTTCTCTGGTTTTCAGCCACCCCTGGCCTTGTGTACCTTACAATTTCTGTAATGCATAGAATAACACAGAAACCTGCTGGTTTCTCTGCATTGGCAGGTTTTGGGAACAGAAAAGGTAGCATGTGGAGAAGCAGTTAAAGGCTATCATGATGTATATGTGAAAATGGGAAATTCAGGCCATGGAGGTAATACTAATTCTGGCACATTTTGGTACTTGTTTCTGTATCCTTAACAGCTTGTTCTAGGCTTCATGCACATATATGGCCAGTGTTAGGGTGGGGAGATCCAGCACAGCCCCCAGCATGTGGTCTGACTATGGAAATGATGGAGTAGCTGGTGCTGAGGCTCTCTGGAGTGTTGGCAGTGGGAACTTGCAGCTCTGTCCACAGTGGCCACAGGCAAATGGCTGGGCCAGTCTTCCATACACAGAATGGCCAAGTGCTTAGTGTGGGTATACTGTGGTAACTGGTTTTTTTAGCTGCTTTAATCAGTGCTGTGAGTGTAAGCATAGGTATTAACAGCTTTTTATAAAGTTGGAAGACTCACTGTTAACAAGTGTGAAGCCAGTAGTTATGGTGTGCCTGAAATTCCCCTGAAAGGCTGAGTTGTTGAACAATTGTTATTAATTTTCTGTCTTGTATTCTGCATAGAATTGCAGGGTACTTTAAAACCATCCTAACTTCTATAATTTAGCCGGATTTCCTTTAAGCTGAAAGGCTTTGAGCTAATGAATCCTCTGAGTAGTTCACAGTACTAAGTTCACAGCTTAGCTGATCTATTACCTTTATGGCATGAATTGATTCCATGGAAGAGGTTAGCTTTCTCGGTGTGGGACCAGTGGTCCACCTGTGCTACATCTCCACTGTGAAACTGTTTGTGGTTTTGTTGTCTTTTTATTTTTTTTATTGTACATGAATAAGCATATGTATTTATATACAAGCAAAATGAAAAAATAATAATACAAAATGATAATTTTAAACTGTGGCCTACTTATTTTGTGGCTACAGACAGGAACTGCTGTGGGAAGACTTTATAGCATTATTATTTTCCTTGACAAAGATTGTATGTTCTTTCAGCTGAAAAGGATGAGAAACCTTAATGAGCATGAATTCTCATTGCTGGTATAAAGAAGGTACTGGAAAGGGTGGGCGCTCTAACAGTTAGAATTAGGATAAACACAAGAAAAAAAAATCCTATATACAAAATTACAGAGTAACTTGCATAAAAACAACCAAAAGGAATATAAAATGAGATTATAGATCCAATTGCAGGAATGGACTTTAGAAGTTACAGATAGAACTCTAAACCCTGACTATTCAGTAAGTTATAAGGAAAAATGTGATAAAAGAAGGCTGTTTCATGGAGGATATATTTTATATATCTGAGAGGAGATTAGTAAGATAGTGAAAGATGTCTGAAAATGAGCTTGGAATACTTTGTGCAATTCAGGTTATTTTAGATATACTAGAAAGGACCCTGTAGAACAAAGAAATATACAAGCCAACAAAGAAATGACTCAAACCCTCCCTCCAAAAGCTCAAGTATATTAACCTTAAACAACATCTAGCAACTACTGTGTGTATATATGCATTAAGAAAAGATGAACAGTAGATTCTTATTGACATGCTGTAAGTTTTAAAGCTATATTCAAATATAAAACTAGACATACTTTCTCTGAAATGATTATTTCTTCCCAGCAGGAAATAAATTTGGGCATGAAATACCTTTTCTCTTATAAGCAATATTCCTGTGAGAAAACATTTTTTGTATGGTTTGTAATGTTGAAGATCTTAGCTTCTTCCATGAATTAGATTTCTATAGAAAACAGGAGAGTACCAAAAAACTCAAGTTACATTGATAAGTGGTGACTAAACTATTTTTAGTACTTGTAAATATTTGTGCTAGATGTAGGATAAGATATCTGGGTTTCAAGGATAAATCCAGTAAGTGTTTCTGCTAGCTGAATACAGACTGAACTCTCTAAAGTCTTACATACAGATTCAGTACCTGTCTTAAGAGATCTGCAACTTGAAAAGCTGTCCATTTCTCAAACTCCTCTTGAGATGGTAGTTTTGTGGTCATTCTTCTATCCAGGGAGAAAGACTTGATCTGCATGAGTAATAATGAACTCTTGCTGTACTGTGTTTTACTGATGTAGAAATCTGAGGAGGAAGTAGTTTTTTGCAACTTTTTTCCTGTTTGCTCACTTAAAGTGAACGCCTGTAAAGGGTGATTTAGGAAGTACCAATGTTCTTGTGTGAGTGACTCCAGTATAAGGAAACTGGTTGTTTTATCAACATATACACATACCTGTCAACACTGAAAAAGCTGAAGTGTCTAATCTGCTATCCTTAAAATTTTCCTGCATGTATTTTTACTGTTAGAGTGGCTGACAGGTCAGTTGTTGCCAGTGAATACCTTTTTGCTATTTTTTGACTTGGCAGAACACGGAATCTGGCAGAACTCCACTCACAGAGTTTCAGAAATAAGATTGAAGCTCTTGCATCTTAAGTTCAGCTGCTCAGAAAAAACTTTGAGGTGCTTGGCTGGCATATTATGAAAAAGTTATGTTGAATTTCATAGTGCTTTGTAGTGTTCAAGGTTTCATAATGTTGGCTGTTAGTTTTTCCAAGGGGGGGCACCATCTTCCTGGATGGCAGAAGGCAGCAATACTCTTTCCACTGTATACAGAACCAGAAGAGAGAGGTGCATGTATTCCTTAAGAAATTTTGCTTGCCTGGTTTGAGTGCAGGAGTGATTTTGTCAGTTGTAGAGCTGTTATGTATTGTGAAGGTGGGAAGCAGCTGGGTAGGAGATGTGTGAGTTACACGTTTAATGGCTGCTTGCAGGAAAAAACCAAATAACAGATGGCATCAGGTGTGAAACATGAATAATGTGAATTGCAGATATTTATGTGGTACAGGCTGTTTGCTTACTGAGTAGGTGTAAGCAGTCCTAGTTCAGAACATCTCAAAGGCAAATTAAAAATAGTGCTTTAAGAATTTTGCAGTTCAGTGCGTGCTGCCAGCCGTACCTGCTCCTCTTCCTCCTCCTCTGGCTGCCCATCAGGCCGGGAGCATTTTCTGAAGTACTGAGGTGTGAGAACTGCTCCTGGCTGTCACCTTCTTGCACTGCCTGGTGGGCTGCAGGCTGAGCTGCAGCTCTGCCCTGCCAGCTGCCCCACCTTGCTGTGCCCAGGCATCCTCCTTCTCCTACCCACTTTCCCTCTGCTCTCCCTCAACACTAAACTGTGGCTCATTCTTCTGTGTTGACATTGCCTTAATTTGTGTTCTAGGCTCTTAGGACAGTACTCTTAAAAGGCCAGTGTTTATGCAGTCCACCTCTCTCCACTGAACGAGGCAGATCTGTTTGGGAAGGTCATGCTCAGTTTTGTGCTCCCAAAGGGGCTGTAGCATAGGTGGTTCAACCAAAGAGACTTGTAAGACTTGCAGGAAATATTTTTCTGTTAGTGTTTTAGTCAGATTAAACATAGTGAGAAGAGGAGGAAAAGAAATGAAGACCAGGGACATGGGGAGGCTCCTCTGGGATCCTGCATCTCATCTCTTGATGCTGATGTTGCCCTTGGCTCAATCGATGCTGTAGTTTTCTGTCCTTAAGTGTGTGTGACAGAAATGCGGAATATTGTCATGCACTTCCACTTGCTTTCCAAGGGGATTATTTCAAGAATTGTTGGCTGAGGAAGCCCAAATTTGGTTACTGATTCTACTTAGTACCCTCATACTTCTAGTTCCTCTGCGTAATGTAGCACCTCCCATGGTGTGATAAACCCAAATAAATACGTGCACTTGAACATATGTTGGCTGTGAGGGCTGTAGTGGGAGGAGTTCTTGAGCAGAACACTGAGGCTTCCAGAGTTCCCCAGATAAAGACAGGCCACAGAAATGGTTTCTTTCCAAACTTTCAGGTGCTTACATTAAATTTTGAAGCAGATTGTAGATACTTGAATGTGAAACAGCACTCGCCTAGGGCATGTCAGGCTCGCTTGCTACTTGAAAATACCCTGGAACCTCTTGATCTGCTGTGAACCCTAGCAGGCTTAAAAATGTATTTGGGTACGTGTGCAGAGAGTAATCTGCTATTTTAAAAACCTGTGTTTTACTGGAGACGTTAGCACTTTTAATCTGTACTGTTTACAATTTCACTCCTCCAAAAAAAGGTGAAAATCTGATTCTATATATTAAAACATTTCATTTTTTTTGAGCCCTCATGAAAAAGGACATCTAGTACTTGAGAACTACCAAATTTCAGAGGAATCTAAATGTGTGCATTTTATACACCAGGTATTTTGTCCTCTAAAGAGAAATACATTCCCATACAGAACCTGTATATCAAGCAGAGTTAACACATTTTATACTATATATTGGCTAAAGTTCATTTCCTAGAGTCTGAAATGTGCAAACAACATAAAGAACAAGTTGTTGCAGCCTACGGCTCCTTGGCTTTTTGTAAATTAATTTCTCAATTTGTGATTTCATAGTTAAAAGCAGTATAAAAACTGTTTCCTAGATCATACCACTGGCATTTCTTACTAAATACTCTCTATATATTCATAAACATAAGCAGTAAATGTGTTAAACTTATCTCAAAACTTTCAAAGTCAGGTTCGGCTTTGCAAAACCCCGTAGCAGCTGCAAGCAACTTGTTTTAATGGATGTAACACTGGAATACTGCCCTGGGAAAATATACTTGAGCAAAATAGGTCAATGAAATATTACAACACAGTAAATATGAACTGTTTGTTTTTTCTCATTTTATACAAAAATAATGAAAGTAACATGACTTACCACATACTCATTTTTTCTTCTCCCAGGCACACACGTTGGAGTTGATTCCAAGTAAGTTAAAGGAGCAGTTTCTCATGTCTGCTCTTCCTCCTTAGACTGTCCCATTTGTATTTTGTTGTTGTTAGTGTGATTGACAGGCTTGGCATTCATGGTGGGTGGGAGAAAAACATTCTTAAAGTAAAAAGCTAGAATATACTTGTAGTCTAAATAAGTCTGTAAAACACGTTGGAAAAGAAGTTTTACTGTCTCTCTAGGAGTTTGATAAAAGTCTTGCTGATTGGTTNTTGTTAGTGTGATTGACAGGCTTGGCATTCATGGTGGGTGGGAGAAAAACATTCTTAAAGTAAAAAGCTAGAATATACTTGTAGTCTAAATAAGTCTGTAAAACACGTTGGAAAAGAAGTTTTACTGTCTCTCTAGGAGTTTGATAAAAGTCTTGCTAATTGGTTTTGTCTTTTTTCTTTTTTTTTTATTAAACAGGAAATAAAAATAGCAACATAATCAGCAGAAATCAGAGTCTGAAAGGGATGTGGAGAGACCTTGGCAGGGCTTCAGCAGAGAGGCAGGATCAAACACAGTTAGAGGAAATTGGGTCAGTCTTGGAAATCACTTTGGTAACCCATTTTTTAACTGAGTTCTTGGGGATGCATCAGATTCACCACGTCCTTTAATGGAACAGCAGGAAGAAGATCTAGAATAAATTTTGTGCTCTGCTGCTGGAGGTAGTAGAAGGAAATGTCTGTTTGTAAGCATAATTGCTGTCTAAGCACCAGATGGGCTTGACTAGGACATCCTGCTCTTTCTGAAGGAGCAAACCCAGTTTCATGAGCATTTGCTCATAAGTAGCTATTTGGGAAACTCTTAAGTCTTTTCCCTTTCAGCACACTCTTCAATTTGGCTGTATCTTACTGAAAAATGAAACTGATCCCAGTAAACTGTTTATCCCATGGAAACCACTTCTGGCTCAGTAATATCCTGATAGAGTTTAGGGTTATGCTTGTTATGCAGCACCCATGTTATTAACTAAATCCTGAATACAGTTAAGGCTAGGACAATCCCCTGTGGAACGCTATTTGAAATACTCTTTGAGTTTGGAAGTGATTCACAGGATACGTTCTCAATGAGAGTCAGATAAGCTCTTACAGCAAACAGAGCTTTAATCATGTTTGTCTAGTTTGTATGTGATGATTTTTATGTGGGACTTTATTAAAAGCATCAGTGATAATATGGGGCTTTGTGCCCCTTATCTAGGTAGCTATCATAATGAGGAAGGAAATGAGACTGGTTTGACACAGTTTGTTCCTGAAAAGTCAGTTTTTACTGCAGAAACAATTTATAGGTATATTGAGGCCCAACATTTGCATTGTATGTTTGTGAGAATTGAAGCTGGGCTGACTGTTCTCTAGTTTGCTGCTCTCCTTCCCCCTTGACATTCAAGGGGAGATATTTGCCCTATAGATACACGAGGTATAAAAACCCAGTTCCAGTCTTGAGTTTCTTTTGTGACTGAAGTAGATTGTTTTTTCTGATTTTGATAAGTCAATTAAGGAATTTTTCAGAGGCCAAAAAGAGCCTAAGAACTTCATGGCTCTTTGCCAGTCTCCTTATTTTCTATCACAGTGTTTTCCTCCACCCTTGTTTCTGTGCGTGCATTCAGTGCTGTAGCAGGGAGAATCACAGGACATAATATATCCATGTTTGTCCAAAAGTTATGAAAATCTTCATGTTATGAAATGGGCACCTGTTTTTTTTTCCATATCTGTTGTTCTGGTTTTGATACATGGCATTTCTTGGGATCACAAAGGACTGAGAGTGAAAGAAGCCTCAAATGGAAAAAAAGAAGAAAACAAACCTCAGACCCACAAAAACTTGCTGAGAATGGTTAGTACCATTGCTACACCGAGGCTGTACACTGATTTGAAACTTGTCACCTTTAAATCACTTCCGCTACATACAGTTTGCTGCATAAATATGCTCTTTTTCTTTATTTCAGTCATTCTTCAATCAATTTCTGGGGCATGTAGTTTCAACTGAATTTTAATTATTGCCAAATGCTGGGAGATTTTGTTTGCATGTTTTGTCACAGAGGCTGGATACGTGATATAAACCCCATTGTCTCAAGGACAATTGCTCTTTGTCCTTGAGCTCAACCTTTGTCCAATCACTCAACCTTCTAAAATCTTTTGATATGGCTTTTCATTGTTAGTTTGACCTTCTCTTTGGATCTAGCAATAGACTCAGCTGTTATTCTAGAGAGCCACAACAAACCATGCATTAAAAATGTACTTGTTCTCATAGGTATTTTTTTGTAGCCTGGATTTTGCACCTAGTTTTCTTTATCTTTTCAAAAATTCATGTTTTTAACTAGTACAATAACATATAACAGTAATAAAACCACAACCTGCTACAAAAGTGACATTGTTCATTAGAAATTCTCTTTGATTTTTTTGAAGGCTGGAATTGATGCTGTAGTGCTTGGTTGTGATATCCTTTGCAAGTACTCAGTATTCTTTGCTGTTTAACTGAGCCACTTTTTTGATTATTATTCTTTTGAACACATTGGTAAAACTTGCTGTCTGTTCCTCTAGATTCATGTGCTGCCTTGTATAGTTTGTACTTAGACTTTATATAGTTTCTTTATAAAACCTTTCCTTTGAAATTGATCTGTGTTGACTCTTCTGATAAAATATGGAAAAATGTGCATGAACAGCTTTCCATCTGGCAACACTTTTATGCACTAAAACCTAGTGAGTAAATTTAAAAACAGAAAATCAGTATTATTTCATGTCTTGCCTTATTTAAATGAAATTCTTAGGCAACTTAAATTTGAAATGCTGTGGCTGATGCTTGTTTTAGTTTTTTTTAAATATTCTCTGATGGCTTTTGTTAGTATAATGAATTCTTGTTCAACCACTATTGATCTTTTTGAGGCTTGAGCACTGATATATATAAAAAGTATTTTACTGTGCCCATGACTCTTGCTATGAAATAAATGGAAAAATGTCAAAGGAATACCTCAGCTCTCAGTGGGCATCACTGCATGGTATTTTACAGTGGAAAATCTCAACAAAGTTGACCCTGTTGGTACATATATATTGCATACCAGTGCCATGGTGTGTTATGGTACTGCATTATAGTGTGTCTGTGATTCTGACCTGCAGGTTTCCTTCAAAAACTTGTACCAGGTGAATTCTCAAAGGTCAGAACTTCAGTTCTCCACAACTGAGATAAAGCTAGAAAGGATAAATAATAGGATGGGGGAGAACAGGACATTGCAAAACCCAGGACCTTTCTGTAGGACAGAAGGAGGTCTGAAGGAAACTGGCTAAATGTTATAGAGAGGAGGGAGAGCCTGAGAACAGAATCTGCAATATAAAGTTGTTTGGGCAAGGTATTTATTGCTTATTGTCACAAAGACAGCATGTGGAAGGAAGGAAGGAAAGGAGCAAGAAGTGATTGTTTTGGGGGGACCAAAGGGTTCAGGGAAGCATGCTATTCACTATTCAAGAGGGACGGGGTGGAGCGTCCGTGTCAGCTGGCCAGCATCCAGATATTGTTTGGACCAAAAATAAGCAAACCTCCTCTCTACTTCCAGTCAGCAGATCCTTGAAAATGAAGTTGGAAAAATGAAGTTCTGAGCCTGTTAAATAAAGGCAGAAAAAAGGAGGAATCTTGAAGAGGAACAGGAGCTGGAAGATAGATTGAGAAAGAGCTTGACAAAGGGAGAGGGTTTTAGAAGTGGAAGGGTACAAAAAGCAAAGAAAAGGAGAAAGGAGACAACCTGTATAAATAGAAAATGTTTCTCAAGGTTTTTGGATTCATAAATAGGGCTTTTACACGTCTCATGTCCTTAGCCTGCTGACATAGATAAAATTTAATAAGCAGAGTTTATTTGACAGTCAACAGAGAATATGATAAAATCTCAATAAGAAGGACTGTGAAAACTGAGAGAGCTATTTTTTAAAAAATTCTGACTTGGGGAGGTATCAAAAAGATATTTCAAGTGATACTATGTTTATGTTAATAAATTGTAAATGAAAAAACTATTAAGAAGAAAATGACAAACTGCTTTTGAATTTTTTCTCATTTGACTCACAAAACTTAAACTCAGTAATTTCATAACCTTTTATTTTAGATCCTTTTTATTAGCTTGGTTTTGTTTATCATTTAGGTAATGGTAATGTTGTTGAATGTCTATCACTATGGTATTAAGTGAAATTGCATCTAGGTAAAACGCTCTCATGACTACAGGAGAGGTATGAAAGGAACAAACACTCAGTGATGGATTGCTTCCCACACCAAAGGTGGAGGAGTCTTCTATTGTTATATGCTGAATAAAGCCAGAGTTTGGTGTGCTTATGTCAATTCTCTTTTCATTTTTCTTGTGAACTTGCTTTTGTCAACCTTCCTCCCATACCTTTAGCATCTCTAGTTCTGTTATCACTCAAGAAAAACCATGAATTTTCTCACAGGTATTTTCTTTGCACAATGCCAAAGTGCCTTGTATGAAAGAGTGGCAATACAAAGTTGTTTCTGTTTATTCTCTGCTCTCTAAAGCTAGCAGCTATCCCAATCATGTTGGTTTCTTTCCAAGGAAATATGTGTTGCTTATTGGAAAAATGCTGGGGGGGATTTTGTTGTACCAGGTGGAATTAGTGGGAATGAGGGTAGTAGTTGACTGCTGCTTATATTGGTACCATTAAAGTGTATCTAAAGAGTTTTTGCTGTTCCTGGGGAATGTACTAGGAAATGTTTGCCTCAGTATTCATTCATATTGGAAACTAATGGAGGATACTCCAGTTCCACTTCTCTTGTGTGTTGTAAACATGACTCTGATAAGCTTTTTAGGGGTCTGGATATGAGGTGTTTGGTATGCATCCATCTGCTGACAGCATAATAAATATTGCTTTTCTGACCTTCAGATTTTCTCTTTTGATCTCTGGTTAAATGATATATTTGCCAGTTTGACACTGCTGACATTCTGTCTGTTTGGTCTAGCATTGTTATACCACAATTCCTTGTGATCCCATTGTCATGGGAATGATATACCTCAAATAACGAATATATTTAAAAGCAATGTGGGAAATAAACACACTGGCTAAACTGCATTTGAAAGAAGAATTTTTATTGTAAATTTCCCACTGCAGTGCACAGTATAAATTATCTACCTAATGTTGATGTATTTAACATTGCTGTTTTATCAGATAGTATAAAGGAGGATAAGCTACTATTTGGGTGGAAAGTAAGTGTCTTAATTATGGTTTTAAGCAGATTTCCGTTTACTTTTGTTTTCCCTTGCACTGCATTAGGCAAACCTGCATTTGCAAGACAATAAAATGAACAGTAGTAGAAATAGAAGCTTCCTGTTTTCCTTCAGTGGTGAATGCTTCACTTCTCTAGAAATGTCTTTTCTCTAGAACTGTTGAATATTAACTTCACTTCTAGAGAAGTGAACCATAAACCATAGGAAGTGAGAAAGAGAATAAATTAACACAAAAATGTACACTCAAGTATAATGTTTTTCTTATGCTTCTTTTAGGTTTTTGAACACCTCAAAAGCAGCCCTACCTTAGAATTCCATGCCTGTTTTCAAAAGCTGATTGGAGGTATGATGTGAATAAAGACTTGGTAATGTTACCTACATTCCTGATAAATTGGTCTGTTTAGATTCAAGTATTTTATGAAAAGTCAGTGGCAGTTTTTATACGCATAACCTTCATGTCCTCGTTCCTTTGTTATTAAAATGAAATGAGAACTTTGGAAAAAAAGTTGACAATAAATGTCAGGCTGATAAAAACCTCACCACTGACCTTCAAAGCAATGAGATTTGACTATGATATGGTTATCCACTGAGGCCAGAAGTTACAAATCAGATGATGCAGTGATGACTTTCATCCTCTGGAACGTACATGGTCTGCATAACATCCCATGCCTCATTTGTCACCTCTTTTCCGCTGTCCAGAGCATGATCTATTATTTCTGCTTGCAATTTTGCATCTCTCCGTTGTTGGCAGACTACAGCAGACAATTGAATTCCCTGGCAATTCTCTCCTCTTGCTTAGCTGTGCCCCAGTTCATAATGCTTCATATGCTGTGCTGTATATGTGATTGGCACATGTGAGTGTAAAAGCTATGGGAAGATACACGGCCCTGATACACCTGTATCAGCAGAATGAATTGGAATAAGCCCATAGCTTATAACAGATTAGAAGTTTTTTAATGTCCTAGTAAAATTGCTTTTAACTGTGTTCATCTCCACTCTTTCCTGTTGCCTTGGGTGGCTGTCCTTTAGTTGGAATTTCAGGCACAGAAATAATTTTGTTGTTTAGAGTTAATATTCTGTCACAGCGTGTGCTGCAGGCACTCTGACCCAGTGTCCCTGTCTCAACACTGACATGATGCCACCAGTGTTGCTTCACTGGCCAGTCCAGCTTTTGGATTTCTACTGACAGTTTGCAGGGTGCTTACATCAGCTTCAGTCATGTCTTTGTTTCTGGTGTTAAAGTAAGCTCAATAACGTGTGAGGGACAATAACCTCAAGTAATTTTCAGGTTGCACCTGGAAAGCCTCACAATCACTGACTCATTAAATAATTTCTTTTTTTACTGAGGATCTTGCTTACCTCTTTCCCCCATAACTTTATCTATCAAGACTTCATAAATCATTGCAGATGCAAAAGGAAGCTTGAATTGAGGTATTTAAATATTTTTAAGAGCTGAGGTTCTGCCGTGGATGGACTGAACTCAGGAACTTCATGATACTATAAATAATTATTTTAATTTTCCCTTTTGTTCTCATAACAGATGAATTGCACTCAGCTGTCTTAACTCTTGCTGTTTCTCACAGCATGCAAACCCCTGTGAGTCACCACTTTCTGTAAGAGCAGAACAGCAGGAGAGAAATGCCAGAAAGAATGCAATAATTTTTTGTGAGGTTTTTTTCTTATATCAGTCTCCTTCAGATTTTTTATGTGTATCCCAGGAAACCTGAGAGCCCAGATACTTGCCTGTAGGCTGAAACACCTCTCTGCACAAGTGTGGTTTAAAATCTCTAAGAAGGTGAAGAACATCCTAGGAGGGATATGGTGGCCAGCTTTGGCTGTGTCTCTGAAAGACTGGCTTTCACCCTGCTACCCACACAAATCAGGCTGGAAAAAAGACTACACCCCTCTAATGTGAGCCTCCTAATTTCTTCCCCCTGAGTTTCTGTCAATTTGTCTGCTTTTAGATTACAAATGGCTTGTGGGAGTAGGGTGTTTCCCCCTTCTTGAAAGATTAGAAGCACCTCAAAACCAAGGTGATTCTGTTGTGGAAAAGCAGCTTTGTGTGAGTGTTCATCCTGTCTGAAAGACAGAGCTTTCTTATTTATGGTGTTTAATTCTCTAACAAAAATATCCTTACCTGTACTGCCTATAACTAGTAAGAAAATACATTTACAATTAGTTCCCACTATGAACTCCAGTTTTAAAACCTCAAAACTATTTTGTGCAACTGCATATAGAAGAATCCTAGAACATCTGCCTTACAAAAGAAGACTGTGTTCAAACACAATCAGTATCAGAAAGAGCAAAGTTGAAATTTAGCACTTCATATAAAATTTCAGTGGTATTTGATAGGTTCATAATAGTTGAATTTAGGAGAAATGTTGAATAACCTTCCCTGTTTCAGAAGGTGTCACCTCCTTTAAGACTTAATTGTGAAACTGTTGCCTAATAGAGGAACTTTGGTTTTTGGATTTAACATTATTTGGAAACTTGAAAAGCAAAATCAAGTAAACTTCTTGAATGGAGGTGACACCACCCCCTTTGTTCACAGAGGAGATGAAAATAGTACTGGGAACTATTTGTCAAATGTTATATGGAGTTTCAGAATTGAAGCTTAATTTTTTTGAAGAGATTTTAGCAGGCTTTTGCCAAGTTCTGTTGTTGATTTTATCCTTTGTATTGTTTGCACACTTTGAGTGTTCTAATCAATGTTCTAAACATTTTTTTTACATTAACTCTCACAGAATATGCTGCAGAAAATTGTTAATCTGATTATTTTGTTTAGATATCTAAATTTCAAATCCATTGCAGATAAACCCATTCATTTTTATAAACAGAATAAGCAAAGATGAAAGCACTTTTAGAAAGGATGCCTTTTAGTGAGCTGTTTTATTAGAATGACCCCAGAATCACTCAGTTAAAGTTCAGGGAGAAGAAATTCAATCAAATGAAGTGCTGTTTATTTCCAGAGAGGGTCTTAATCCTTGATGTGCTTTGCTTAATGTTACAGGATCTTCTGGGGGATTTTAGTGCTTGCTGTTCTTTGAAGCTACCAGCTGAATGCTGAAGACTTTGCAAGAGACCAGAGCACTTTGCTGGACTGACACAGCACAAAGGAGGTGAAATGATATCACTGTTAATGAATGTTTTTCAGCACATTTTGAGAAGATGAATTGGTGTTAGAAGTGAAGAGGATCAATGGTAACTATGCATTTTACTGTTTGAATAACATTTCAGATTTAAAATATCAACACACTTTCCCCTCCTCAAGCACATGAGGACATAGTAGAACAGGGAACATGTGCTAACACAACAAACTGCACTGAGGAATAAGATATTACAGTCAGTTCTAGCAGATGAGAGACTAAGTGTGTTTTCAGTCAGTAACAGGTGAAAACAGAAGCCAGGAAAGTATTTCTGAAGGGTGAAAGGAATTTAAGTTGAATGGATTTTATGTAAGGTCTAACTAGTAAAGCTTTCTTCTAAAAGATTAGCAAATGAAGCTGCAAATCCATTTTGAAATAGACTGCTTGATTAGAAGAATGAGTAGTGAACTTGGAGGTGAAAGTTATTCTCTCTAAATATACAGAGAGTAGGTGCTAGTGGCCCCATACACATAGTTTTTTCCACTTCTTCAGGAAAACATAGTGAATACCATTTTAATTAGATTTAATTTCACTGTTCTACATTTGGTTCTTACAGAATTAACAAATACAATTTCAAATAAGTCACTGCAGTGGCAAATCTCCTAACAACAATGCTTAGATGTATTTGTTGTCCAGGATAAATTCCAATAAGAACAAAATACTAGTCAGCAGATCCTGACTTAGTCAATTCTCTTCCTATATATATATATTCTGAAATTTAATAATGATGAGCTAAAACACATTTCAAAGCAAAACAAAGAATGACAATTTGCAGTTGCAGAAATCTGCTGTTACAGACTTAGTGAAACGGAACAGTTTCTATGGGTTGGAATACTCTAGATCTATCTTAACTCCATTGCTATATATATGGTGCACATAGGAGGTGGTAGCATTTAGCTAAGAGAAATACAAAGCACTATAATGTCATGTTGTAGCAGCCCATAAGGGGGAGTATTCAACTACATTGAATCCTTAGAGTTCAGGAGCAGAGAAAGGAGATCTAATGCAATGTGGTTGGTCTCCTGCTGACAGTGAAAAGTAATATCCTAAAAGAGTTTGGCAGTTCTTTAGACTCCAAATAATTTTCACTCCATGTATCAATACCATTTCACCCCATAAAATCAAATAGCAAATGTCTTACTGATGCAGAACCAGTATAATTTTTCAAAAATGGAGGGGTGGGGGTTTTTTTGTTGCTTGGAATAATTTCCTAATTTATTTGACTGGATGGTTAAACTCTTTATTAAGAATTAAATTTGTAATATTTATACATACAAAATTACTGTTTCATTTTCTTTCCTATATTCATGCAGCTTGTACCTGTAATTTTACCAGAGATAATTGATGTACTTGTTTCGTGTTGATGTTGTTTACAAAAGGACCTTTTATTATTACTGCTGTAACTGAGATAGGAATCTAGCCCACAGTACACATTCATGCAGGAGACATTTGCAGCTGTCAAGGTTGGCAGCTCATTGGCTTGTTTTGAAATCTGTGGATAAAACCCAGTGCAGATTAATGACAAGATATAGGATTTTTTTTTTTTTGATAACTGACACTTGGTGTCAAGGGGGCTTAACATGACAGTTGACTATTAGTTTATCCTGGAAAATTTTGTGTGCAAGGCAGTAGAGTAAAGCCATGCTTTGGAAAGAAAATGCTATACTTTGCCTTTTATTTGGGAATCTTGATGTTCTTCTTAAATGCTATTTATGCAATCTAAGCAAATCATAATTACTGAAGTTAGACAGAATTCTTAATGTTTCCCCATTTGTCAGCAGTGAAAGTACAACATACAGAATTTTGCACTGTATTAATGTGCAACAGCCTCTCACTTAACCTTCATAAACAAAATATTGTGCTAACTCTAGAAAATATTTTCAAATTAATTTTTATTGTGACCAACAATATATAGCAATAAAGGGAGATAAGTGTTAAAGTTTCACCTTCTTTTTTGTCTGCCAGGGCTGATAGTCCCCATGAGCATACAGCACCTTGTCAATAAAAGCTGTGTTATGATATGGCAAGTTCTGGCTTTGATACGCTTCCTGGTGAATAGATGTTTGCTGATTATACAACTTCAGGACTTAATGTTTCCTCAGTTTGAAATGAGCTCTTTACTGAAGACTTTATTTGAAGATGATCTACAGTCATTGATTGTAAGCCTAATGGATTTTCTCTCCACTTTTGGATTGATTAACAGTGATATCTGAGTTAGACATTTGGGAATAAGTGATATTGAACACAGACATTTCATGCATGCTTTTATGCTTTAGTAAGCCAAGTTCAAGAAGTGTGTCAACAGTAATTGGAAACAAAATCTTTATCAAACCATCTCTGAAAATGGACAAAAATACTGAAATTTGTCTTAATGAGCCAGAGATAATAGTTTCATTTTTTAAAAGGATTACTTTTTCTTGAAATAAGTTTGTGTTTAGAGGAAACAAGGAATGTGTTCTCAGTCTGGAACAGTAGTTACCGCTCCTTTCTTGGGTGAACTATTTGAGTATTTGATGTTCCTTCCCTTCCCCAGCAAAAACAGTGATCACAAGAACAGGCATTTTAGCTGGGCTGTTCTTGGCATAGGATTGTCCTCATGTGGCAATATCATCCCTTTGTTTCGAAGTAATTAATCTAAATTGTTCACAGAACAATTCTTTCTGATGCCTAGAGAGGCTTCCTGGAACAGAGCCTAGACAGTGTTAAAGGAATAAAGTAGGTATTTATTAAAAGCCTTCAAAGGATGCACCTTGGGCAGTACAAGAGCCCGGCCGTGGCTCCACCCAAGATGGACAACGGGTCACAAGTTTCTCGTAAGTTTTGGTCCATTTACATATTGGGGTTAATTGTCCAATTACAACTTCAGGTTATGAAGTCCCATCCTCCCAGATTGCTCTCCTCAATTCACTGTTGTTTATACCTTTTGGGCCTGAAGCGGCAATGGTGTCCTTGGTTCTCAGGCTGGAAAAGGATTGCTTTGTCCAACTAAACTGTGAAGAGAACTTGCTGACACTTTATATGAAATTCAGAGTTACATACTATAGCAGTATAGGATCTGGATAATATGAAAGCTAGAACTTAAGGCATCATTTCTCCATTTCAGTTTATTGTTCAAATATTTCTGGATAAAATATTGCTAGATGTAACACTGGAATCTGGCTTTAAAAAATGATTAATTTCCATTTTATGGACAGTATTATCCACTTACAAGTTTCAATTAAATTTATGAGATTAGGTTAGAAGAATTTATATTTAGAACAAATCACATGAAGAAAGAAATTAAACCTCTATGAATAGAACCAAAGTTTGTGTGAGGGGTCATAAGGATCATATGTGCAGTGAGACTGGACTTCCAATGTCTTAAAAAGGCAGGTATCATATTCAGCCATTATGCAAAATATGGTATAATGTGCTCTCCTGGATGGTACTGTAATAAGCAATTGGATAGCAAGAAAATGTGCCTCTGGTTAATGTACTCCCTCACTCCCTCCATCCCTCAGGAAAAGTCACTGTCCTGAATCTTTGTTGATATATGACTGCTGTCTCCAATAAAGTCATACCAACTGAATAATAAATGTTTTCAACTTTGAGCATTTGACCTACCCAACACAGACAAAATGTTTTTAACATTCATAGAAGTGAAAAGTGTATCTGTGTGAATGCACCAGTATGCATGTTAAAAGCACGTTTCTTCTGCACCAGTTGTAAAGGGCACCACTCTTCCCTAGATCCAACTGAACACTTGTTTACTTATTTAGGCTTCTGAAAACCTTAGATGAGTCTCTTATTGAAACACAAGTTTTTCCTTGCCATCTATTCAGGTTTCAGTCATACTAGCTGAAGCAGAAATAATCCAGAAGCTGGCCTTAAACCAGGAATGAAAATGAAATGATTTCTACTCAGTGTAGAAATCGCAGCACTCATCTTGATCTTCTTTTTCATGAAATCTTCAAATAGATTTGTAAATTCATAGGTGTTAAGGTTGTAAATGACTAACAGTCATTATAGAGTGTGACCTTTTGCATAACAGAAATTGATTTATGTAAAAAAACCTGCCTGTTTTATATCCTGTGACTGTGATTGAACTAAGGGATATACTTCATAAAAATATTCAGTTTTGATAAAGAGTTTCCCGTGTTTGAAAATTTGCCACCAATGCATCTGCACAGAAATTGATGAAGGTGAATGGATTACATTTTCCATGTATTTCTGGTGAGAGCTTGAATATATCAAGATAGCTGCATATTGCATCATATCAGCCTAAATATATTTAAGTCTGAGTATACCTCATTAGGGCTTGTCCTGATGTTTCAAAATATGACTATTAAAAACCAAGATCATAGTTCAAGGAATGCCTGTAACTTAGTTAAACAAGTGCATATATTTAAAAAAAAAAAAAACCAAACCATAGTCAACCCCCACCCCAAACACTGTTCTGTGCTGTTACCAAAATCTAACAAAATCCAGAGATCCAACACACAAGGTATTAAACTGATTGCTTTGGGATTCATTTTGCTTATGCTCATATAGGACTCAGTGTTTACAGAACTTAGATAAACCAGTAAATGTCACCAGCAGAATAAGGTGACTTTTTTTTTCTTTTTACTTCTCATTCAAAAATTATATTTTAAAATAAAAATGGCCCTAAATTTAAAAATAAAACAAGGAATTAGGACAAAACATATTTTGAAATTGCTTTATGTTTCATGGCTTTGCATTAAGTGAAAAACATTATTCAACGTAAGCTAAAAATGGGTTATTTTTGGATAATTGATACAAGGAGTTCCATTTTTGGTTGAATGAGCACTTTTAATCATAGAGAAACATTTTGGTTTCATTTTATGGTCAGTGTCCTGCCTTTTCCAATCAAACAAGTATTTCTTTCAACCATTGTTCAGCAAATGAACCAAACCCACTTTCTTTACCTGCTCAACTCCTTCTCCATGTGCTTGTCTGCATTCAGTATGAAGCACTTGCCCACATGAATTCACTAATTTGCCCAAGAACTATGTTTAATTAGGGTCCTTGTATGATCACTTTACAGGATAAAGAGAATAGAGAAGATTACATAGAAAAAAGGTGCAAAAGCTTGGCTTAGAGTTCTGTAGAGGGAAATTATTTCTTCTACGACCACAAAACCAAGCCAGGTGGCTTCTTCTGAATCAGGTCTGACTCCAGTCTGTTGAACAGTCAGCCCAAACAGCTGTTGCCTCCCCACACCTAACACCCTTATATGAGCAGGAAAGTTTCTTTACTTGCACAGGAATTTTTTGATCATAATAAACAGGAATTTACAGGAATTAATTGACATAAACCCATTGGGTAATGTGGATATACAATCCCAGCAATCCTGACCCCTGCTACCCTAATGTTGTCCATATGCCTGAAATTGCTGGCCCTGTAGTACTTTTAGGCCACGGGATCCTATTGAATTCAATGCTTAGCCCTAGTGAACTTGGAGCTCTAAAGATTTATCTTGTTCATTAATGTTCCAAAATGATTCCTTTTAGTCAAAATCTAAGCACTCTTTTCAGACCCTTGCTCACATCTGTGCTCAATCAATTTTCTCATTCCTAGGATGAGTCTAAAAGACAGACAAATGAGCTTTGTTTCCTTTGAACCTAATGATTATCCTAGCAAAATTGTTAATATGGATATCTTGTATCACACAGCAGAAAAAGATTGAAAAGCAGTGATCTAAATGGAAGGTGGGTAAGTTTGGAGCTTCTAGTCACTTATGAAAATAAAAAGCCTGAAGAGTGCCAGGTACACTGCTTAAGCTTACATATGGGCCTGTTTTGAAATGTGAGGGAGGGGAAAAGTATTGACTACTTTTCAGGCATATTCAGCATGAATTAGTGATATATAACTGTTATATATGATATATCTCACTGCAAAGTGACAAATAACTGTTCAGGTGTGTCCGGTGTATTTGTGGTACTGAAGCAATCTTAACAAGGTTGAGTATTTTGAATATATGGTTTTAAAGAGATGTCAATTTAATGTGGCTTCTTGGGAAATACAGCAACAGGACAGACCTTCAGCCATTGCTATGAGGAAAAAAATAGCCTCAAATTTGACAAGAAAAGAACCTGAGTGATCATTGTTTTGACGTATTGCTAAAAGCTTTCTTGTTTGTTCTGGAGATACTTGAGGAGGCTCTATAGCCTTTCTTAGAAGTGATACATAAAGTGACTGGCTCTACTATATATGAAATGCCTTCTCAGCTGGATCTTCTAACCTCAGTTTGATCAGGCTTTGCAAGGGCAAGGATTTTCAAATTTTCCTGGATGGTTTACAGAGTCAGGTACAGCAGTTGGCTCCTTTTGGCTCAGACATTTTGGAGAGAGGCTGAGTTGTAAGTTTTGATGTCAAATGTACAGTACTGTGACTGACAAGGTAGTAATAAATTGTAACTCCATCTGTTGTGTACTGTGTATTTAGTAGTTTTATTTTACAAGTTTCTTTTCCATTATTTTCCTAATGATTTTACTCAATGAATGTGCTATATTCCTGTGCCAACCTGTTTAACATAGCTTTGAGGACACACTATGAATGCAAATACATCAAGTAGAACTGTTCTGAAGAAGTACTGCCAATTTTTTCCTGCTTAGTCCTTTGAAGGAATTTTCCTTAATTTCTGCCCCTCACCTTTACCCTTTTGCTGCTCGTTTACACTGGTGTTTGTGGGTAGTGCAGCTGTGGAGGTGACATGAGGTGACCCTGTTGTGGTTTGCTGTGAAGCAGAGGGAGCATGTGTGATGGCTTCCTATCATACCACAAAGGCTGCTGGGTTTGTGTTTTGGTGTCTCATGATTTTGAGCAGTGAGCAGTGATGAGAATATGTCTAAATGGTTGCTAGAAGTGAAGAATATTACTTCCTCTAATATCTTCTCCCTGAAATGTGAGTTTATTTTTATTCCCTCTCAGAAACATTCACTCTTACAATCTTATTTAGGTAGTTTCTTTAACCTCTCTTTGCCATTATTCATCAAGAGATATTTATGTTCACTTCCTTCCACCACGCTGTTTACAGCCAGAACAGTAACAGCTCTTGAAAAGTTGATCTGAACCTTTCTTTTTTTCCAGCCATCTAAGCTGAGCATAATTGCCCAAATTGTGTGCCTTCTCTGTCCCCTGTCACCTGGTTGTCCCCCATCTGACACTCTCTCCTTGTTTTTAGCACTTGTACAATGTGTAGAAAAGGATCAAGAAGGCATTTTAACTCACGTAGCCTGTATACAAGTGAAATAAGGAGCCAGAAAGCCACTGAATCTGCATAAAAGGAAAGATATACTGTAGATATAATTACTTGTGACAAAGGATTTTCTGGATTTACTGAAGTATGAAAATATACATGGATGTTTCCCTCTGCAGGTTGTGCAATATGTCACATTTTGTACTTTATTAGATGCCTACACAAGATAATGGAATGATCATATTTTCTGTAGATACAATACTCTTAGCAAAATATAATTTTATCAATGTTAACTGCATGGTTCAGTGATTATGATACTTACATGCATAAACCCCCCCCTTACAATTCTTTAATTAAAAAGTTGTGTACACAGTTTCTATATCATGTCCCATTTTCTTTACATAAAATTTCATTACTCAGAAGAGACCTCTTGGATTACTTTCCCGTACATTAAAAAGCATGACTACATCTTATTATTTTAGTAGTTCAGTAGTATTGAGTATCTTCCTCTGCAGACTTGACATGATTTTGATACACATTTACTTACAGCTGTCAAAGCTGTAGTCTGTGTATGTTGTTGTGGCTTCCTTGTTCTTTGAAGGTTGTTGTACAGTAGCTGTGCATGTTATGGTGAGATACTCAGGTGTTCTGTGTGGAGAGTCTGTAGAGCACAGACTGTTGGGTAAGGCCATAAGAGAGAAAAAGCACATTTTCCTCAGTGCCTCATGTAAGTAACTTGGTGGTTTGGCCTAAATATATACAGGAGATTATCTCCAAATCCTCCTATTTTACTCATTTGCTTTGCACAGTGAGAGCTTGAGTAGTAGGTTGGTGTGACTTCTCTGATGTTTGACTCAAGCTTGCAGAAGAGCAGCCCAGAGTATCAGAAAATAAGCTGACTGTTTTTTGAAAACATGTGTGTACTTGTCAGAATACTATTTCTTGGCTATATAATAATTTTGGGATCTACTGGTACCTGCTGTCCATAACCACAGCACAGTCTCAGGATTTATGCCTTTCTCTCCTCTGACTTGTCCTGATTTTACATCACTGTAAAATAACATAGCTGCACAGACAAAATTTAGCCCCTATTTTGTTTTTCATGTTTGTATGGATTACATTTTGAATTCTAGTGCATTGCAAACCTCATAATGATCTGCCAACAGCAAGAGAAATCTATGATATTGAATTGTGTCCTCAATAACAACACAAAGTGCATAGTGACTAAAAATAGAATGTATTTTTAGTACATTTGGGTGAATTTGAGCATTTTCAAATATGTTTACCTGCTTGATATCCTTGCTGCTGTCATGCTTCATAATACATCATAATAATTAGTTTAGCACAGAAAAGCAGAAAGATATAGGAAACCTTATGGGAAGAAAGACATTGAAGTTTTCTGGTGAAATTCTTTATTATCGTGTGTTCTTTTGATTTGTCACTCAAATATTGAATTACCAGCTTGATTAATAGTTATGTGATAGTATATTGAGCCTGATGTTTTATGTAGAATAAAACTAACTTCTGTTTCTTAAAACTGAATCCTCTCTGCAGCAGAAAACAGGAAAGAGGAGTAAAGCTTATAATGTAACTATCTCAGGTGCAGTTGTACTATGTGTCTTTGAAAAGTATAAAAAATGAGTCAAAGCTTGTGATGGAATTTTCTAATAAGCAAGTGTGCATCATAAAATAATGGCATGAGACTTGCCACTATAAAATAATGGTTTTTTTCCTAGAAAGATCAACCAACACATGTTCACTGCTAAGTAAACATGCAGTGCTACACTGGGGCAGGGTTTCTTGGGGCTATTGCAACTTTGAATTGACTTAGTAATATTGAGTTTTCTGCTAGATGAAACAATGGAAGCAAACCTTGAGATAGCCTGGAAAAAGAATGGCTTATAGCTTGGAGAAACAATTTTTTATGCAGTTGGAAATAAATTAACCTTCTTTGTAGTTAAAGGTAGAGCCATCAAATCCACCCTGCAAAATAAAAACTGTAAGTATTTTGTGATACTCCAGGCAGCTGCCAGATTATTAGGTGAAGTCACTAAGAAATGGAAAGTATGCTTTTTGTGGAAATTGTGTCGAAAGCTCTTTTGTGTTAAAAAATTCCTGCTGCCTGATTCTAAAATTTTCTGCTATGAATTAATTACCCAGCTAGGTTACTTCTGCTGTAATTAGTTCTGCATTAGTGGAATGCATCTAAATAAATTAAAAAGGTGAGAATTCTGCTCCATTCCACTCTGCTTTTCAGCTTCCTTCAGTTCAAATTTTTAGGATAAAGAAAAAAGGCTTCTAATTAATTTTTTCCTTCACCTGCAAAATTCACAACACATCACTTGGATGAACATCTGTTTTGTTTTCTCTCTGTAGATACCACGAAGATGTGTCTAATCCTCACCAGCAATTCTTTCAGCTTCTCTGATGCTGGCTCTGACTTGTTCCTACAGCTTATTTCAGTGGAGTGTGCAGAAAGAGCCCTGTTAGTGCTCACTGTGCTGTTAGGTGTTACCTGTTGCTTTTCCTCAATAGCCAAAAACTGAGATAAAAGTTATCTTGGTTTGACTTGCATCAATTCTTAAGAAGGGGGAATTTTGTATAATAATATTATTAATAAATTTCTCTTCCTTTTGCAACAACATCATCTATAGTACTTATTCTTACTTACTTCTCTCTTTTATATTACTTGGTCAGATTATCTCCTCAGCTTGATGATATGGGAACTTTCCTATACTACTCAAAATTGAAAGTATAGTTGAAAGATTTCTGTGAATTCATTATTTTGGCTTAGGTATAGCTATCTTTATTAAATGCATCATGCTTTACTACCTGTAAATGTAGAAGGCATAAATCTCACACAGACTGTTGTTTGTATGTTGTGTAATGTAAGTAGGTCTGGAAATGCTGCAGTGTCACTGCATCGATTCTAACACCTAGTAACTATTATAACAACTAAATAAAATAAGATAAATGAACAATTTAGATGTTTTATATGCAGTGTCCTACTAAAGGAGCAGAAGAAGGCATAAATATTCTTTATAGATAATGATAGGAATTGTTCTTATAACAGTGTTATAATATTATAATTTAACAGTGTTTATTTGTAGTATTATATGGTTATATAAGAAGTTTCTGAAATGTCCACAGAAACGTTATTGAGTCATTGTTGAGGTAAATAATATTTACAGCTGCCTAAATTTAGCCTGTGCAACCCTGTTTGTGTAGCTCCACATCTCTGGAAGGTTGCTTGGTATTTCTTAGTTAATGGAAATGTCTTTAATACTAGCAGTGAGATAAATGGGACCAGCTAAATAAATGCTGCTCAAAATCCAGGCAGATTTACCTTTGTAAACTGTGCTTGGAAGAGATGCATAACTGTCAAAGGAGCTGCCAGGCCATGTACATTGATGGGATTATGCAGATATGTCTCTGCTTGTTGCTAGAGGTTCACAAGGCTCTCATGAGACTAAAGTATAAAGAAAACCATTGATGTACCAGCACAAAAATCAAAGAATAGTCCAATAACAATCACAACAAGGAGAAGCAACTACCATATGCAGAGTAACTAAAGAGAACAATTGTAAACCTTGTTACTGAACAGAGAGTCTGAAGGATGAGTGAAAATAATAGTTTCCAGGGAATATAGGCATATTGATGTGAGTAGGAAGCAGCTCCTGCCAGGATTTGTCACCAATTACTTTTTCCCTATGCTGTAAGGGAGAACCCTATTGCTCTATTTAATTATTCAGAACTATGATATTGCTCTTCCCTAGTTTCTTCAGAAAGCGCTCAGAAAAAAATCCCAACCTTTCTAGAATACCTGTGTATGCAGTAAATTAAACAAGCTGTTGGCTTTTGGTATGATTTGAGAGATGTTGCCAAATAAATTATTTTTATTCAGATTTTAATTTTTAATTAGGTAGCAAAAAAAAAGAAAGATAACTAGCACTTTTGACTATATATATTAGAAATATTGTACATTTGATGACAACAGCTGCAGAATTTTGTGTCTTCTGTAAGTCTACTTTACTTTATATGCCAAATAGCATCATTCAGCCAAGCGAGCACATTCAAAGCATACCATCATTTAATAAGTTTTTTGAAATTCTTGGTTATAAGGATTCTTACGGAGTTTGTCATCTTTGATGGGAATAATTCAAGCACCTATAGCTCAGAACTGCCCCCTAAAATTTTTCTAGTGGTTCAAAGAATAAAAATATCACAGAATCAATTAGGCTGGAACATACCTCTGACAATACCTCTCCAGCTGCAGCTTGAGACTATAAAAAGGGATGTGGGAGAATTCATTTTTAAACCAGGAAAAACACCTGCTGTATGATTTTTCGGCACTGAAAGATTGGTATAACAGGTATAAATGACAAAGGAAATGCTCAGCAGGCAAGAAAGCCAGAATTCAAACAGAAGAATAGTAATGGGAATACCTAGACAAAAACAAATGTGAGAAGCATTAAAAAATGTTCATGAATTGGTTCAGTGGAAAATACTGAATTGCTGAAGAAAAAATACTAAATAAAAAAGTTAAGGAAAATTAATAATTGTGAAACAATACTGCATGAGATGCTGTTAAGCCTATGTGAAATAAGAAAGCATCCAATCACTTCTCTGATTTTTATTGTTGGTATTTGAGAGATGTTTTCTCCTAAGGTTAGCAGATTATAGCTATGTATTAAAAGCAAATTTCACAATTCTCCTCATGAATGAACAAGTACTATTTTATAAAATACTTACAATGCAGCTCACATGACATCAGGGCACTGAAAGACTGACAATAATCAAGAACATGCAGTGGAAACGTGTGAACACTGAAATTCAGAGGAGTTGTACTTTGCAGCACTTTTCCTCTCAAAGAACCTCCCTTTGAAGTTGATCAGTACTCTGCTCCTCAGAGGAGTTTGGGATGCTGTTGTTGGCACCCACATCACACGTGATTAAAAATGTTTACTTAAATGGCCGTTGGTATTTATGTCAAATTCTTAATCTTTGCCTTTGATAGTGTTCAAAAGTGATCCATAGCAAGAACAAAAAAGTTTGTTCAGATTTCCCTCAAGGAATGTGAAATACTCTGAACTCTATGAGACTGTAATGAGATGGAAAAGTTCTGCAATTTTCAGTGGTTCTAGGCCACGAATCATGTGTGCTGTCATGACTCAGGTAAAAGAATACTTTTCCTCTGTCATAAATAAGAGACATGCTTTTTCTCTGCTGTATTTGCTTTCTCTCTAATGCATGTTCTACTTTCTGTGGTACTGTCAAAAATATTATGATATAATGTTGTAGGAGAGTAAGCAATTCACTCATCTGGGATATGGAAATCCTGTTAATTTTAGAAGGAGCATTACATAAAATTGCATCATTGGCAGAGACTTTCATATTATACTGTGTTTATTAGAGAAAATATCTTTGCATTAGGTTCAAAGCCAGGAATTGATTTCCAAAGGAGCCAAGTGCCTATGTTGCTTAGATATTTTGAAAATCCCACTAGGTCTCTGTTTGCAGCTTCTTGGCACCTAAACACCCTTGAAAATCTGGCTTAAGAGTTATAACAGTAATACAAAGGAATAACAACTTGTTATTCATGCCAGAAGGATTTTACTGGCACTGAGCATATTGATGTTACACTGGGGAAAATTATATTTACATGTTTTAGACCTCTGAATTAATTATAACATAAAATAAAACTTTGTTTAACATATGTAAAGAATCTGTTCTCCAATACATTATTCCTTGTAGGGATTGAGATAAAGTGTTTTACCAAGTCTAGGAATGCTATAAACACGGAAGTGACCAGTGTTCAATGGTTGATTAGTAGTCTGGAAAAAAGACATGGAACAACCAAAACACATTGCTCAGCCTTAATGCCAGATCCATTCATATTATTATTTTTTTGCTTCCTTGATGCTATTCTTTTGCTTAAGCCTCTTAAAGTCAGCTTGTGCATTTTCCAGTTCCTATGAAAATATCTCATATAATTTCAAAATAACCTTGAAATTATTTATTTTGACAATTTTAATGTTATAAATCCAAAAGAGGAATAGATATTTTGGCTTCTGGGTTATCCCTAGGCAAGGGAAGAAATGAATCCAGTCTAATCTATGTACTGCACTATGTATATTTTTTTTTCATGGCCTCAGGAAGACCCCAGAGCTGAAAGCTCCATATTAATTTTGGATGGTTAGATTCTATTCTGATGAAAAGTATTTCTTTATATCTGCAATAATACAGTTGAAGCAGCAAGAGCTATAGGGCTCAGAAAATGTAAGCAATACTTTTACAATTTAATTTTAAACTCAGGGTCATAATTGCAGGAAACAGGTTTTGACTAATTTTCCTGAAACTCAGCTTGTATATCCATCTGTGATAAAATAACTGAAAATATAATTGATAGATCTGACTTAGGAATTTTTCCACCTTGCTTCCCCTCCTGAACATGAGCAGTGAGAATTGTAACACATAACATTTCTGATGTGTTGTGAAAGACTGGTAAAATCCAAGTTCTCTGCTATGATAAAAATAAAAACAACATGGGAATAGGGGTATTTACCACTGAAGTAGATTTGTGCTGAAGTAGATGCAGATGCTGTAAACCTGGTTCATTGTGCTCACCGTGCTCTAATAGAAATTTAGGGAGGTACAGAGCTGGATCCAACATGACACAGGCAAAAACCTTGGTGTAGTTCTGCAAGGAGAAGTACTCCCTCCTCCAGAGGAATGGAAATGGTCTCCATAACCTCCTCTGTAGCTGTTTGGAGGTCACTGGGTGCTTAAATGCAAAAAGGTGGAACTGAGCCATTCAGTCAGCTGAAGACCTGGTTGAAATTTTGAGGTGATTTGGCTGATAAATATTATTTGGATAGTCTTTGTAGGCAATGGCTGTTCTAAGGAATGAAATAATTTTTGCACCTGTGTGGAGTATTTCTGTTGAAGAAGTCCCAGCTGGTAGAGAGCAAGTGATGTTTCTGCTTGTGTAGCACCTGCTTTTGGTTTCAGAGGGGAAACAAGGAAATTACTTCAATGGATGGTGACATTAAATACAGCTGTGGCCTGGCAGAAAGCATGTTACCTCTATTTTACCCAAGTGAAAGCACTTCTACCTTGCATCATGGATAGGTTCAAAGCTCCAGCTGTAATCTCCCAGAGGAAGAGACAGAAAGGGTTGGATTTCCCAAAACATTCCTGCAGTTATGAAATAAAGTTCAGTAACTTTGTCATTTTTATTATGCAGAGGAAGATGGGGATGACCAGAAGGATGTTTTTGATGGAACTGGCAAGAAGAAAAGGTTTCAGAGTAGAAAGTGAGCTAAGGTAGGAAAATGTTTATATGTTTTGGAATGACATGTAATAATGCTTTTTGAAGCATTTTAATTCAATAAATATAGTCATACAAGTGACTGTGATTGAAACTTTTGCCTGTGTTTTTAGTGGATATACTTGGCTCTTTCCATTATAAATATGTTTCAGGAGTTGAGTGGGTGTTCACAGTATGTGGTTTATTTCTGTTGTCTTCTGGACAGAGAGCAGGGAAAGCACAAAGCTTAGCAAAATTTCTAATTTTTCAGTTTTAAAATGTGCATTTCTTATTTATCTTAAATCTGTCAATTTTCATGTGTCTGCATATAAATTGTGTCCTTAACTCATCTGAATTAGTCAGTGTTTATTTCCTCTTTGAAGTCAGGTTAAGATTAATCTAAATGTAATGGCCAGTTTCAAAAACAAAAAAAAGTTAAATGTACAGGACTGGAAATTGTGATGAGTTGAGGGGAGCATTTGTCTACATCTTCTTTGGTATTACAATATTTAACTTTTTTACCCTAATGTGAGTCTCAAAGTTATGGCTTATGCTTTGATACAATCTGGAAGAGCACTGGACAAAAATCACAGGAGTAAAATACCGCAGTGGCATTTGAGAGTGGAAACATCCTCCAGATTCAGGTTTGTCTGGTTTCAGCAAACCAACCCATTCTGAAGGAAGCCTTCCTCCAAACAGTGCTTCACATAAGTGCTGGTTATGTCATTATGCAGCTTTCCAAAAGCTGCATCATTATCTAGGTTCTCTGAAAAGCTGGAGGAAAGCCAAGTATTGATCACGTCTCTGGATCTGCACAAAGAGAGTACACAACTAGGTCCTCCCTATAAAAGTGTATTTCTACAGATGTTTTTTCAATCCCATCAACTTTTAAAGTCTGAGGAAGAAAGGAGGGTGAAATAATTTGTAAAGCAAGATTGAAGCAGGTATTGAACAGAAGTAAGCCATTAGCATCTGATACAAAACTAATTGAATTCCTGGGGAAAAAAGAAATGAAGAGTGCTGTTCTGGATCCTACGTTAATAATCTATAGAAGACTGTGTAAATGCTTTATCTGGGCTGCTTTGACACACAGGTATTTATTGCCAGTATTTTAGACTTTCTGTAAGTTTTATGAGGCAGGTGTTATGTTCATTTTCAGCTTAGCTGCTACTGGATAAAACAAAACTATTTAACTGTTGATTTTTGTTTTTGAAAATGCCAGAGGAAATGCTAAATTTGTTATGTTCTGTGCCAAGAAAATGGCACAGCTGTACAGGTACAAGAGGAAACTGGAGCACAGCAGCTAAACAGCTGCTGTGAGCATAGTTATGGCAAAGTTCCCAGCTCTGCAGCTTGGTACAAATACATAACATATGAATATTTTATATGAAGTGAAATAAACCACAGGAAGCAGAAGTTCTATGTCTCTAACTGTTTTTTTTTTTTTTGTAACTCAAGTATAAAGGTGTGACAGTTTAATTAAAGTAGGACCTAGCAGGGTTAAATAATAATAAATCCAACACTATTTCATGGAGATTCACTTAATCTGTGTTTGTAATCTTTTAGAAAAAAATAAGTTGGGATTTATTCTTTTTCAATGGACTCTGCTCTGCAAGTTCCACTATATGGAGAGAAAAAAAAAGTTGTGCTATAGCATGAAACATATTTCTGAAGTACAGTCCTTTAAGCACCTTTCTTATAGTTAAAAAATACAGCATGTTTATTGCATTGGAGAGTTATTTGATAACAGTTTTCTATGGAGCGATTCCAGTGTTTGTCGTGATTTCACAACTTAATGAAATTGGTGATTACTCATTTGAATAAGGATCACAGGGATAGGCCAAGGGGTTTTCTTGGTTTTCTGGAAGCTAATTTGCTTTGGAAGGTTGTGCAGTCTGCCTTTAACAGCACACATCATCTTTTGATGCTAACCAGCAATCCCCACCAGTGGTGTCCTCTCTGCTTCCACAGGCTGATGGCTCCACTTCTCCAGGTGTTACAGAGGGGTTGCAGAGCAATCTGTCAGGTCCTCCACTGGAAATTTACTGTGTAAATTGTAAAAATGCATACTGTGTATGCAGAAGGCTGTCACCATCATGGGCTGGCAGAAAGTCACAGACTTTCAAATGGATGTGGCTGCCATTAAGACAATTTATATTCCAACTCTAACTTTCCTTTTGTAAAAACACTGTCAAATAGTGGCACTGCCTGTCTGTGCCTTTCCTGCAAGGAGTTTAGGAATCTGTTGCCTGATAGAAATTAATGTTGGAATATATTTTCTAGATACTTAAGTCCTACAAGTTGATGGAAATGAAGAATTTTCTCTCATGTTTTTTTGTGTGGGTGACAGCACCCTCATGGGGTGCATAGGGAGCAGGAACACTCAGAATAATTCAAAATTTCCTACCAAATCTCTATTTTTCTAAACTTTCTGAGAAGCATCAGAAGCCCAGACAGAAACTTACAGATCATCCTAAATATGCGCGTAATATTTTTTTGAAACATAACTTTGTCCCTGTCTATTATTTTACTGTGACAGGTACAGAAGTGTCTCTTTTTAATCTTTAAAAGGATCACCTTTTGATCAGGTGGTCCTTTCCAATGTTGTTCTAGTACAACAACTGAAATTTACTGCAATAACATTTGTGTTATTGTATTTTTAGGCAATGTATACCATATAATGTATTGATTAAAAATTCAAGCTGCAAATTTTGTATTCACTAAACCACCAGTTTTGTTGTACTGGCTTAGCAGCAAGGAAATTGTGTTTATATGGAGCATGTAGTTAATGAGATTTAATTCATGAACATTTGGCAATGCCATATGTAATGAACAGCTTCATACAAGTGCAGAAGACTTAAATATTAAATAATTATTGTTAACTGACTTTTTAATGTTGCAAAACTTTCACTCATTGATGGGGAATGTTGGGAAGAGGCTTTCAGGTGTTGTCAAGCAGCCTTTTAATTATGGTACTGCTTGTGTAAGCTAAATATTTTCAGAATTGCAAAGAATGTATATTAGGTTAGTGTCTATGGAAGGTAAATGATCCTTCAAGAAAGAAAATGCTGCACTTACAGGAGCTGTCAGACTATAGTCTTTCCTCAAGGTAGAGTCAGTGACGTGAATAAATATATGGTGATATGAAAACTTCAGTGCTTCTCACATCCTAACATACAATATACACTACAATTTTCAGGAAGTGGATGGTACGTAAATATGGAAATCACGGCTCTGTATCTGTGTGCAGTTGGATTCAGTGGAAAAAAAAAAGAAAACTTTTTCTTGTACTTCTTGACAGTGATTCTGTCACTCATATAGTGGCTGAGAACAACTCTTACCAGGAGGTGCTGGACTGGCTGAAAGGACAGGCTGTGGGTGACAGCTCCAGGTTTGAGCTACTGGACATCTCCTGGTTTACAGCCTGTATGGAGGCAGGAAGACCAGTGGATTCAGAAATGAAGTATCGTCTCATGGTAAGACAGATCCTGCAGTGTGAATACAGTGATATCCAAAATGAATGGCTGAGATTTTATTTATTTTTTTAACCTTATATATATATATAAATAAAACTGTGTTGTGTTATTATTTTTGAATTTTAATATTTTTTCTGTTAAATTTGTATAAGTAGTTCACACAGATTTAAAAATAGATTAAAAACACCTTCCATGCCTTCTTTATCAGTGTCTGGTGATGCTGACTGTGCCATCACAGGTTACAAACTGGTAAATGCAGAATGGTTTGGGCTGGAAGGGACCTTAGAGATCATTCAGCTTCCACTGCCCTGCCATGGGCAGGGATAGCTTCCACTAGATCAGGTTGCTCAAAGTGCCATTCAACCTGGCCTTGAACACTTCCAGGGACAGGGCATCCACAGCTTCTCTGGACAACGTATTCCAGTGCCTCAACACCCTCTCAAAAAAAGAATTTCTTCTGTATATCTAATTCAAATTTCNCTTTCAGGTGTTGTCAAGCAGCCTTTTAATTATGGTACTGCTTGTGTAAGCTAAATATTTTCAGAATTGCAAAGAATGTATATTAGGTTAGTGTCTATGGAAGGTAAATGATCCTTCAAGAAAGAAAATGCTGCACTTACAGGAGCTGTCAGACTATAGTCTTTCCTCAAGGTAGAGTCAGTGACGTGAATAAATATATGGTGATATGAAAACTTCAGTGCTTCTCACATCCTAACATACAATATACACTACAATTTTCAGGAAGTGGATGGTACGTAAATATGGAAATCACGGCTCTGTATCTGTGTGCAGTTGGATTCAGTGGAAAAAAAAAAGAAAACTTTTTCTTGTACTTCTTGACAGTGATTCTGTCACTCATATAGTGGCTGAGAACAACTCTTACCAGGAGGTGCTGGACTGGCTGAAAGGACAGGCTGTGGGTGACAGCTCCAGGTTTGAGCTACTGGACATCTCCTGGTTTACAGCCTGTATGGAGGCAGGAAGACCAGTGGATTCAGAAATGAAGTATCGTCTCATGGTAAGACAGATCCTGCAGTGTGAATACAGTGATATCCAAAATGAATGGCTGAGATTTTATTTATTTTTTTAACCTTATATATATATATAAATAAAACTGTGTTGTGTTATTATTTTTGAATTTTAATATTTTTTCTGTTAAATTTGTATAAGTAGTTCACACAGATTTAAAAATAGATTAAAAACACCTTCCATGCCTTCTTTATCAGTGTCTGGTGATGCTGACTGTGCCATCACAGGTTACAAACTGGTAAATGCAGAATGGTTTGGGCTGGAAGGGACCTTAGAGATCATTCAGCTTCCACTGCCCTGCCATGGGCAGGGATAGCTTCCACTAGATCAGGTTGCTCAAAGTGCCATTCAACCTGGCCTTGAACACTTCCAGGGACAGGGCATCCACAGCTTCTCTGGACAACGTGTTCCAGTGCCTCAACACCCTCTCAAAAGAAGAATTTCTTCTGTATATCTAATTCAAATTTCCCCTCTGCTGGTGTAAAGCCATTACACCCTGTCTTACCACTGTGTCCTTGTAAAAAGTTCTTTCTCCAGCTCTCTAGTAATCCCTTAAATTACTGGAAGGCTGCTGTTAGGTCTTCCTGGAGCTGAACAGCTGCAGCTCCTGTGCAATATCCATCAATGAAGCACTTGTTGCTGTTCTGCTACTTGTGGTACTTGCTCAAATACATCAATATCACAGTAAATATCCCAGGGAGAGCAGTGCATTTCAATGGGCTGTTGATGGCATACTTGGCCTCCTTAAAACAATGCAGAAATATTACAACTTTTGCTGTTGCAGGGTGATCAGCTAACAGCTAGGCCCTTGAAGGACCTATGAAAAGAAGACTGATGTAGTCTGTGGACATGTGTTTACAGATTTGGCACCATCAAGTAAAACTGCTAAGAGAAAAAAAGTTTTATTATATTCTATTATCTCTCAGTGGAAGCTGTAAGTCAGAGGATATTGAAAATGACAGGCTGATGATTTGATGCAGTGTTTGACCTTGAGGCAATGGATGATGATGTTTTCCTCTGACCTATAGCTGACAAAGTATCTGCTAATTTCTCAGATTGGAGCATAGTGAGAAGCAGTGGTACTCAATACCTCGGCACAGACTGTGAGTTTTGGGGGTTTGGTGGGGATGCCAGGCGTGCTGTGCCCAGCTTGTGCCACTGAGCCATGAAATAGGCCCAGCACTGCAGCTGGAGGAAGCTGTTCCTCATCCTGCACCCGCCCGAGCCGAGCCGTGATGGGTTTAATGTGCGCTGGCAAAGAAATTCATTCGTATGTCAAGAGAGCTACAAGTCTGATCTAAATCTCTCTGAAGTAAAGTGAGGGATCCCTGCTGATTCCTGAGGGTCTGGATTAGGCTCTGTGTGACCACGCTGGGGCCGTGGCAGGATGTGCAGCGTGTGCCCTTCTCTGAGGCACACAATGCCTGAATATTTAACAGCAACATTGTGCTGTTCGCTGCTTCTTCATTTTGGTATTTAGATTATGAAGGATGACTCATAAATACCATCCTTTCCCAAGAAAAACTCTAACTCCTGATTATTTTTTTCCAGTCATATTGCATTTTCATTGCCAGATAATATTTTCCAAGTTTTTACATATAAGAATTACTGTTTAATAACAGTTTGGGTTGGGGGGGAGGGGAAAGTGAATGCACCAGATGGAGCTGTCACTCTCAGACTCAGCATGATTCCATGACAGAATGTGTGTTTATATTTGAAATCCTTCCAAGGATATATTTTTGCAATAAATTTATAACATTTTCCAGTGAATCTGCTGAAGGGAGAATATACCAAAGAAATTAATACAGAAAGAAAAAATACAAAAGGAAGCCTTGTAACTACTGCTTTATTTTATCTTACAGGCCATAAAAATATAAATACAGGGAATGCAAAGAAGTTCTCTAAACAAGTAACCATGAACAAAATCCTGTGAACCTTCCTGAGAGTTTCACATCAGCATTAAAAGTAAAACAAATTACCTTTTATGTACATTCTTAATTTCAGCAACATGAGGAGACCTATAGATTCAGATAGCTCAGAAAATATGTTTTCATAAAATATTTTTTTCTTTTCAAAACAAGAAACAACCTTGTCTTTCTCCAAAATTCCTCCAAAATTTTTTTAAGCCAATGAGAAGTTTTTTTTTAAGGCAATGGAACTGCCTTAGTTTTATGTAGAACTCCTTTTGAAATATTGGTGTACCATAAACTTCTGAAAAAGGTATCAGCACTGTCAGAAGATCATAATTATACTGTGATACTGTCTCTGCAAGTAAAAGCTTATGTTTTTATTGAAACATAAAGATTTCATGCTAATAAATGTAGAGTACAATAAGAAAGCCAGTGACAGCTATACTCTTATTTTTAAAGCTTATAGTTAAAACCAATCTTAATTATATAGTTGCTCTGAAGTAATAAACATTTTGTAAAGCAAACAAGGAGAAAAGAATTCTAGGAGTGTAGCAAATTTTAAAGTAATTTTATTATTGCAGTGTCATCATGGTAATTCTTTTTCTGCCTTGAGAAATGAGGAAAGATTGAAGTAAAGGTTAATTTTCTTTTTAAGTACTAGACCGAACTCATACATAATGTAATTTAATTGGAATTTCACTGAAGACAAATTTGGTTCGTTATGTCAGACTTGTAAAATGTGAAATGAAAGTGAATTAACAAACCTTGAACTTATGCTAGATCATGAAGGTTTTGAAGTAAAAGGAATGGATTTCAGTGGGGGAATGTTTAGGGTGAAATCTTGTCCCCATGTAGTTTTGTGGTCAAATTCCCATTAATATCATAGCAATAAATTTCATCTTTCAGATCCTACAGTAGCCTATTTGGAAGGTTATTCTTCATTCAAGACATTTGTTTTACTGCATTAGTAAGAAAGAATGCCCTTCTTCATGCAAAACAAGGGGAATAAAGTCAGAGTTACAGACCATTAGTAACATCCTAATTACAATTGTCATTAAAGTACATCTTTCTGCGGTAGTGAATGATCCAAGAGATGCTCTGATGTCAGTGATTTATAGAGAATAAAAGGTTGGTTGACCAGATTTAAGATGGACAGAATTATTATTGATTCATTCAGTCACAGTTGACTTTTAGGGCTAGTAGCCATCATTTAGTTTAATAAGCTTTGGAAATATGGCAGCCAAATTTCTGCTTTAAAAGGGAAGCAAAATATTTCTGTGGCAAAGGTCAGCCCTTGTGCAGAGACACCTTTCCTACCACGAGCAGATGGGCATCCTTGACAATAGACATGGACATGAATAGGTACACAAGGGCAGCCCCACCTGCTAGAAAGTAGGGATGTTTCCTGGGTTATGGAAGAGAAAGAGGCAGAGGGGAGACTTTCAGAGGGATAAAAAGAGAGGAAGAGATCTGTAAGGGTTGCTGCACTCTCAGTAGCCTTATGAACTCTGCTGTGACTGCATCTCTTCTATCTTTTCCTCAGTCCGAACCCAGAAGTTGTTAGCTAATTAGTGGTTTTTTTTTGGTGTTTTTTTTGTTTTTGTTTTTTTTTTTTTTGTAGAAAGTAAAAGAGATTTATTTATTTGAAGAAAGGATTTTTCTCCACACTAGGGAAAGAAAGTACCATCTTTTGATCCTTTGTCTTATCATGTGTCAGGAAACATATTTAACATTTTCTGGAGCATCTCACTCTGTTTCATTGTGAAAGAGAGAGGCTGTAAGTAATGGAAGAAATCCTTCACACTGACAGTCTGAGTTTCTCAGGAAATAAAAATGAAACTTATAAACTGTATGCCTTCTCTTTATAAAATGCTGGATATCAGAGGACTTTATTATTTGGTCAGTGCTGCCTGGGCTTTACAGAGCTGCTGGCTGGTTGTCTCTGTGCACTTCATTCACTCCTGCTTCATTTACTCCCCGTTATTTTCCTATGTCATTATACTTCTTGGTGTAATTTGACAAAGAGCAAAGTAGTCCCCCACAATATTAATTCTGCAACCAAGTCTGTCTGCTTTACAAATTGATGCTAGTGTTAAAGGCTGTTTCTCCTTCTTATGCCATGTGGAAAATGTCACTGTGAAAGAGTAGCAAGTGACATTCACTGCAGCCTGGATGTGGGGTAGAAACTCTGACTAGCTCTAGTGATTAAGTAACATACACATTTGGATATTTTTCAGTGGTTGCCCCTGTGCAGTCTACTGCAAATTCATTTTAATGTAGAGTTATCTAAAAAAAAAAAAGGAATTTTTAATGCTTATGTTTTTCCATTTTTCTCTTATCTTTAGTTGTTTCTTCCCAGTACTAGAAATTACTTTTGATATAGTGAGTTTCCAGGATTCCTTGTTCTACACTGTAATTGCTATTGATGGAAGTTTAGGTTTGTCCTGTAATTGGTACAAACAATTTTTTTCCCATCTAGTTTTCCCACCAAATATAAATTTGAGCAGTATCAATTAGGCTCATATTCTGCTGCTGATAGATCATTTCTATAGTTCACAAGCAGGCATCATAGTATTTCCTGCAAATCAGACTGTAGTAATTATTGTTTGCCAGATGCTTTTGCTGTTAATTTCTAGCCAAAATTTCTTCTGTTATATATAATCAAGTCCAGTCAACTAAATGCATACTTTTCCTGATTAAAGAAAATGCTCAAATAACTCTACTAAGGCAGGAATAGGATGTTTATGTCCAGTCTATCACACTCTTAAATGCATGGATTTTCTGCATTAGTTTTGCCCTCCTCCACAGTGCTGGCTAATGCTGCGTGTAGGGCTCTTGTTCTTTGTGTGTCTGTGTCCTAGAGGAGGTAACAGCTTATTATACATTCCATTCAGTAACATTCTGTTTGTTCACAGTCTTTGCAGCTGGCACTATCATTTCAAGCAGTATATTAGCACTAATCAATCATAGTTTATATGATTTAAAATCAATTTTAAAATATAATTCATGAATGTGTACAGAAGTGGATGAGTTGTGGTGTTGTCCTGACTGAAACCCATTTTGGTTATTCCCAAGACTGGTCTTACACATAAAATAGCTTTCTTCCTTTCAGGGTGTGCTATGAAAACCACCATATAATTTGCTTGCACAACTGAAGGAGCAGTGAAATGCCTTTTGTGGGTGTGTGGATACTGTTATTTAACTATGTATCAAATACAAAGGCAATTTAGCATGAAATTATAATTGGGGGTGTGGTTATGAAGATATATACATGCTTATAGGTTTGCTAGCCTTTGTGGGATTGGATACAGGGGAAAAGGGGCTCATCATTCCATTATGGGTGTGAAAATTTCTTTTATGTATTTTCATGGTATTTTTTATTGTAATTGTTGAACCCTTTCCCTGTGGCTTTTGGATAGTGCAGTGCAAAAGGACTAAGACCAAAACATACAGAGAACTGCTGAAGGTACTTCATGTTTCTGAAGTATTTCAGATTTGGCACATTAAAGAAAGTGAAGGAATTGAAGGACTGGGTATATAAAGCAGCAGAAAACCAGTGTGAGATTGCCTTTTTCTAGGTTCTTCCTAGTCAGGACATTCACATGTTGAGGACTTGTGCTCAGGACTCTCTTTTGAGAGAGTCTGAATTTGAGAGATTTTCTGAATCCTACCTTTCAAGAGGAATCCCATCTTTCAGGGGTGGGTTGCCCACAGACCTGTACGACCCTGGAGCAAAATTAGGTGAAAAGTGAATGAGCATGGAGGCAGCCTGGAGATTGGGAAATGCCCATTCAAGTCTTGGCATCTGGCTCCTTTGCCTTGCTTCTGTGAATGTGTAAAAATGATGTCTGGGTTGGCTCAGCATCTGTGGGAATTGGCTAAGGGAGAAATCACATCACTACCTGGCTGTTGGGTGAATAAAGGGTGGTGATTACTCTTCTGTAGCTGTTTATAAATGTTTCCTTCACTCTAAAATGACTCCAAAATTAAATATTTAGCTGAATGAATTAAATCCAAAAGAAAAAGCCTTCTATCATTTTACCTGCAAGAGGGGAGAAAACTTGATTTCCAATTCATACAAAAATTTTTCCTCCACTACTGAACTTAGCTACAGACTGTGAAAAAGTCAATCGAACAGTTCTCTTTGGTCTAATATCCCTAATCCTGTATTGAATAATCCAATGTTTTCTGTGAAAACTGTGTTTTAGAGCTTTTCTGCTCTTAAAGTTTTGTAGTTTTTCAAACTCACTGCAATAGTGAGAGTAGTAGACACACACATCATTTAGAAAGACTTTTTTTTTTAATGTTGGCACCATTGAAAACTCCCTGCAAGTACTTACTGCAGAAAATCAAAAATCCCAGTAATCACCAGATAAACTGTACTGTCAGTCCAGCTAATGTGAAATCAACTGTTTTTCATAGGAGGATGACAGGAGCATTATTATTTTCTTGTCTGCTCATCAAAGGTTTGTATTTTGGGCTCATGAAATGTACTTTTTTGTACTTTTAATCTATTTGCCATGTGTGTCACGAATTCTTCTTTTTTTTACCCTTGTTAGGAGCAATGCCAATCTCCTCCTCTGAATACACCTGAATTGGAAATGTCAGCATTTATTGCAACAAAAGTATCTCAGTATTCATGCCAGAGGAAGACAACTTTAAATAACTACAACAAGAAATTCACGGTAATGTTTATTCTATCAATAAAATAAAAACTAGTATAATTAGAATAATTACTATGGTACTTGCCTCGGTATTTTCTGTTGCACCCTCAGCAAATTCATGAGTAAACAGGCAGCATAATAACAATTTAAAAAATTATAAATCTGCCATACTTAAATTAAAATTGAGTGCAAGCTTAATTGCATCCTCTAAGTATTGCTGAAAGCTTAACACAGTGGATCTTTAAATACATTAATAGCTTGTAAACACATGAATTTTTAAAACAAATGATAGAATAACATTCCAAAAATATCTTTTAGCCTTTCATCACAGCCTTATTTGATAAGCTGGAAGTATGATAAACAAAAGTTTGGTTTAGGTGAGTCTAAGGTTCTTCAGAGTTGCTGTGCTGCCTTTTGGTTTGCCCAAGTTCAGTTCTTCAAAGTTTGGTTCTAAACTTCAGATTTTCACAACTGAGCAATTATGAAATCAGACTGCACGTTAATTACTTTAACATCACAAAACCCCCTTTGAATTGTCTAGTTAAATAGAAATCTTGGAGACTGTCATATATCCTAGTTAATGCTCATAAAATTGCACATTTCAGAGGGTATGAAGGGTCTGAGTCCTCTGGTCTAAATTCCTCTGGAGTTATTGTGCTTGATGGCTCCTCCTGGCTCGAAATACTCAGTGACCACTATTCAAAAGGAAACATTTCTCAGAGACTCCAATGTTGTGAAGTCTAAATATATCTGGCATAGTTACATGCATATGTTTCAACTATAACATCAAACGCTTCCTCATTTTTCTAAAGCTTTATTTTGTTATTATTTATAATTTTTATGATTCTACTTTGTGTGTTCCTGTAAATACATACAAATATTTCAAGAAAATATTATTTGTAAGGTTCATATAAAAAGAATAGCAACAGATACCAGTTATTTGTGAATATAAACCCTTTACAAGGTAAACACTAAAACCTCTGGGAATTCAGAGCTAAAGATAAACCTACAAGGAACTCAAAAATATCTTAATCTGGGAACGCACAATTAAAAATTAAACAACCTAAAATTTGGCTTGTAGTTATGCTTTGAAACAATCAGCAATTGCATCAAATATATGTTACTATTTATGGTAGTCAAGTAGGTTAAACTCTTTACTTATTTACAAAAAGTCCCTTTTTGAGCAATGTGGTGGGAATTTAGTTTTGAGCCTGAGGTTGGACTAGAGATCTCCTGAGGTTCCTTCTAAGCCCAATGTTTCCAACATTCCCAAAACTGCTTCTTTTGAAATGGTTTTATTTCCCCACCTCCTGCTAGAAAAACAAGGCTGTGATTGTAACCATTTAACCTCTTGAAAGCAGCAGTTCTTTTTCACTTATAAATATCAAATACAAGCTGCTGTAGGGGAAAATGTCAGACGAAACATAGTATGACTGAAACATGTAAAATACCAAACTTCTTGAAGAAATAGGAAGTGTCTTAGTTCTACATTTCCTGAAAGCAGTAGAATGTAGGACCTGGCTCTGATGAATTTCCTATATTACAACATTTTGTCAGACATTCTAAAGGTAAAAAAATTAAAAGGAATGTGACAGATAATAGCAAAGTAAAATGGTTGCTCCCAGAAGACACAAAGTTGTTGATTTAATTGTCATTAGCATTTAGACCACATTCTTTGAGTGGTTTCTGTTATACCTGTGTTTCACAGAGGCAGTCCCTAAATTACTTCCAGGTTTATCAATGCAGCAGTCTTAATGTCAAAGTACAGCTTGTATTTGGTAAGTGAATTTAACTGAATATAACACATTTTAGTGAATATAACACATTTGAAGTGGGGCAGTTTGATGATGGGAGTACTGAGATTCCCTTCTGTTACCCTATATATCAAACATTTCTGGGTAGACCCTGGGTTTTGTGGTGACAAAGGTGTCAGTTTTTCATCTTCAGCATATTTTGAGAGTAACTTCTCAGAGTTCATGCTGTGTTTTGTTTCTGGAGGTGGAACTGGGCAAGTTATATTACATGAGTCTGGGCAAGTTATATTACATGAGTCTGTCTAGAATCAGCTAGATTGTAATGGAGCTCCTTAGGGCTGTTGCTGCTGTTCCTCACAGCCAAAGCTGGCAACGACGGCTGAAGGGTTGGGTGTTTATGGGCTGCCAGAACTGGCCCATGCCTTGGAGAACTGCCAGTTAGTCTGCCTAATGTCACAGGGGCCTGATTTTTAGATTTGCTGTTGTTTTGTTAGCCTTGTATTAATCCTATAATTCACGTTCTCAAATAAAAGTGTTCCAACAGATTTTTCAGTGTAGGCACTTAGCAAATGCACTGAAGCATTGGTATAATTCACTTGTGCATGCTGTGGGCAGCTAACCATTAAATGACAGATTTTCCTTGGGTCAATACCATACATCCTGAAAACTGGGTCCAAGCCATCTTGAGTTATGTGTTGATGGTAGCATTTTGTTATAACAACCCTATTCTGTGAGTCAGGGTTCTTCCCTTTTCTTGCAGATTTTCTGTTTTCTTTGGTTAGCTTGTCTTCTGATCATGCCCGTAACGGGGGTACAAACCTATTATTTGCTAATGCAGTCTTTGATGAATTCCTGAATCATCAAAGACTTTTTTCTTTAAAAGAAAGGTTCCTTTTACTGGACTTTGCCCTGATATGTTGTATCCAGTTCCCCTTTCAAATAAGTAGTAGCTGTGTTTGAGAAAGTGTAGTAATTACATTGGAACAGTCACTGATAGGCAGCAATGTGGGTGCAGCAGGATTTGTGTTTCCTGGTTTCTTGAGAGAAGCACTTTTGGGCGCTTCATTTCTGAAGAAATTGATAATTAGTGATCCTTTTAAGTCTTGAGACCTGTTCTGCATATATTTAATCATAAAATACTACTTATTAAAAAAAAGAGCAGAGATATTTGATGAGAGCTCATGAAGAAAAAGTGGTGGTTTATATACTAGGTGCAATTTCTATGTTCAATGTCTCATGTTTCCTGTCTGTTGTAATAGCCAGAAAATAGCTTGCAGAAAGTTACAACAAACCAGTTTTACACACGGAAGAAGCTACAGAAGAGTTGACAAAAATTGCAGGTATCAAGGTTTCGTTATTGCGTTCAGCATGGGGCAAATCCCACTCAAATAATTTATGACCTGTTGTGTAGTAAGGCTTGTTGTGTGAAGAATACACTAAGAATGTCAGATGCCAAGGAGCAGACAGTGGAACCATGTTCCAGTTCATGGGGTAGAAGTGCAACTGCTTCAGACTTGGTCTTTGTGCAGTCTTTGGGTCCCAGTGCCTCAGGGCAGGCAGGCTGGGAACCCCTGCCACAGCCTTTGCTGGCCTGGGTGGTCCAGGAATGCACCTGAACACATCACCCTACTCAAAGGTGAGCCGTGGCTGCTCAGATGGGTAAAGCTGCAAAACAAAACAGCAAATCCTTTGGGTAGTGTCTGTACCGTAGCAAGTTTCCTTTATGTGCGTCTTAAATATTAATGTTATTATGGAATATAATATTACAATATTGTTCTCGGGCTTATTTGGAACTATCTTCCCTCTCCCACTGAAAATATACACTTGGAGGCTGCATTGTGTTTTCTTGGGCTAAAATAAAAGGAGTCGTTCTGCTGTGCCCAGGAGGGGGGTTGTTGGATTTAAATTCTAATATCAGACTGCAATAAAATTCAGAAAGACATTCTTCTGTGAGGAAAATACAATTTAATTCTTACAGAAGAAACTAATTAAGTCAGAGGCAAATGGTTCTGTGATTCTGAGGCTTATTGCTAATGCTACTGGATGTTACTCATGGTAATGAGAATGTGGATGTTGAGCACGGGAAAGATGCCTGGTTTCCTTTCCACTATGTTAGAGAAAAATAAAAAAGAAATATTTCTTTCTTCTTTTGTATCTACAGAAAAATGTATCAGTTATGCCAGTGGCTCAAGCAGTTATTATTATTATTATTTAATTTTAAAGCATACCTCAGAAGATCCTCAATTTCAGTTTTATAATGAACTTGGGAGCTGTGTGGTAGAAAACCACTAACTGCATGGATACTCTTAATAACATGTTCAATTAATTTTTTTTTTGGAGAATCATTCTCATATATTAGTTGAGAATCTTTCGGTTTTTGTTGGTTTCACATGAGTGATTTTTAGCATTTATAGTATTTTACTCTGCATTTTTATTGTATATAAGATGATTACTGGTAACTTTGTGTTGTTAATGATATTTTATCTTCTTAGTTCTTAAATACCAGATATTAAACGAGATTCAGAATTCCTCTCTACATCTGTCACCTTTCTTATTTTTAACACAATGCAGCAAAACCTTGGTGTTCTTTTGGATCTGACCCACTGGAATTTGGAAGTGCATTTAAACTCCAAATTTTTGCATAGTCCAAGTCTCACCAAAAAACGTCCACAACTTAAGAGATGGAAGTAAAATTTTCAATAACTGAAGAACTGAAATGTAGCCCAGCTCTGTTCCATATTTAATTAGAGCAGACCCTGCAGAATACTCTGAAGATAATGAGATTCCCGTGTGCTGGAAATCTCTGGAAATTTAGTTTCCTTTTAAACTGGTACTTTTTAAACAGGTAATCTGAATATTGATCTGATTGATAAAGTGAAGGTGACGTGCTTCACGTAAGACATATAATAGTTTAGAATAAATGGTAAATAACTTTCCTTTTTATATCCCCTTAAGTAGACTTCACTGGAGATCTGTTAGATTGTAGATTTTTATTAAATAATATTAGAGTTTTATATGCTTTTGCCCTCTAGAATATTACTCAATATGAGCTATGCTATTTAATAGACAGCAAGTCCAGTTGCTGTCTTTTATTTTTAAAGAAATGTTTAATCAAAAAGAATGTTAAAAGTAGTTTTATGTTAAAGGACAGATCTGTAATTAGTTGTAGCATTTGCAGGCAATGTGGTTTTTTTGCACAGAGAATAATGAATATTCAGTACTCTTTAATTGTTTATTTTAAACAGCTTAATGAGCTTCAAAAAGGCAGGAAAACACTGAAAAATGTAAACTAGAATCATAAAAATGCTTTGATTATATTTTCGCACTGACTATCAACAGCCTCTGAGTGAAATGCTTCACGTGATTGTATTTTTCAATGGTGGTGGTGACACAGCTTTCTGAGAGCTGCCCTCCTGCCAGTGGGAAGGGACTGACACCTCTCTGCAGCAGGGCTGGTGCTGGTGTGTACAGACACAATTATCACAGTGGCTGATTAGTCAGGGCAGAACACTTAGATGTGCATGTGAGAGGCTGCCTTTGGGGAGTGAGAAAAAACATCCCAGGACTTTTTGAGCACTCTAATCCAGAAGATGGCTTTGCCAGTCTCTGCCATTATTAATGCATGCTCTGAGCAGCTGCTTTTGGGAACCATGTTTCTGGCTGTGTTTATTGGTATAGACTACTTCAACAAGAATGTAGCAATTCTATCTTTTTATCTCTGCCCCTTATTAATGCTTTTAGTATCAACTGGAGTAAAAAACTTCTTGCCAAAAGCTGCTTTCTTGAGTACTTATGCATACAAATTATAAAGAAAGAAAAAGAAATAAAAAGTAATCTTAATTTTGTGAGTTGAACTGTAAATCTCACTTGAAGCAACAATTAGCATATTCTATTCCATAGTAAGAAAGAATCTTTGAAGCTGATAAAGAATAAAAAGCATAAGAACTTGGGAGAACATCCAGAAAATCCCACAGCAGAGGAAACATCTGAGTCCTGTTATCTCACTTGTAAAATATGTTTCCCCATTTGCTTTGCAGTACTGTCTGTGCTGTGTCTTGTCTTCCATATACAAACTGGGATGAATCCATGTTGCTCGTGACCTCAAACTGGTAGTTTCACCTTTTTCTGCACTAGTTCTCTTTCTAAATGGAAACTATAATGTGCCTGTCTTACCAAAAACTGTGTAATTACTTAGAACATAATCTGTCAACTAAATAAAGATCTTAAATGTGAGAAAAAAAAAAGAGGCAGTTGAATAAATCCAACAATTAGCTACTGCAAGAGATTTAGAGACAGCTGTTAGGAAGCTAAGGCTTGTGCATTATTTTTCGGATAGATTGGGGTTTTTGTTTTGTTGTTGTTGTGGTTTTTTTTTTTCCCTAAAGGAGTATTCTCTGTCCTCTTTTAGATTCCTTATACCCAAGGGCTAGTTGAATGTAAATGACAGTTGAAACTTCCAGATCAGGCATGTTGCTAAACAGCTGTCCTCCTCATGAGCTCTTTCATGAAATGTTATGAAAATGGAATTTCACAGCCCTTACTGATGAGGGTAGCTGGTACATAAATATGCAGCTAAGGGAAGGATTCTTAGAGTGAGACAGTGACAACAGGTGACTGATTCTTATGGAGACCAAGGAGTGAAGTTGTACTGGTGATATAGAATAAAGCAAATTGTAGCAAGCCCTATTTTTATACACTTTAACGTATTAGTGCAGAAAAAAAAAAAGGGAAATGAAGTGGTTTTGTTCAGCTATGGTACCTATTTCCTTCTAAGGAAATACTGTCAAAACAATTGAGATCTCATATTTTTGTTTTGTTAAGAGGAATGTTTTGCAAATTGTAGGGTAAGCAAAGACAATGTCTACTTGAAGATTTAGGGTTCATTTTATTTCAATGAGACTGTTTATTTCAAAATCCTTCATTTTATTTCAATGAGACTGTAATGTTTATTATATAAACAACTCACCATGTCCGATGGTCTAGTTTTATAGAATTGACCCAACAATGAAATGTAATACATAAATAATCTACATTCATTGTGAAAGCTATGTTTAATTTTAAGGAATTGTTCTATTTTGATGATCTAAATTGTGGTAGCTCAAGTAATATCTCGTTGTTGTTTAAATGAGGCTGTATTCATTCAGTGTAGGGTGATAGATGCTGTTTTCTATTCCATAGATGTAATAAAGAGCTGACTTCACTGGGTTTGCTGTCATGTCAATTAGTGGGCTTGGCACAGGTTCGCCTGGAGATATTACACATGTAGCATTTAGGATGTACAAGACCTGCTGGTTTTTACTGGCCTTTACCTTCCAATATAAAGCACACAAAAGCAAAGTCTAAAATTATTTTTCTTTAAACTACATAAACTGTATATTCATTACAAATGAAATGAAATTTGAAACTAAACATGAATAGTGAGGGCAGGAAAAAGTTGCTTAATCTTTTTCCTTCCTACTTTCTACTGCAGTCATTGTTCTGGTAAGCCATTTATTGTCTCTTAATTTCACTCGTATCTATTCCAGAAGCATTTCTGAACAGACACTTGGCCTACAGCTCTGGGAAGTGTCAGGTGACAGCCACTTCTCTGGGTTCTAGGCAAATATTCTGAACAGTGGAACTCCTAGTAGTGATCCACCCTTAAGCATTTCTGAAGAAATCACTTGATTTTGTATTCTTGAAATTCTTTGAGGTTTGTGCAAGATTTCACTCAGAACTTGTTTTTCCAGCTGCTAATCCACTAAAAACTTCATAAATTCTTAGGTTATTCACAAAATTATTTTGCAGCATTGGTTCTCCCTCAAAAGCTGATATTCTACAGTGGCAAACAGCAGCAAAATTCCTCTACACAACTGTGTGGTCTGTTCCCTGCATTTCATTTCTAGAATTTGCTGCTATTAATATATATATATTCTGGGAGGGAAACCTCATATGGATCGTTTACAAAAAAACCAACTATACAGACAATCTTCAGGTATTTTTGAGTGAAATGTTAAATAAACCAAACCATGGATAGCTAAAGAGCCATAAAGAAAATGTGTTTCTATTTGCAAAGTTATACATCTGAAAAATGAAGAAAATGAGAGTTTGTTCCCTAAATTACCAAATAGAAGCATGGCTACATGTTCAAAAAGATGAAGGTGGTTTCCAGTATTACCACAGATTCTTATTTGGTTGTGTCTGAAAATGCAGATGTTACATGCTGATCTGATGGATTACTTACGATTGGGCATAATTGTAAAAATTATGGCTCTGTTTGAGCCATAAATTTATGTATCTGTTTGACACTGATTTATAAGATCTACACAGAATACAGAATGGAAATCTCACAAAAGGTTTTCAAGCTTGGCTCTAAAATACCATTTTTATGATACCTGGAAAACTTCAAGTTGCTAGAAAACTGGTCTGCTTTTTTTTAATGAACTCTATCTTTTCACCGTACTGTAAAGAAGTAATTCTTGAATTAGCATACAAAGTAACCTTTCTAAGGAGCTTACTGAATATTTTAAGCTTTTATTAAACTTTAATTTTTTTTTTCTCTACCACCCCCTGTCCCAGGATGCCTTTGAGGTAATGGCTGAAAATTATGAGTTCAAAGAAAATGAAATATTCTGCCTGGAATTTTTAAGGGCAGCTTCTTTGCTGAAATCTCTTCCATTTTCAGTAACCAGAATGAAAGATATACAAGGGTTGCCCTGTGTGGGAGACCAAGTCAGAGATATCATTGAGGTAATGTACTTCTGAATTATCTGCCAATTGATTCTTTTACAGATCAACATTTACAGGTCAGGGAGAGGAGCACTGCTATCTATGTGTATGTACACAACCTTCTGCATTTCCTGTAATCATGTGTTATCTGTGCTTCCAAGAATGAAATGACTTTTGGAAACCTTTTGTCATAACACAAGGCTCTGCCATGGAACCCCCACTCTTAGGAATGGGGGTAACTGCTGAATAAATACAAGGGAATAAATAAAGCAGTATCAGCTTTGCATGTAATTTCTAAGGGCTCACTCTGATTTGGATGCAACAGGTTAACTGTTAAATAGTTTTGTTCATGTGACTTCTGCCCTTGGCAACATCACTTTACTCACCTGAATGCTTTATTAGAAATATTATTTTTGTGGAAGTGGTAAATATTTTAGTACTTTAATGTTAAATCTTACCTCACTACGTTATAGCAAGTTATATATAGTTATAGCAGAGCCTTTTATCCAGGTGATGGATGAACTCTACATTCTCACTGGAACCTGGAGTATTTCCTGCATTTTTCTTTAGTTCTTAGCCTTTCAGGACCCACATCTCCGAGTGCTGCTGTTCCAGCAGGCAGCTGATGAGGGCTCTCAGCTCTTTGGAGGGGTCATTGCTGAGTGTTGTGCTTTGCTCTGGCTCCTCGTTTGCCCCCTTCCACCAGCTGAGAATGCAGCCCCTGGAGTGCTTTTAGTACCTTCTGTGTCGGGGGCTGGGGTTGCAATCATGATCTCAGAGAAAATAGAATGGTTTGTTGAGGTTATATAAAACTAACTTTGTTAGTTTTGTTTTTAATTTTTTTCAGAAAGACTAAAAGAATCATATGCTCCAGAAAAAATGCATTTGTTCTTACAATGGTCTTACTTTTGAGAGTAGAAAACTCAACCAAATTATGAAATCTAATTTTCAGGACAAGTCTTTGATAGCTTATGATAAATAACTGCTTTCTGGCTGTGACTTTATGAGTAAATAAGTACTGTGAAATATATTCCATGGTCCCAGTTTCTACTTCATCCTTGAGTAAATTTATGAGTAAGTAAGGACTGTGAAATTTATTCTGTGGTTCCAGTTTCTCCTTCATCCTTCAGTAATTTTCTTTCTTTGAAAGGGTTGCAGAATTTGATCCTAAGGGAATAAAACAATATGCTTAATATGCTTACTAGGGGTTCTCTTTATTGATTTATAAAGATTGATAAAACTTGATTTTAGATTATTTCACTAAATCTTATAATTGTAGTAAGATCTTACAATTGATTTAAATTTTTTTTTCATAAGTAATATTTTTCTTCATTTAGGAGATTATTGAAGAAGGAGAGAGTTCTAGAGTTAAAGAAGTGTTAAATGATGAGCGATACAAGGCGTTTAAGGTAAATCCTGCGAGTTTTGTTGCTGTTGTTTAAAATTTCCCTCCCTTTAGTAGAACTTGGACAAAGCCATCAATTTTATTATAAAGGGACAATCAATATCAAGTACCAAGAAAGATAAGTCTTGAATAAAAAGAAATGGAAATCAAGAAACAGTGACAAGGAATAATGTGAAATATCTATTTTTAATTAATGTGATGTATACATGGCTGCTCTTAAGTAATGTAACAAAACTTACTCCTTGCTGTAATTTTAATGTGATGTTGGTTTCATTTCTGCCTCAGCTGTTTATCATTTTAAAGCTACTTTATTTTATTCTGGAATTAAGAAAATACCAGGTGAAGAAGATGACTCAGATCAATTGTAATTCGCTTTTGTGTGAGGCAGGAGGACTGGAGCTCTTTCTTCCTCTGGCAGATTGTAGAGTCTTAGTCACACAACTTCATAGTTGGAGGGAATCTAAACCACATAAATACTGCAGTTCCCATTACTGAAATATTTATTGAATTCTCCATTGGAAACATGTAAGATGAACAAACATTTTTTTTCAATTTTATCTGCATTTTTGTTATCTATAAATACCCTCTGTCATCAGGAAAATTAAAACAGAGTATGGCAAATGTCTGTTTAATTCTCCCTGGCATCACTCACTTTTACTTAAGGTATCCAAAGGCTCTTCCATTCTCTCTGACCTACAATACAGGTATGGAAGGATGTTCAGAGACAGTTGCTGATGCCATCTCTAGTAATATTCAAAACCAGGTGTAGATCCACATGTACAGCAGGATTCAAGAAGCAGATTTGCTTATTAATGCATTATTGCATTACAGCATGATTGAGGAACAGCTATTAAATCTTACACTTCAGGGTTTAAGAAAATCTCTTGGAGATTAGAATAAAACCTATCAGGAGACAAATTATCTCAAATACACTTTATGCCTTATTTCATATGCAAAATTACAACAAACTTAGGTGGCTCTCTTCTTGGCTGAGCATACATCTCAACATTTTGTCTAAATGAGTTGTAACCAGTTGTTTCCACCAATTTTTTTTATGAGATTCTAAGAAGAATCTCATATTAGTGAATGCCTAGATTTTACTGTTTAGCATAGTCCTGGTGCTTGCTGCTTCACTTATCATGGCTTAAAAGATCAGTGCTGTCCCCAGGACCAAGGTTATCAAATGACTGAATTAAATTATAGTCAATGTTTTAGATGTAGGGACATAAATTGACAGGGTCAGTTTGCCTCCTTACATAAGTGGGAGCTGCAGAAAGTGAGTTTGTGTAAGTGGTTGCAGCAGCTGGAAAGAAGCAGTGCCCCCACACACAGCTGAGGAAATTCAGGGCTCCCTGTTACTTGTGCTGCACTGCTGGCAGCATCTCTGGCATCTGTAAACATGCTAAATAACAATGGATCTTAGTACAGAAAGAAAAAAACACACTTTTGGTTTTTTCCCCCTAAAAATTTTGGTGCATAGAATCCTTTTTCTTTAGTTCTTTGTCTCAGTGTTAATTAAGTCTCCTAGAATAATTTAAAACCCAGTAATAGAGCCTTTTGAAAATATTTCAGCACTAGCAAAAACATTAAAAGATAACAATCAAAGTATTTAAAAAATAATATCCTTTTATAAGCACCCATGATTCAGACAAAGAGTAGGTAATTTTACGCATTATATACAAAATGCAGGGCAATTCCTATTTAATATTATCAATTATTTTAATTTTTCTCTTTTTTAATCTTAATTATTTCCAAGGAATTAATATCTTCACAAAAACACAAAATAAAGCCAGTATGATTGAAATTCAGAGGTTGTAGATTCAATGGAAAAGAGCAGAATTCATGTATTACACAGCTACTCATTGAATTCTATAAAAGTACAAAGCAAGGTGGAGAGCTACAGTATTGACAAATTGAACATAAAGAATGTGCTTTTAGGCAAGCATGAAAGTTTTCCCTCTTGCTTTCATATCTGTGTTCATCTGAGATAGGGATCCATCAAATAATGCTTTCAACTGTGACATTTTTGCTTTACATCCTTTCATGGGTGATAAGTTACTGAACAGCATTACTTTGTAATAGATGGAATATGACCACACAAAAATTTCTGGTGGACTGGTAGATTTTGGGGTGTTTTAGGTTGTTTTTTTGTGTGTCAGTTTTTTTTGTTTGTCTGGGGAATGTGTGGGTTTTGGGTTTTGCTTTGGTTTGGTTTTTTTTTTTTGGGGGGGGGTGTTGTTTTTTGTTTGCTTGTTTTGTTTGCTTTTTTTTTTTTTTGAGAGCTGGTAGTGCATATAGCACAAAGCCATAATGTCAGTCAAATTATGAAGATAATCTTGTGACAGCTCTTATTCTATCCAGCCAGTGTCAGGGAATTGAGCTACCTAATGTTGCTGTTTGCATTTCTATTAAGAAATGGAGTAAAAATAAAGATTACTACCCTTATTTCAAACCTTAGTTAGAAGTGTACATTTTAGTAAATTACATAAAGGTGCTAGGACTACTGCTGAATTTTGGTTTAGATTTCACACTAATGAGAACTGTCCATGTATAAAACCAGTTCTCTGTTCAATGCAGTCATGCAAAGAAGGGAAGCTGAATTTGTATGTTTGTATCACACTATTTATCTTCAATGTAGGATTCACTCTGCCCATTGCTTTCCTTGAGAAACCTTGTTGTTACCTGTTTATTATTAAATCACTGCTCCTTTAGGAAACAACACTGAAATGTTTTTCTACTGACCTTAGCAATTTACTTCAGTCTTTGGAGTGGGAGTCAAGACATCTGAGAAATGGTACAGAATGGGTTTGCGAACTGTGGAAGAGGTAAAAGCTGACAAGACCTTGAAGCTGTCAAAAATGCAGAAAGCAGGTAAGGTGAAAGTGTCATAAAAACTTGTATCTCAGTGCTCTAAGAACTTGATAACAATCACAGGGGAAGGCAAAGCTCATTTGTACATCTATTCTCTTGCTGCAGTCTTGTGAATACTGAATTATTAGGTGAAAATATTTGGACAAGCTGAGCTTCTAATTAAAAATGGTGTCATTCAAAACATAGGAATATGAATATTTTTAAATTGCTTGCATAGATACCGAATGAAATATCTTATACACAAAACTTAATGGTTCATTATTGCATATGTTGTGAAAAAAATTACAAAATTGGGAAAGCCCAGAACTACTTTTCAAAGTAGATCTGTCTCCCTCAAGGCAGCCTTACCTTACTGATAAATCTACACTTGTAATAAAGTACTTACAAATTTTTTTTCTATAATCCTAGCACATCTTAGCTTTAAAATGTTAAACATGGTCACATGAATAACGTTCCTTCCACACAGATTTTGTGTGTGTACACTGTTTCCCTAGATAAATGAACTAATTTAAACAAATAAATTAGTTACATTAAGGAAAACATATTCTATAATATGACATTAAAATAATGTAACTTTATTTTTGCATTTAATTTGTGTGCTTTACATCACCTCAGACTCCCTTGAATCAGATTTCCTGTGTTGGTGCTCCTTTGTCCCTTTTTCTTTTATGTGTGATATTCAAATATGAAGTAAGCTGCCAAATTGGATTCTTTTGACACAAGCTCTGTGATCAGAAATAAAATAGGTGGGATGTTTCACATACTTCTGAGCTTTGTACTTGTGTAGAACACCATTATTTTGGGAAGACTGCCTTTTGAAACAGTACATCTAAAAATGCCATTGATGGGAACTGGTAGGGAAGTCAGAGTAATTTATAAATATTCAGGTCCTAAGAAAGTGAAGTAATTATTGTGATTGCTATGTTTGCAAATTACATGACAAATTATAATGACAAAAACATATATAAACTCTAAGGACAAAGGGAGGGAAGAAAGAGGCTGTCTCTGGCCTGTGATCCCTTGTACCCACACCACTGTGATTTGGGCCTTAAATGCTGTGTAGATTTTAATATTTCTGTGGAGTGATCAGCACTTTTCCCCTTTGATTTCTAGGTTTTCTCTACTATGAGGACCTTGTCAGCTGTGTGTCTAAGGCAGAAGCAGATGCAGTAAGCTTGATTGTCAAGAATACTGTGTGTACATTTCTACCAGATGCTTTAGTTACCATAACTGGTGGTTTCAGGAGGTGAGTGAAAAAAAAATGAAGTCACTTGGCTGTTTTATGCAGGTGCATAAAAATGATGCTTGTGTCTTGGAAAAATCAAAGAAGCTTCATGGGAAGTATAAAGGTAAAGTAACTATAATAGGTTTTATTCTGTTTTATTTTAAATCCCAGCAAACTTGTTAATGGACTTTTCTTTGGATTGATTCATCTTTCACCTCTAGTCTTTTGTATGGCTTCTTTTTCAAGTCTTGTAAAAAATAAAAGAATCACAATGGCAACCCTTCATATCTTTCTAACTTAAAATAATTCAGGAGCAGAAATTAATAACTTAATGAAGTCTAGATAAGTTTATGCCCCGTTGCTTTCCCACAGGAACACTTTGCTAACCACTGTAAAACATTCTTTGAGTATCAGTGGGTATAGTTTCAATTGAGATGTTGAGAGAGTTTTTCTTTTTGTTTTTCTTTCAACCTTTTCCAACACTTACTGGGTCATTTTGGAACAGAAATTGCAGCACTGTAACACATGGAAATACAGAAATAGAGCAATTGTACTTAAAAAATAAATCACACCCACATGGTGTGGAATGTATTTCATTGTCTGTTCAGGGTGGGTGACTACAGAGAAGGAAGAATCAAAGATGCTGATGGTGTAATATAAATCATGCCATGGACAACGTTATTAGAAAGCCTGATTTGCCATGCAAAGTCTGTTTGAACTGGCATAGTATTATTTTCAGTGCTCAGCCTTTCTTATTTTGAGATTTAAGTTAATGAGACAAATTCTGAGGTGGGGAATAGCACCTCATAAGTTACAAAAGCCACTGAGAGTGAAGTACCCCTTCCTACATGAACAGGGGCCCTGGGATGGGGAGAAGCAACCCCTTATTCTAATAAGCAAAATCCCTGATAAATAATGCACGTGTCCCAGCTATAGCCAAGGCAGCAGTGTAGTTTAGGCTAATGTGTGTTAACACTTTCAAATGAGTTAGACTGTGGACCTGACAACTTTTTTTTCCGTGGATATTAAAAAAGTAATTTTATTCCATGAAGACAATTAAGGAGATTTCTGTAGTAATGGCATTATCTTGTTTTGTGGATATCACTCCATGTTACAGAATATTGTATTCCTGTTAGCAGTATGTTAATGCCATTAATTGTAATATTAACATTGTTGTAGGGTCATTAGTAATGACAAGTAGAAAATTAACTTCACAGGAAGTTTCATGGCAGTGAAACTGGAGGGGTTTTCCCTTTTTTCCTTTAGTTCCATATTAGTATATGGCTTCAGAGCAATTTCAAGAAAAGGTGGCCATGCACTGGAGCATTATGAAATTCTATAAGATCCTGGGTTTTAGCTAACTTGATTTAGCTGCTGATACTTGGCTTTGCCCCAAGATGTGATCTAAACTGAGGGTTTTGTAAGAACAAAAATGCTTGGAGGAAGCACTATATCCTATATGTAGTTTATGGTTTCAGTCTCTTTACTGGTTGTTCATATCTCAATACATATACCCACAGCCTCCACTTCTCCTTGGCTGGAGAAGTTCAGAAAAGGATCTGGAATGAGAATTACATACAATAATAAGAATATTTTATACATATGTAAGAACTGCATTTTCAGAATGGTTTTCTGTGTGCTCTGTCCATGTGATTCACAAATCATTTACAAATAAGAGTTCAGTTTTATTGTGTTGCATGTAACACAGTTGTGGTTAGCTCTGCAGCAGCAGAATTGTTTCTCTATGATGTGAGGCCACTGTTATCATACCATCCATAGGCACTTATTTTTTTGAAAATTATCTAGAGATCCTCTTAATATTGTGATTTCCCTTCTCACTTTCTCAAATATTTACTAAGACACACTCTTGTTGGCTTCTCCTACCTTAGCCTTTAGAGAAAGTGAAGTAGACTAAGGAGAGGATTTATTTTAGGTAATTTTTCATATTGCAGTTCTTAAGAAGTTGTTCAAGTGTCTTGGGCATCAAGAAGAATAACTAGTATATCTTGTCTTTTTTTTTATCTTTGTAGGAGGTTAATTTTTCCATGCTGTTTCAGTCTTCAGGGAAGTTTTATTCCAAGTCTCTCTTATTGTTAATTCTGCCCTAACATGAACCTGAGTGTAGATCACTATCTCCTCTATTGAATTTTATATTATCTTTTAGAAATGAGGATTTGATACTCTGTAACATTTGTAGATAAGAATTATTAATGGAAAAGCAACGAAGAGAGCAAAGGACAGGGTGACTGTGTTTCAGGCACCACTGCCACACTTTTGTATATTACAATGCAAAAAATTCTTTCCTGTGTGCAGTGACATTTCCTACAAGGCAAAGGAATGCATAAAGTAATGACACGGGACAGGATTCTGATCTTTCCTGTTCTTTACCAAGAAAATAATTTAAAGATATCTCTTCTTTCAATCACGGAGGTAAGATGAAATAGCTGAGACAAAGAAACACTTTGAGAGATTATTTTACAGGTTCATGCAGTGATAAATAACCAAGGTTACTGTGGCACCTTCATTTCAGAAATAAAACTTCTATATGGCATGTGGAATCACATTTATCTAACTGTCTTGGCACATGCTCATAAGAGAGAGACTATGAGATTGAATGTCTGAAGAATACTATGCTTTCCAAGCTTTGGAATGTATGCAAGACTTTGTGGTTTATTGAATTGAGCTTGTCATGTGATTTCTGGCTGAACTTCTTGAGAAATCATAGAATATCTGATCACAAGTTCTGATCCTGATAAAAGGCTCTGTTTGACTTTTGATATTGGATATTCCTAATAAAAGTATTCTTTTGGAGGCTGTAGATGTTCTGCAATGAGGTTAGAATACCTGACATAACACCAAAATTTTTTTAGGTTCCTAGAGTAAATGTATTCGAAGTTCTGTTATACAAACTATTTTCTTTCTCCTCAGATCTAGGATTAAAATAGTGCTGGACTTGCTAAACAAATAGAATTAATTTTGGAAAAGATTCTTGCATTAAGTTTTTAGGCAAACTCCTAAGCAGAGATTGCTTATTCTACTTACACTTTGTTGTTACAGCGTACCTTTGCATTTACACTATTCTTAGGTACAGTTATTTCTATACCTTTTTTTTTTTTTACTCTGAAACACAAACTGTGGTAAGAGAAGATATAAACTGTATCCAGGTACTCAAGTCCAAATACTGTAATTTCTGTTCACTTTTTTTCTACTGCTGTTAAAAGAAGTAGATTTTTTTATATGCTGATATTTTTTTTCCAGGGAGAAGTCTGCTATAAAGGAGCTGTGGGGCAAGCAGCTCACTGAACAATCAAGCTGATATGGTAGTTTGCACACAGTCAAATTTAAGCAGATCCTGTAATACTCTAGCAATTATTCCAGCAACAGACTGGAGAGACTGCTTGGCTACCATTCACAAGCACAGCCTTTCCTCTGATAAACTGTAGCCTACTTTGGATGAGAGTTTTAACCTGGAGATGTTCTAATGTGATCTGGCTGGTTTTAAAGCTTAGTAAAACAGCTTTGCCTCCCCAAACTCCCTAAGATTAAAAATGTTTGAACTTGAGGTATTGGTATGCTGCAAGTAAAAATATTCTCTGGCAGGCGTTAGAAGCACCGCAACTGTGGAAGAACAGGGCTCATCACAAGTTTCTACTTTTAATTTTCTGTAATCCATTAAAAATTAAGTTGGGAAAGGAGAAAATCAAATTAATGGCTAGCCAAGTCAATTTAAAAGATAATCTATTGGAGTAATTCAGATACTTCCTTTTGTCATTAGAGCTTTGATTATTTTCCCAGTCATTTCATCTATTATTAGCCACACTGAATCATGAAGTAGAAACTGATGAATAAGGTATTTGGGAGTCATAGACAAAAAGAACTTTGTAAGAACCTGTGAAACCTAATAAAATTGAGCATTCAGCAGAGCACATACTTTGAAAGTCTTTCAAAAACTTGTTGATTCAAAGTTTTTTACATGCCCTACACTACTTGATGCTTTCCTACTTTCACAGACTTTTTAGCTCGTTAGAAGGATGCTGTTTAGCTAAGTACCTCTCTTACCTCTAAAACTAGTCCAAGTGGTGGGTCAAGCTTGGAGCTGGAAATGGAGGTTGCTGATTTCTGTGAAGCCAGAAGTTTTACACTCTGTATGTAAAACCAGAAAACTCCCTGCCTTAGTCTTACAGTTTCTATGATCACCCTATACCTTCGGGAATGCATTTGTAATATTCAGCCTTTACAGTGTTTAGTGTTCTGTTTCCTACCAAGGCTGACAGTGGCTAGTCAGTCTAGTAAGTAAGCCAGAGCAATACAAATAATGTTACAAAGCAAGAGATTAAATCTCAAACTGTATTATTTTGGGACTGTTAAACGAAGTCTCTTTTATTGGTGTTTTCTTTTCTTTTTAAACTTAATTGGAAAAAATGAGACTGAAAACAAAAACTAGGGGTTTCTATTTCCTTGTCAGGCAGTCAGTCTGAAATTTTACTTATGATACATGATCAGATTTGTTACCATTTTAATTTAGACAAAGTTTTCATTTGAAAGTGATAAAAGTTTTTAAAGTTATTGAATTGATGGATGCTTTGTGCTAGTAACAATATTTGTCATTACAGTGTATAAGGAATATTTGAGTGGCATTTTCAAACTGCAAAGGCAAACTTGTGGTGACAAAGCAGCATATTGCAGGTACACTACTAGAAGTAAGGGCATTTTTAAAAAAATAGATTATTTCTTTCCACATCTTCATGTCATGTTCATTTGATATCCAAATGAATTGAATGTTAAATGAAAAACAAAGTGAGCAATTACTAAAATAGAAGACAGTTTATATCTGAAGAAAGAACAGAATGACCGCTAATAATGGTATTTGAACAATTTTTCTCCTTTTTTTGCTTTTTTTCTCTGATTTGCCCTGTAAGGTTACTTTCAACCATTTTTGCTATGTAAGGGTCAGCCATTTGGCACTTCTAGGTTTCTAAACTATATGGAAATATTTTTAGAATGCTTGTCACTGCATAAAACCAAAATGTTAATGGCTTCACTAAGTCAAATTAAATTTTAATGGCCATGGTTTAATTTTTCTTTCAGCCCATTCACATCCTTTAAGCAGCATTAAATGTGATTCAGTTGTCTTCTAATATCACAGCTGACCTGAATAGCCTTTTCAATTAGACTTTTAGATGAAGAAGATCTGATACATTCTAAATAAATAAAGATCTCTTTTTATTGGTTAAATGCTGATATTCACAGCTCATTTATTCCATTTATAGAGATGCAATGTCAAAAGAAGAACCTTTTTTTGTGCAATGCTAGTGATAATGTGCACAGATGAGACAAAAAATTCACATCTTTGTTTTGTCAGTGAAAGGAAATTAAGGAAGAGGAACTCAAAAAGATCTATTTAAGACTTTAAGAAAGATTTATGACTGAGAAGTGATGAAAATTGTTTGACAAGAAGTCACACATTAAAAGCATTTTGTGAAATGGTGTGAAGAATAGTCAGTTAACAATGAACATTCCCCTCAGAAATTTATTCTGACATCTTACAAATAGCCTGATACCTAAACAGTAGATGTCCAATGTTTTTTAAATTGGTTCATTCTGTACTAATGTAAAATGTTTTAATTTAATCTTTTCGTGGATTTGGTGTTTACAACATAGCATGCCTTTTATATACACAAAAAGTAATAGGAATTGTTAGAAATCTACCATAGTTCGTTCAAAAGCATCTTTGATGTTTCCATAATTCTGTTTGATGTTTGTTCTCATTTTTGGATGACAGTGTCTCAAAACCTTCACTATGTAACAGAGATGATTCACCGTGGTAAAACCTTCCCTGTGTGTGAGGGCAGGCACGGGGAAAGGGGCTTCTGGGTTTACTGCTCAGCGTGGGGTACAAGAAAAGCCACCTGGGGCATCTGATGTGTAGAGCTGGGCTGAGTGACTGGGACTGTGGATCGTCCTTTCCAGTGGCTTTGCTCATGGAAATGCGAGACACTGGTGCTGTCATTAGCTAGAGTGGATTTCAGCACTGAGTTCAGTTTTGCTGTTTTGGTAGCTTGTGCAAGTGTCAGGTTATAACTAACAGCTAACTTGCTTTCTCCTGATGTGAAGTCCCAGCTCTGAAACAAATACCAGTCTCTCCTGACTGCTGGCTCATTAGACCCACCTAAGTGGAAAGGAGCAGTGACAGCTGTCAGTATGAATTACAGTACTCCCAGCTCCAAACTGCAGTGGCTTCTGCAGTGCCACTCCTTAAGATAATATACCATTAGATTTCCAAAAATGTAAAACTGATTTTGCATTATTTACACAATTTTCTGGACAAGTTTTGCCAAAGTGAATGTTTTGAAAAGTTATAAAAGGGATATGGTACAATTATTTATAGTCCTACTATATCAACAATATGTACTTAATAATGCATATTCTACTGACCATTCCCACTTTAAAAGGTTAGCAGTAAAAATTGTTGTGGTTTTTATTATGCTAGGTTAACTGAAAAGTATTCATTCATCATTTTAGAACAATTAGCATACGCAGTGTGGTTACTATTTGCATTATGGAAATTAAATATGCAGTTGCTAAGTTCTGGTATGACTTATCTTAAAAATGCTCCTCTGGTATTTTGGAAGGGGAAATGCTTTGCCCTTCCTCAAACGCAATTCTTGCAATATACAAGTACATAGTTTTCAGTGAGCATAAAACATGTATTAAATAAATTCAGAAAAGGTCTTTTGCACAGGACACAGGCACTGTTGGTGACACAGTCTGAATAGGACACCATGTCATTAAAGAAAAAAAAGTCACATCAAGTCTGACTGCCCCAGGTAACATAATCTGGGGCTGAGGCAGGTTGCGTGATACAGAGCATGTACTAAAATTGATTTATCAGTATAATTTAATAAGCTGGAAAACCTGCTTCCTGCATTAGGGTTGAACTGTTGCTCTTTGAATGTTCTGGTAGTTTAGGAATAGATTAGTATGATATTTCATGGGGGAATAAAAGCTCTTATGATTAAAAAGGAGGCTGTACAAATAATTGGTACCTAACATTAACATGGCCAGAGATGTATTCATAGACTGAAAGAGCTTCATTTTCACACTCTGTAGAAAAAAGGACAAGCAGTTCTTTATGATAAAAACTTGTGCAAGATTAGTGATGGTAAGTGTAGGACTGTTGTGTAGTAGTCATGTCATATGTGCTGCAATGAATGTGAAGTGCATAAGATAGGCCTCAAGCACTTTGCCAGACTTGTTCTTTCTCATTTCTTTCTTGTGCTACTGATATTAGGTATATTACATAGGGAATATGATAAAGGGAGAATATGAATAAGTTATTTCCACTAAGTTTTGAATTTTATTGTATGCTTCATAATGCATAGGAAAGTCTAAATTCTATAAAGATTTGAGTCATTCTTTTTGGAATTTTATCTTAGTGGATTTTCAGTGATGTTTGTTTTGTTGGTTTTGTTTTTTTAGTTCTAGGGGATAGGAGAATTTGTATACTGCTCTTTGGGAAGAGGTATTGCAGGCCAAAGCATACCAACGGTGTTATAGAGCTGCTCTCTGCCCAGAAACCAAATTAGTGAATGAAGGGACTCATACATTTATGTTTAGGATTACTTGTAACATATCTACCAAAATATTTATGAGTATTGTTTGTTTTCTGTGAAAATTTTCAATTCCCAGTGAAGAACTGTGCAGAAATGTAATTATTTTCCTGGTAGAGGCTATAATTAAAATGTTTTTTTTTCTTTAGCAAAATTAATTTTCTAGTTAGAATTTATCTTTCATGATTAGCCTCAGCTATAGAAATTTCATACTGATGTGGTGTCATTTCATCTAAAGACAAGGATATATGCATCTGGAAGAGATAGAGGCACAGAAACCTCTGTGAAGCATCACAATGCCTTTGCAAAATCACTGAAATACTTTGATTGAGGTTTTAGACAACAAATTGAATTGACAACTTGTATTGAAACATTTCTGTCTCATTTATTTTCAACTGTCCACCTAAATCCTTTTGCTTTTTCTCATTTTCTTGACCAGCTCTACTAAATCCGCACTGTGAATAATAGATTGAGTGATTAGAGAGAGAAAAAACTATAATTATCACTCAGAATTTGTAGCAAATACAAATGTTTCAAGTTGTTAGTCAGGGTTTTTTTTGAAATGTTTGCGGCTTTTGCCTTTTACATGGATATTAGGGGGAGGCATCATATTTTGAAGTACTTTGAAGAGTCACAATAATTGGAGATTCTCTTATAGACATTTGACATTAATTCAGCTAATAACATGCATTGATTTCTGAAATGCTCAGCCACTGAATTTAAATGGATCAATTTTAACACAGGCCAAGAAGCATGTTCAAGTATAACATTTAAAATATACTACTTGAAAAGTATTTTCCATATATGGATGAGCCCTAAGTATCTTACAAGTTGTCTTACAAATAAATAGCTGTAAAGTAAAATATATTCATGATAATACATAAAACTGTAAAAAATCTTCTAAAAGTTAGAAGCATAGAGCATTAGGTAGAAGGAGGAATATGATAGTGGAATATACTAAGGCAAAGAGGAAGTAGCAAAATTAAAAAAGACAGAGGAGATTTCAGATAAAGTAGTAAGATAAAAGAGAAACATAAAGCACAAGAGGTCAAATCAAAGCTATACATGGCTTTGATGAGATGGAGATGCCTAGTTTGATAGATAGTTCTTTTCCTTACATGTTATCTATAAAATAGTTTCACTGGGGTTCACCTGATAAGAAGAGGATGCCTTACAAAATCAAGGCCACTCAAGGTGGGAATGGAATGAAGAGAGACAGAACAACTGTCTTTGTAACGCTAAGGGACATGCAGAAGAAATTGACATTCTTTCTAAAGGAAAATCACCAGAACCCTCCATAAAGGTTAGTTGAAACAAAGCTCTGGCAGCAGTCTTAGACTAAGTTCCCAGCAGTAAAGTCAGCTGTAATGTAGCATTAATAGCTGAGGATAGGGCTTGGCTATGATTAAGAGGCTTAATTAATGTGCTAAGACTGACAGAATAGTGCTAATAGTGCTTAGCCAGCTTTCTGTTAGACATATCTAGGTGCACCAGGAAACAAGTGTCTATTTCTTGTTTTGTTGCAGACAATGGTACATTAAGCATCTCTTACCTATGAACTGCAGTGCCTGTGCCTAAGTGATTCAGGACAGAAATAGAAACTATTTAATGCATTTTGTCTTGTGTGTAGTCTTTCTTGGATGTGTGTTGTTTTCTCTGATGCCTCAATGTTTTTGAGTATATTTCTTACTATTAATATGCTTTACCATAAGTGTCTCAGGGCATCTGTGTTGGAGATGAAGTTGTTCTGAAAATTTTGCATTGTCTTAGTGAACGGGTACTGCAACAAAAAATAGTGTGGTTCACCATGTGCAAAAGAGGTTTTTCAGGCTCAGATGCCATGTGGTTCAGAGGCTGCAGGAACAAATGCCTGATGTTTAGAGTCAAGAGATCAAAAATCAGTTTTAATTATGCTACATATTGTACTTTGTCGTTTTTTCATGGTTTTATTCCCAGGAACCTGGCTTGGAAACAGGACATTTATAGCAGAGTTTACTTATTAAAGTAAATTACTGATAGACTCTTTAGCAGGAGTCAAAGTTTATTGCATACTGGTTAGTTGCTGTAAAGATGGTTGACAGCACAAGTTAAGAATGATGTTTTCCTGTCAGGTAATCATGAGAAAAGCTGCAAACATCGGTGACCTTGCAACTAGAGGATACATTTTGCAGATCCCTGTGAGCAAGAGTAGCCACAACATTTTAATGAAATGTGATGTGATCTTGCTAGTGGTGTGGTGACATGATAACAAGGAGGTAGCTGCTGGTTAAATTTTTTTTTGTTACAATATGAGTCAGACAGGATATTTCCTACATGTGAGATAACAGGAAAAGACTAAAAAGGTTTACAATAAATCATGTATGAAAGGCATTAATTAAAAGATATAGTCAGAAATAGTCCTTTTAGTTGCTTTCAGTTTGGAAGTGGTGGAATATATTATGGGTTGTTGCTGTACTGTGGGAGAGGTAGATGGAAATGTTTCAGGCAATCTTTTTGAAGAATGGAAAATCAGCATTAAATAGCAGCAAAACCTAATATGATAGACTTGGTTATAATCATCTGCTATGATAGCTGTTCTTTCATACCACTGTGGCCTACCTTGGAGAGCAAAAAACCCAAACCCATTAAAGCCTTGTGGATTGCTTCTTCTCATATATGTGCTGATAAACTCATGCTAGTTCATAAAGTAATAACCTTGCATGCTTTATCTTGTGCTATTGATCAAGGATGGCAGAATATTTTCCTTTTACCTTGACATATCTTACACCTAGACACAGGTCTAGTGGATAAACACAAGAAACACATCTGATGATTTGGTCCTGTTGCAGTGGTTTATGTGTCCAGTTGCACCTAATTTGTTTAGTGATAATATCGTCATTGGGTATGATATCCTATTGGATATAATATCCTTATTTCATTTATGAAATGTCTTGATGTTGTTATAGTATGCATTTGTATCACTACAATAAATGGTTCTAAACCTACACTTAGCCAGTGTAGATTTTACCCTCACCATTCTTATCTTAAAAATGAAATGTGAACAACCCATCTGTCCATTCCCACTTAAAGGTCAGTAGGAGCTTGGACACAGATTTCAGTTGAATCATGACAAAATAGGGGGTCATTTTCAACTGATTGTTTGAGAAATTGAACTGGCAAGAAATGGTGACCCAGGGAATGCGCCTTCACATTTCACCTGAATATTAAAATATGTACCTGTATTGAAGAGGCCCTTGAAATGTCTCATTACCTGAGGTCACAAAACAGTGCAGGTTGAAAAAGTCAGGATTGTTTTCAGAAAGAAGTCAGAACAAGAATACAAAAAATATTACATGACTGGTTCTTTGAAAGACTCTCTGAAAATAAATGCCTAGAGCTTAACAATATCTGGATCAGGAAGAAGGGCACAGAGAGAACTCTAAGAATCTACATTCTCAAACAGAGTATTTCCTTGCCATGGTTTGGGAATTGAGAAGTTGGTTAGTAATAATCAGAGAAGTTTTCAATCTAGAATTAAATCGACTAAGTCAACTTCATGAGCTCCTTAGGCTGATGGAGAATCACATCTTGGAGCAGAGCAAGGAAATTTTGTGAAGGAGGGTAACAAGATTTCACAATGGAGGGATTTACTCAAGTTAGAAGCTAAGTTTAATGACAGGCTTGTCCACACTTTAAAAGGCTTTTCTGGTATGCCTATACTTGTAAAATGTATTGGCAGCCTTTCTCTGTGGAGATGCAGTGTTCCTTTGATAGCATAGTTTAAATTATTTTCTCAAATGGAATAACCTATTTTGGCCCAAAGGGTGTAACTGTTTCAGCTTCAGGGTGCTGCTGGCAAACAGTGTACATTCACACCACACAGCTATTTTGGCAAACCACTGGTGTAAACCAAGGAGACAAGTTTTGAATTTCAGTTTCTTTCTCTGTAAATGGATAGTGTTCTAAGTGTATCCCATAGATTAGGGGTAAAGTCCTCTTCACTTAAACAAAATTAGTGGATGACACAATCCAAATTAGGTATTGAGAAGGAACAATCTCATTTTCTCTGCATTATGCTTCTGTAAAATTCCCTACCTACCTTACTTGCAGTAGGGGTAATCACTACTGCAAGTGCAGTTATTGAAAATATGTATGTCAGCTCAATCCTGGAAAAATTCCACAGTTTGCTCTAAAAATTTGAGTGAGCAGTTTTCTTAAATCTAACCAGATTGTACATGTGCTTGAAGTTTAAACTGTGCATATTTTTTTCAGAAGTACTTGAGTAAAACTTGGTAGAAAGGGTAACTCAAACTCACCATGCTATAGCTGTCTGCTGGCAACTACACAAATGTTTAAATTGTGTTATATCTCCTTTGATGGAATAGATTGATAGAATATCTTAAAGTAATCACAACTAAAGCAGAATTACACATATTGCCCCAAAATGCTGGAATTCAAAATTTGGCTTCTCATGTCTTTGTCACTAACCCAGATGCTTGAACAATGACCTACACTCCTTGGCCATTACACCGTCAGCTCAAACAGAAGTGTTAATCCTATTTCATGTTAGAATTTCTGAGAGATGTCTCATTTCTGGTCATCCTTTTTCCCCCCCCCACTGTGGATGCAAGCAGTCTATTTCTCAGTTCAAGGAATTTTAATAGAAAAACTGTCATGTTTATATAACTTCCAGTACAGCTGAGCAGGAAGCAAATAGAAACCTTTATTTTTATGGTAGGTTGATTCTACAGATTGTCCCATCACTGCCAAGTAAGTGAAATCCAGGCTGAACATTTAATATCATTCAGGCATTCTGAAAAAGCATGTTTTCTTCCTCATGTGAACATTACTATTATCTTTTAAATTGTTTAAAGAGAACATTTTGATTTTTAGAAATGCCATAGTAGACACACATGAAAAAGAACTTTTTGATGAAAGTTTCTGTGACAAAGGAATAAACCTTTTGAAACACTCAAGAGAATTAGAGAGAATTAAAATGGACAGGGTTTGAATTCACGTTTTTAATCTACTGCCAGAAAGCTCCAGGACAAATTGTTGCTATAAAGCTGATTGCTAAGTTTGTTAAAGTATCAGTATAGAAAAATAACTTTTACCTTCTTCTTTAAAATAAAATACTGTATCTTAAATATAAGCTTATATATATTTATGAGATTCTGAGTAAGTAAAATAGAAACATAATTCTGAACCAAGCAATTTTATCTTGGACAAAAAAAATCTAAACTAGTAAATGGAAACCGCCTTAGTTGCAAAATAATTTTTTGCTGGTTGCAAAAGAAAAGGTGTAACAAGTAGTTTAATGAAAACCATTTTTTAAATATATACCTTTCATAATTAATAATGCAGTCTTTTGTTTACTTATTTCAGTAAATAATTTGAATGCAGCTGACCTTTTTATTTTTTCTGCTGCATTATTAATAATGTTGAAGAGCACTAGGTTACTGTTTTAGCAATATGTGTCTCACTTAGCTGAGGTTTTGGTTTGCAACTAATGCTTTTTGAAATGTGGCACCTGAGTGGCTTATGCACCAGCTGAGATGGAAGCAAAAAACTGGAAAGCTTTCTGACTTTTAAATCTAGAATGTCAATGCATTGCAAGTATTCCATCCTACCTTTAGGTATTTGGAGTATATATATAATCTATAGCCAGCTCTGGCCAAATTTCTTCTCTGGCAGAACACCAGCAGAATGTGGACAATGCACCTGAATTGGTCTTGAAATAATGTAATAGATATAATAATGGATAATCCAGATCTGGAAGGATCCAGTGCTCTCCCAGTTTGTGGGAGTCTGTCCTGGAAGTGCCAGTCACCATTTACCTCCAAAGACAGAAATTGTAAAAACCTTAACCTTCTCTTTCATTCTCTCATATTAATTTATTTTTGGATAGAGGTAGAGGTAATTTTCTTTACCTTCCTTTCTTAGTGTTTTTTGTTGTTGTTTTGTTTATTTGGTTGGGTTTGTTTGGTTTTGTTGTTGGTTTTTGGGGTTTTTTTGGGGCAGGGGGCAGGGTTTTTTTGGTGGTGGTTTTTTTTTTTTTTGGTTGGTTGGTTGGGGTTTTTTCCCTAAAGTGCATCATACTCTCTGATAATTCACCAAAATATCTAGCATCTGAGTACACTGATCTCTTATTTGTATTCTTAAAAATTGGAAGTAGCTGAATTTCCTTGTGTCCCAGTTTGCATAATTCTAAAATTGTCTTTAAGAATTTTAATTAGGCCAAAAGAAACTAGGCACTTCAGGATGTGTGAGCAGCTCTAGTCTGAGATGCCTCTTCTTATAAATAATAAAAATGTATCTTCTCTCCAGTCAAGTCTGATTCCTCAGTACTTATTACATATTGGAATATGTTCTTTTTTTCCTACAGGTTTCAGAATAATTTAAATCTGTGAAATTACTAGTAACTAAGGATGTTGTACCACTGTCTTACAGGCTGTTTCTTAAGAGTGAGAAAGCTTGTTTCCATACAATGTGCTGACAGAAGAGTTCACATGTGCAAAACTAGGTAGATGTTTTAAGACTAAATTCATCTGCATACCTCACATTCCAGCTGAATATATGAGATCCCAAATCCACATCAATACTTATTGGACTGTATGTCTTTTTCAAACAGTGTTGAAATTGTTTTGTTTTGTCATTGATTGGCACTGGGCAAAATCTGTTTATGCAGGAAGTTTCTATGATGTCATTTGAAATGCATGATTGAAATTAAGTGTAATTTAAAGGATTTGCCAAGACAGCAAAAGCAAAACTTCAGCAATGTATTTCCTGACTTTAAATAAAACTGTGACAGATTGGTATGGTACATTTCATAAGCTTTAAAGCTTGAAATTACATGGACAGCTTCCAGGTACAGTTCTGCTATTTATATGAAATTGAGACAGCACTTGCAGTGATTCAAAGCTTAAGCATAGTTTTGTTTTGCTTGGTGGAATAGTGAATTTACTTCAAATAGAGGATTCAGAAAGGCTAAAGCTGTTAGCAACAAAAAAGTCATCTTGTGTGCAAGCCAAAAGTGATAAATATTCAGCATCAGGGTGTAATTGGTGACAGCCACGTTCAGACATCAATGTCATGGAAGGAAGACAAATATGTTCTTCCCATAGAGGAAGAACTTCTTACTTGTGTGAGTGACTGTGCACTGGAACAGATTGCCCAGGGAGGCTGTGGAGTCTCCCTCACAGGAGATATTCAAGAGCAGCCTGGATGCAGCTCTGTGCTCTGGGGTGGCCCTGCTCGAGCAGGGGGGCTGGACCAGATCACCTGTGGGGTCCCTTCCAACCTGACCCCAGCACCATCCCAGCTGTGCAGCTATTACAAGCACTAAAGAGAGCCATACTTTCTAAATAACAAGTAGGTGACTAAATTCTTACATTGGCCATTATCCTATTTTGTTGTCTTAGTAGAAACCCGACTGGTGAAAGACAGCTTTATGAATTATTTTAGTAGTGTGTAACAGTAAATTTGGTTGAAATACAATTTTGCAACTGTTTTTCACAGAAATTACTTTCCTGTTTTTAACAAATCTGAAGTTAAGGTTGGAGAGAAGTAGTTTCAGCATGTGAATAACAGGTGGTCCTCCTCAAGGTCATACTTACAAAAACAGGTGAATCGCTTTGTTTTTAATATTTTTGTTTATGATCAATTTTTTTTTCAGTTCTTCAAATTTTGAGTTCCATTCAGATTTTCGTGTTGTTCCATGACTATAGTTTTCTTAGATGTTGGTGTATAAGAGAATCCTTACACAGTCTTATTTTAAACCAAATATGCTTTGAAATAACCATTTGGCTAAAGGTACGTAGAAGGCAATATATAAACACACCATTCACCATTTATTATTTTCACAGGGCAGGGAAATATTTTCAGGGTTTTGCATAGAATATGTTTAACACATTAAATAATTTAAATAATTTAAATTATTAAATAATTTAAATGCTAATAATCTAAGAGAGATTTCTAAGATCAGTGAATAGCTCTAAGTTTAGCTACTCTGGTCATTTAAGTTCTTCAGCTGAATAACTGTTTTCTGATCTTTTCCTTTTATTGCATTAAATTAAATACCTGTTTAAACAAAATTTATCACCATGACATGAAGAGGAGTACCCGAGTGTCTTGTACTCTGAGAAATATCTAAGCTTCTTTTGGGTCATAAAAGATGCAGTCAAGCATAGCATGACATACTTTGGTCTTTGAAAGTGCATTTAATGAGACGAGGTGGGTGCCATGCATTACTACCTTTTTTTGAGGCAACGTAGTCACTGAGGGTGAAATTACGTTTCAAGTAAATTTAAGTGCTGTTGCACAGGTTTTTCACTGATTCTTTTCACTTCAGTGATTTTTACTATCAGAACAAAACTTGTAGAAATAACTAGTGATGTGGTCCCTTCTGCTGCAGCAGGTAATGCTCCTTTCTCCTGACTTGATAAAAGAAGATCTTTTAAGTAATTTATTCTCTGCATTGTTAGGTCTTTCACTAAAAGATTTCTTGAACAGAAGCTACTGATGCACAATAGCAGTGATACCCTGCTGAATAAATGAGAAACCAAAAATGCTTGCTTTGTGTATCTTATATTAAAGCTGTATTCCCCTGTGCTGTCTAGTAAGGTTTCTGATCCTAAAGGGAAAGGATTTTTCCAAATGCTGCTTCATTGCAGAGTTGGATTAACTTCAAAAATAAAATAAATATGTTCCACAGCCATAGAAAATGGGTTCTGCCTCCAGTGAATTAGAATTACTGTTATACTGGGCAAGAAAAATAGCATTTTAATGAAGTGCCCACCCTCAAGCACTTTTTCCTGAGAAGATACCTGTGAATCTTTGCCAAATACTTACATAGTTCAGATGGGTTTATGTTGAATTACTTGGCTGGGTGAAGAAGCTGCTTTATGCTACCTTTAGCAATTCAAACCTTTGTAGAAGCCTGATTTATAGCTGCTCAGGGGAACAGTTCCCAGTTTTCACTATGTTTTTATTTCAGAGACAGTGTAACCTAAATAATTCTATTCTTAAATTAGTGGGAAAATTAATTCTGCAGACAAAGCTATGACAGCAATTTTTTTTTACCCACAAATTTCCTGAAAATGAATCAGGGTAGTTCTCATAACTGTATGGTATCTTTTCAGTTAAATATATCATTATTTCCATTTTAATTTTAATTGTCTTTGCTAGTGGCAGAATTTATTTCAGTTGATTTAATTAGATTATTGCTATTTTAGACATTATTCAGCATCCTATTAAACCATCTTACAGATATTAACTATACCCCAGAAGAGCACTGTAATGTACAGTCAGGGAAGAATTAGCCCTCAAGGGGCAGGAATTCCGGAATTTCCTTTAGTATAGAATAAAAACTCTCAGTCAGTTGGAATTTAGAATTCTGGAAATATTAAAGTTTTTATCAGCTGGTGCAAACCAAGTGCAGTAGGGTGACTGAAAGGCTGGGCCTTGAACTCAGAGTCCAGCTATAAAATATTAGCACAAGTATCTTCCCTCACTGGCACTTTTCATCTCCACAGGTGTGTTTTTGTACCTTACCACCTATGTAGCATTAGAAAGAAGAGAATTAATTTTGACACTGACTGGGGACTGCTAGTGTCAAACTGCCTTCAAAGGCAATTAGGATCTAATTCAAATAACAGCCAGGAGAGCAGAAATTATCTGAAGAAGCCCAACTCACATCTGTCTTCTACAGAGCCCTGATCAGATCTTGGTTTACTGTTTTCTTCATTACTTCAGGCACATTACTTTATTTCTGAAAAGCAGGTTCTGACTGTTGGCATTCACTGAAATCAGGGGATATAACAAAGGACTGCCATAGATACTTGCAGTGTTAAGATGGGCATGAATTTTCTTCTTTATTACCAAAATCATAACCATTTTCTTGGTTATTCTTTTTTAGTAGCCATGCTCAAAATCGTCATCTAGTACTTATCATTAGTGTTTGCATAAGGTAACTTGGTAATCTCTACAGCTTTGTCTTCCTATTTACTACCCTGTCCTGTACAGCAAGGCTTTCCCAAGTTAATCCTGGAATCAGAGTGATCTGTGACTCTTCAAACTCCTAGTTTTAAGAGTATAGTAGCATAGTATGGCTTCATGTGATAAATAGTATAGCTGAGCCTTCTGTCTAATTTGATGAACTATAAAATGGCATCTTGCTTTGGACATCCTCATTGATCTTATGTGTTTGTCATTTTTAAGGTGGAGATCAAGCACTGAGAGAACAAATGAAGCTGGTGCCAGAGTTTGGCATGTCTGAGCCCCTGGTTTATTCTGACTGAATGATCCCTCTTCCCCTCTCCCTCGGCTGACAAAGTGGTCACTGCACAATGCCAGTCAGGCTTGCCAACACTTACATTTTGTATTCTGCTGTCTCTGCTTTCTGTGTGTCAGTGTTTTTGGATTGTTAACTTTGGTTGAGCTGCTTTTGCACTTCAGTGAACATTTATTTTCTTGCTATCTACTTTATCTATATGTATGTGAACCACCATGGCATTGACACTGTTGAATCTAAATGTTGTTTTGGAAATGTGGAGCTGACCTGAATATTAAGGAAAACTCCTGAGATAAAGCTGGAAGTGATTTGAAGAACAGCTTACATGTGGTGTACAGAGCTTAGCTGGTCGTTTATGCTAGCAATGGGCTGGTTCAGTATTATGCTGCTACTTAGGCTGTTAACACTCTCTACAGTCAGAATTTGTCAGAACCTCTATTTGTCAGAATATGTAATTGACAGTTTCTCAGGAAATAACTTCAAAAAAATGTTACACCATTTAATCGTAATTTGGAAGACACTTTCTGTCACAAACAAAATAACTTTCTAACTTCTTTTAACTACTACCCAGTTCCTGTTGCAAATGAAACAACCATGTTGCAAACATAATAATTTCTTCCATTTAACGAACTCCTTCAGCATGAAATCAGTGTTTCAGAAACTCTTGCACAGATCTGACTCTGATAATTTCTTGTCAGTGTACTAATTGTATATGTAGCAAAGATTAATGTCCTTCTGAGTTAATAAAACCATTTACTCTGAGTCCGGATTTCAGATCTGAAAAAAGGTCAGGGGAAAAAATGTACTGGAATAATAAACTTCTGATTAAATTCTGAAGTCAGTAAATTCTCTTTAGGTAAAATATTCAGGGAATTGTACTTATTGGTCTACTTTGTAGACCACTGCTTTTCTATTTTATTAAAACTCTAGTAAATTATATCTGAAGATGGGACACTATGTAACAAGGTTTTGAAAATGTGTGGTATCAGAGCCAAGAATTATTCTGTAACTATTTTGCAATTGGTAGAATTCTTCTTCTGTCAAACATGCAGGATTTTACTTTCTATGTAATAGTTGTAGCTCTGTCACACTCCAGTACTTCAGGCTTAAAGAATGTTTTTTCTCTTTATAAGGGGTTTATACAAAGAAAATATGTAGTTCTTCATAGTTTGACTGACAGTAACTCTGAATTATTTTAATATCTGTCTGTAAGAAATTGTCTGTCCCCTACTTGATGTCTCAGCAAAGACTGCTTAATAAGCAAATCCACAGGCATGCTGACTACCTGGGATTTGGAATATAAATGTACCTTCCTTCTCCTGAAGGGCACATGGTTTGAGACAGGTTATAGGAGGAACTTAATCAGGACTGCAGTTATTAGGCAGAATTCCTGTGCCACTTCTATTTGGTCAAATTCAACTGATGTCAAACAATAATTCTATGCTGCTGTTACAATGGGAGTTACATGACACCCAGCATAAAGGATACCTCCCTAGACTACAAATATGGCATTGATGTCAGAACAGACAGAAAAAAATGTTTGCACTATGTGTACAGATGTGTGCATGTTCCATTAGAGCTGTAATTGCATGTTTTACTGGGCATGCATGCTAAGGCTGCTAGGGTTCCCCCTCAGGAACATGCATTTTAGGGTACTTATAAATTATTGGTTTGCTGTTTCTAAAATAAGTGATTCTGCTACTTGTTCAAGTGTTCTCTTCACTGCTCAAACAAAAGATCACTGTGCTGTATCACATTATTTTCATTTCTTCAGCTATGTGTAACCTTCTGCAACATTTAATTCCTTTTCCATTGCCACACAATCATCACTTCAGCAATTGCATTTGTTCTTCTTAGATGTTTATGCATATTACTCATCTATATTCAAAAAAATCTTAAAATGTCCTCACGTATTTTCAAATCACTTGGGGATGTCTGTCTAGAAGCTGTCCTCCCTCCATTTCCCAAATGAAGAATGCAGAGATGATGACGCTTAATTTAACATATAATGAATTCCCATATTTCTTTCAACAAATAAAGGGCTTGTCATTTTTTTTTTGTGTCAACTTCCAGCATCTTAGCTAGGATCCAGCTTGCTAGACAAATGAATTTCAGCTGGATTGCTTTTAATCTGAGCTCTCTGGAAGGAAGGGAGAATTAAATCCTCTGATATTCTGTGCAGACTCTCCACATGCTGTCTAAGGCCCACTCCACATAGAACTGATCTGAGATTACTTTTACTGTTTTTCCTAGCCTTCTCTATCAAAACACAACTATACAATAAAATGTCAGGAAAGAGATAAGTAAAAAAATCTTTCCAGATTTATGGTGAATATTGACTATATTCCTGATAGCAATTCCTGATGGACCAATTTTTTTTCACTGTGTCTCCTGATAGCAGTCACTATCCATAACATATTTCAGAGTTATTGGGTTATTCTTTTTCATTGTATAGGCTGCAAATGTCACGGCTAAAATATTGATTAACCTCTGAATATTATCATAAATATACTATTTTAGTAAATACAATCCAGTTTCATCAAACAGATTAGCTTGGAACATTAACCAACACTCAGTATTTGAGAGTTCATGTCTTCCTCCACAATTATTATTTTTCCACAATTTTGACAGGAACAAAAAGTTCAGTCACATAGAAAGAAGCTTGAAATACCTATGCCAAATCTGTTTATATTCACCATTATTTGGACCCACTTCATTGTGCCATATTTTTTGCCATTAAATGAGTGCATGATTTGAAGATTTATAATGTAATTATTTTTATGCAATTAATTTGCCAAATTCCAGGAACCCCACAAAATATATGTTTCTTTAGAATTTATTATAGTTGATCAGACATTGGAAATAAGCACCTGTTACCTGTCAGTCTACCAGGTTCTTAAATACATATGCTTGACTTTGTGCAAACAATTAATGTTTCTGATTATCTGTGGCAGTGTTCTCATGTGTAAAGTTCAGAATGCTTGTATAAACACTGAAGGTTTTAACACATGTGGGAATTGGTTCAACGCTTTTAATTCTATCATGCCAACAAGAATTTCTCTGATTAAGGAATAGATAGTATTTACTTAGTAAATATAGTCATGGATATTCTGTGACTGTTACAACACAAAAAAACCCCTGAAACTAAATCAAAAATCCCCAAAACAACAACAAGCTCCAAAATAATATTTGGAAATTTTCCATCTGTGTTTTTTGAGAAATACCAGTTGTCCAGCTTGTCTCCTGTCCAGATTCTGAGACTGCAGAACCAGTGGGACACAGTCATCTCTCATGGCCTTTCAGAGCAGCTATTGAAAATCTTTTTCTTCTTCTGAATATTAAGTGACATCTTTCACAAAAAGAGTGTTGAAGTGCCCTTCCTAAGATGGTTTTGAGAATCAGTTGAATTACACAATATGTCAGCTGTGAAGAAACAGTATTTTAGACTGCTCTGGAAAGCATGGTACTGAATTGGATTCCTGGACCAAAATTCCTAGTTCCCTTTCCATTTTTATTCCAAAGTCAGGCAAATTGTTTGTTACGTAGCTGACAAGGACAGACCTGAGGTAAGTCACTTAACTGGAGAACTGTTTTCACACAAAAGTGAAGTAAGAGATTGAGAAGGATTTGCAAAAACTATTATAATCTCACTCTGAATGAAGTGCAAATCTCTGAAACCAGGAAAAGATAGTCTGTTAAGCAAAACATCACAGGAACCCATCACCAAATAGCCCAAGTAACCCAAAGACAAGTCTAGTATAGTGTTTAAGGTTTTAAAGTCAGAAGTAAATTTTCTCATCCAATAGTGAAGTTTTTGGAGTAGTAGAGAAATGTCAGTCCATCTTTCCTCAGTTAAAATGATTTTATCAGAATCGTCATTGATGTGGCTTCGCCATTATGAAATATTCCAATATCTCAAAATATTCTGCACACATGCAACTATTAAATGTCTAATCATGCAGGTGTTGCCATTGTAGATTAAGACAATATGATTATCCTTTGCCATGTAGTCATATCTTTAAGTTTTAGTCATAATGATAGTTATATTTGATGACTTAGAATCTAATAATAGCAAGAAAGATAATTCCAACAACCTTAAAGGTAGTTAATTGACTGCTAAGAAACATTTACCAGCTTTATACAAGTTTAGTCAGGCAAGAATTGAACACAGTTAATTAATAGTGCACTGTCTTTTATTGTCTTTGGGTTTGAATAAATTATTAGAACAAAAGGTAAGCTGCAATTTCCATTCTTTGAGGTGCTGGTTTTCTTATAGCTCCAGCCCAGCGAAGATTTAGGTTTAAATTTGAAGAGAAGAAAAAGATGTAAGTGGATCTGAATAGGAAATCCAAAATTGAATATTTTCCTGTTCACAGCTTCAGAAACTTGAACTCCCCAGCTCTGTTCAGGATTACTTTGCTCCTGGGATACATCTGTGCTCCCGGTTCACCAGAGCTTCAGCAATTCCAGCTATAAGCAAATAATTTTCCAGATGCTGCTTATGCCCAGGTAGAATGTAGAAACTAGACAGATTATCACTCTCATCTCATAGGAGGTCTAGAAAATAGCAAGTTATGTGCAATTCTCATACATGTTAAGAGGTTGTATATTATTTTTACTAAAATGTCATTGCAGCTCTTTTGATTTGAAAAGAAGTACCCATACTTTGTATAAGGCCTTTGTGATTAGAGTATGTACACTGTGGTGTGCCAGAATCAAATCCCTGCATCTCCCATCATTCATTAGTGTGCTAAAAACACGAGCTCAGGTGGGTTTATGCCACCCTGAGATATTAAATGGGAGATTTGTAGATCCAGAGGGAGTGCAATGTAGCATACTGCCTAGGATGCCTTTCTAGTGAGGAAAACTCTTAAGACCCAGCTCCCTGGACCAAGCTCTGGCTCTGTGTCTTGTATTTCACAGCCAGTGGATGACAAATAACGTGGCCATTTATGTAAATTTATGGGTACCCATGCTTGTATGTTTGTATGTATGCACACACAAATACAGATGTATATGTGCTGAAATTATTGGTCACCTTCAGCTTCAATAGAGCGATGATCTGAATCCATGTATTCCTCACTGCACCTTTTTGCAAGATTTACAAGCTGTGAGCAATATATGTTATACATCTTTTTAATTTACTACATTGTTTTTCTATTTTAAGGGAAATAATATATTTTTCTGGGCTGAAATACACTGTTTGGTAAAGAGTGCTAGTGGCAATTAGACTAAATGTTCCAGTAACAGCTTAACAATTTCAGTCAGAAATTTATCCACTGTGAATTAGTCAAAAAGGATCTGAAATTTAACTCTGACAATAACTAATATTGTGTTATAACTAATATGAGATTTAAACTCTCTAATTTAATTAAAAAAAATCCCTGATAACATTTCAATAAATACTCTCTGTCTTGAGAAATAGAGGGCCAATGAAGCACCTTGTATTTCCTGTGATTTTTTGGCTTGATTGATGCAGGATTTTGTAGATGTTGTTAACCTAAAATACGTAAATGTTGAGGAAGCATTGGGAATCAGTTCCCAATTCCATCAGCTTCCAATTTCTTCCTTTGATTTCTTTAAAAACTAATTTTAAGCAAATATTCTTATGCCACTCTGCATCTCTGAGATAGGAATAGTAAATTCCTTCCCTTTGAAAAAATATTTTGAGACATGTTAGTAAAATGTGCTATGTAAGAGCTTTGCATTATTATTGTAATTTTAGAGATAATGAATGGCATCCTATAAAATAACTCAGTCTTACATGGAATACTAAATATTTTCTAACTTCTTGAGTTTGAATTGCTGTTCAGTTTCTAAGCCTAGACTGATGCTTTGTTTGAAACCTCTTTGAAATAATTTCCACCTGTTTAAGCAATTTCGACTTTGCTGCAGACACAGCACAATAGTTGCATTATAGTGAGTTAGACTGCTTGTCAAATGCAAACCCCAGACTTTCATCTCCTTACAACTTTGTGCTAATGCTGTTCAATTATCCATCAGTTAGATGACTTCCTGTCACACAAATGGCAGTTGCCATCTCTGCCTATCAGTTCTGTTCCTACAAATCTCCAAGTTTAAGAAATCAGGTTCAGTTTTAGGCATTATTTTAGGATAATAAATTATTTAATGAAATACAAAAAAAAAAAAAAAAGATTTTTTGGGTTGCACAGTTTTATTTTCATTGCTTGAATAGCAGTTCACAAGTTCTGTGAATACTTGACACAGTGTTGACTGAAACTGTAACATCACGTACCCTTGTGAACATCAGCAAGAGCAGACTTTTCCTATAAGCACATGAAAAACATTTGGAGATGTGCTATACATAAGTGTCACTGCTCCAGATTTTGGGTACTTACTCCACCAACTCCATAAAAGAGAATTATTCTCCTTGCAGAAATCTCTCTTTTGCTCATTTCTCCTTAGGCTGGACTGATTGCACTCAGTAAATGTGTATGCAGTTCCTGTTGTACTAGAGACCAAAATTAAAACCTTGTATTAGTTCTGCAATACTCAGATAAATTGCACTGTGAGATAAATTTTCATGTGTTCTCAAACATTTTATAATTCTGAAGAGAAATGTTCCAATAACATGTTTTTGCCTGTTTTCAAATGATAGCTACGTCTTAATCACATTCCAGTTTAACACCTTTGGAAAGCAGATGAAAGGCAAGCTGAATGCTTAGACTTAAACAGAGAAAAACAATAGGTCATGACATAATTTTTCATTAAGAACATTTGCAATTAAATTTTGTGCACACAGATTTAATTATGAAATCCTTAGTGCATGTAATGAACACGCTTTAGTCACATTAAGGATGAACTGTCCCCAAAAAAAGTCAATCTCGATCTCTGTAAAATGCATTGTTATATTGAAAGGAAATGCAAAATAGTCAAAGGATTTACATCTGCTGTTAAAAGAAACAATAAAAATGTTCATAATCACTGTTTTGTACATTAAAATGTCCATCAAAAGCAAAGAAGAGTATTTAAATCTGTGGTAGTTTGATTGGCAAGTTTATCTGCTGTTACTGCACTGGATTCATAATATGTAACAGGGTATTTTGATTATGCTTTTTTTTTAAATCCAAAGATGACTAAAATCTTCCTTTCTGGGACTTAAGGGGAAGAAAGAGAGAGATTTAAAATCTGCAAATGGATCTGTAGTATCTAGTTGAGAAACAGAGGACATAGATCAAAAAGTTGTAATTATTATTTTATAAAAAACATGAATAGACCCCATAATAGAAATAAAAGATTCCATTTTGGTTGTGTTGTAAGCAACATTGCTATCACTTTATTCTGTAAACTTTTTTATAATGCAGCAAAAATAGTCTCTTTGAAAACAGAGCAAAACTCAACAGAAACTAAACTCTTTTAATGTCCTTGTTATTTATTCCTTCTAGGGGTAAGAATATTGGCCATGACATTGATTTTTTGATCACCAATCCAGGACCAAGAGAAGATGATGAACTTCTGCATAAAGTTATTGACTTATGGAAAAAGCAGGTATGAGCTAAAGAGCACGTGGCCAAAAGAGACATGATCTAACTCCACTGGATTAAGCCTGTATACTGCTTAAAGAGTTTCATACTCCTTTTTACAGCTGACTGCAATATTTTGGAGCAGGATATTGCTCTATTTGATTACTAACCATGATGGCCTAGGTGCATCCTCTAACTCTGAATGGTAAAGTTGAAGGTTATATCAGAAGTACACACACATTCTCTAATATCTTACCGTAAGAATATGCAGCTAGCCAGAGATGAGAAATCCAGCTAGGTAGAGTTTTGAGTGTCAGAGAAAATTGTTCTTTTACTTTGAAAAAACTGTTTCTGTTGAATTTCTTCCTGAGATGGGAGTAGGTTTTCCCAGCAGAAGCTGCTCCAGGGAGATCCAGATTTAAGCATAGTGGATTTGGGTGACCTCATGGTGTGAGGTGAGCAAGCCTGAAAGCTTAGGTACCAAAGCTCTGGAATTCTGCCTTCCTTTCAGTCCATTAATTAGCAATTTCCCCAGATCCATTGAAATACTGAAAAATTTTCCATGATGTCTGTGCTTGGAAGAATGGACATACCTTCAAGGTCCCTTCCAACCCAAACTGCTAGATGATTGTGTCATTTCATAGAGGAATTGCTCATCTAAGGGATGGATTTTTGGTGGTTTTGTCGTGGTTTTGTTTTTGGTTTTGGGTTTTTTTTTTCTATTCAGCTCTTCAGTTTCCAGCAGCTTTGAAGTTGGAAGTGTCTTTGTTATAACAGGTTCAGGTAGCTAGAATATTCCTGGGTCAGAGAAATATAGTATGTTGGGAAAAAGAAACTTTTGTTTTTCTTCTGCTTTTCTAGCTAGCTGAGATATTTTCCAACATTTACTACCAACACTGTTTGAAGAAATGGAGTACATTTCAGCAAGTAAAAGGCCAGCACCCTGAGGTGAATCCTCAAGTGCTTCACTGCTAAGTCAAGTCAGCTTTCAGTGCAGACAGGGTGCAGAGAAGGCTTTTGAATTGATTCTTGAGCTGCGTGCTTCAATTAACATAAAATGGGTTAACACGTGAAAGATTCAAAACATCCAATTACACAAAAGCTTATGTGACTGTATGACGTTATCTCTTTCAAGGCGGTCAAAATCTTTCAGCTGGCTTTAATACAAGGGCATCAAACTTGGTTTTTTCCTGGTAAAATGCAACATTAGCTGAATTCCTCTCCTTCCAGTTGATTTTTGGTCTTTAAAGTGTTAACAAACTATTATTAATTTTTTAGATTTTTCTCATTTCTCTGTGGAAGCTGTATGTGTTGGAGTAGATTGATAGCAGGTACTATTCAGACTACTCAAAAGCAATGAAGCCATGGCAATTAATGGGTGCTGAGGAAATACTCTATTTTTATCATTTTATTATTAATATATAGGTCCTTTCACAGTTATTATATTCCCTTTAGTATGAGAAAAGTTGCCTTTTTTCTTGGAATGGGTCTTTTTCCCTTCTTACACACACTTGAACCTCTAGGAAACCTGGTATGGGTCCTCCCAAAATCATGTTTGTTATAATAGAGCAGAAGGGGAAAGTGACAAGAGACCAAGGCTAGAGCCTGCCCTGAGTGCAGCCTCCATTCCTTCTTTTCCACTTACATTACTGAGAAAAATGGCTGTGACCTGGGAAGTCTGGCAAATACTAAAGTTTTTCAGTTCACTTTGAGCTGCTTTAATTAAAAGGAATTGAAAGAAAAGAAATTGAAAATTAATTGTTCTTACTGATTTTCTTGTTAAGGGGGCTATTTGGCAGAAAGGAGTGCAGGCAGAGTATGGGAGGTCAAGGGTGGCCAAGAGTTTGATAAAAAGATTAGGATTCCTCTAGAAATCCCAGCATGAAGAACATGTCAGAAGCATAATGGTCATAGAAACCAAACCCAAAGAAGCTGGGTACAGTTTAAAGCTATGGACAATTATTTCCTGTGTTCTGTTTGTCCTCCAGATTTTTCATGGTTTATACTACTAGTTACACTACCTCTCTACTGTGGCATTTGTAACATAGAGGCTTTTACTGCCACTACTGAAAAACAGGCTGCCAGCAAAATCAAAATGCAAAAAAGAAAAAGAGGATTTATACGCTTCTTGCCTTTTTATTATCTTTGATTTCTAAGGGAGAGGAGAGGACAGAAAAAACCCCAAATAAAGCACTTTTTTACTTTTTGCAGTAGTCTGCAGCACAGTTTGCCACTTTTGTGCTACTCCTTCTAAGCCCAAATTAATCAAAGTACATCACAGAGGTCATGATGTTGACTTCCTTTTGGCAGCTCTGAGTGAAGAATTCCACAATGTTTAACTTCTAAATTATGGACCACAGCTTTAAATAGTTTAAAGGGCCTTTTTCTTACCTCAAAAGTTCAGTGCTACCAGATCCTTCCATTGAAAGCTGCTGAAAATGGAATGGCTAAATCAGCACCATCATGCACTTTAATGCAGCATCACCAGGGATAAACGGGCTGAGGAACAGAGAACACAAAGTCTTCAAAGTAGAGTGCCAAAATGGAAAAGCTGTGATGCAGTACACAGGTTGTGGTCTTAATGGTTCCAAAAAGCCTCATAAAGAAAGTAAGAAATTACTTCTTTGGGTTAGAGCTTGAAAGTCTGTGGGCAAACAGGCTGAGCCATCTGTGTCGATGGAGCTTCATTCACATACTGTGAAAAAATGCTTTCATTTTTTGCTGAAAACCTATATTGCTATATTTAGCACTGTTCCTGTTATATATATATATGCTTTCAACAATGGAAGAGATACTGTTACTACAGGCACTCCTGCACTCTTCAGTTTTCCCCTTTGTATTCGTGTAAGTACAATGTTGCATTTTTCTTTTGGCTTCAGGAAAATGAGCAATGGAGAGGCCTGCCTGTGCTTACCTATTTTAATACATTACTGGCCTGATTTAAACTCTTGTGTGCACCCTTGATGAGCTGATCAGGAAGGGGAAGGTTTGATGTCCCATTAAAGAGAATGGTGAGGAGCAAGTAATATTTCTTCTTTTGCTGGAAACAGATTTTTGGAAACAGGGTTCACAGGAAAGCCACACATTCATTATTATGACAGCTGGATTTTGCCAGCAACAAAACCTCTTTCTAAGACACAGAAATTATTAAGAAACCTTTTATTTCAGCTGAAAGAGTGCATAAGGATGCAGAGCTCCTTTGTGAACACATATTGTCTCAGCTTTCTTCACAATGTATTATGAATTTTTTGGTTTCATTCTGACTCAGATGAGGGAATTCTTACCTAAAATAGGCTATTGCAAGGTGGTTAGAGCCCTGAACATGAGAGAGCTTGTCTTAAATTTCTTTAGAGAGAGTATAGGGCTGAATCTGATTATCCTTCTTGTGAAGTTACTGTATAAAGTAAGCAGAAGTGTTCCATTTCCTGCTATGTTCTAAGTGAAGATCTGGCATTTCTTAAGACGTGTGATCTTTCTGGGGTGTATTGTATAGCTGTGTGTGGGTGAGTAGGTACATGTACCTCCCTCCCTGTCTGTCTGTCTGTCTATCTTGCTCAGCAGTGCAAATGCTCATGGCATAGAGAGGTAAACACCTTCATTCATGGATTCCAGTGCTGATCTGTCCATTGCTGTCAAAGCCAGGCTGCTCCACATGCTCAGAAGGATCATTCTGACACACAGGGAACTTCAAGATGAAAAAGGGACCAAGGCAGCTGCATGATTATGCAGCAGCTGCTGAGTTTTGCATTGCTGATCAAACCTTTGATGCCATTTTCTAGTGACTTCTTATCCTGAAAGGCCTGACTTCTCCCAGGCATCAATTCCTTTAGCTCTTCCACTTCATAGAATTCCATCTGTCTCATCTAGGAGATTTTTCCAAATTAAGGTGCTACATCATATTTTGGATTAGATATAGGAATTTCACTGAAAAAAAAAAGAAATCCAGTTTCACTTTATTAAACTAGCTCAGAAGGAAATTTAGAACAACAACATACACATTTCAGAAGAACATATGGGATTACATTTTCAGATGATAGAAAATGATCCTACTTAGCTTTAGCAGAATTAATCCAGCTAGCAACAATTATGAATAATGCCAGCATATAACACTAAATATAGAATAGGATTCCATTTAATTAAAAATGACTGAGAATGCTAGTGACCATATTTGATTGATTTTTCAGTGATTGATTTAGTATTTTTCTAAAAAGTCATACTTTTCCTCAGTTTGAACATGGATTTTCTCCAATATCAATGCTATTGATGTGCCAGCACTCAGCATATTTAAGTAAAGTGTGCAGTCATTCTAAAAATGGAAAATTGTTGAGAGTCCTAACATAACTGTCCTAAAAAACACATTTAGTTTTGATGGTGTTGTAAATCTGAGAAATTAAAATGCCCACACTTTAAAACTTGCTTGTGTAAACAAGACCTACAGCACTTCATGGTGTACAGATCAGTCTGAAATGTGCAAAGAACTGCAGATTCCCTGACACAGAGTAATGAGAAGGATGCAGCTCTGCAGCTAGCAGTGGCCAGAACTTCACACAGCCTTCATAGCTGACTGCCCCTTCAGGCAATGCTTTTTCCAAATGTACCCAAGTGCCATTTCACCTTTACTTTATGGGGTGACGGTGATGTCTAATTGTACTAGGTTAATTGGAAACACTATCCCAATGCATATGACCTAGGTTTTGGTTCCTGTTTAAATGGTGATACCCTGACTTCTAGTATATACTAGGTAGTGTCCCAAATCGCCAAGAGCAAGAAGAAAAATGAAGCAAAAGATGAGAAAGTACTGCTAAGTAGCTAAGAGATTTTTATAGAAAATGGGAAGAATATCAGTGCTTAATCAAAGCGTGAATTCATCAATTAGTGGTCAATGAGTAATGATACTAAAATTATTCTTATTAGCATTAAAAGCAACAAAATTAACCTGAAGGAAGGATAGTTTCAAAAAAAAAAAAAAAAGGCAGGAAAATAAGCAGTTATGTATTAACATTCAACAGCTGTTTGGAGTCTATATTTGGAAAGAGCAAGCAGCAGTGCCTTGTGACATTGGGGTAAAATTAAGAAAAAATTGCTGTTTTAAAGATAGATGTTACAGAGCACCTGCTAAATTTAAGCATTTTCAAATCAGCAGATTTGGAAACTAGTAATCCAAGAGAAGAAGCTACATAAATTTTCTCATACCAGTTTATAACAAATCTTCATAATCAGGAAAAATTCCAAACAATTGAAAGAATGTAAAATGGTTATTATTAAAACGGCTGGCTCATTGACCCATAAAAAGACTGTAACTGATTTCCAGTAAAATAATGGGATTGTTAATTTGGAATTATCATCAACAAAAAGCTGGAGGCTAAAAATGTAATAATACCTATCAGTGTCTCTTCATGAAAATCATATCTTGTTAAGTGGTTTTGATATGCTTTTTTTTTGGGCCAGAATTATAGCTCTGAGTGATAAAAGTAATTTTATTACTGTGTTTTCTAAGGCATTTAAAATACTGTCATGTAAATTTACCACACCTGCACTAAGTAAAAGAAATAATCAAAATCTGTTTTTTAATACTGAGGTATTCTTCCAAAAATCAGGTCGTTGTTACCTGGGACATTAAGTGGTCTTATCTGGACACCTTTTGTCCTGCTTTTGGCCCAGATTGGAGGGAAGGGGCATGGCCAGACCCTAATTCAATACCACTTTCCATCATTGACAGGGACGGGGAAAGGGACTTTCTCTCTTCCTAGAAGAAGGATATTCCTTCCAGTGGGAGAAAGTGTGGCAGTTGAAATGGTCTGGTATTTTACATGTAAATAATTTCTTTGTCTTATACCTTTTGTTATTAATATTGCTGCCTTACTGCTTGTTGTCTTATCTCATTGCTGTTTCCAGGAAATTGTTCTTATCTCAGCCCATGATCTTTGCCTTTTGTCTTTTCTGTTGGGACAGGGGAGGGGGAAGCAAGAGGAGAGGTTTTAGCCAGGCTACTAAATGGGAGAATAACATTCCTAAACTACACCATTGAAGTTAACAACTGACAGCCATCAAATAAAACCATTTCTAGACTCCCTCAGTTCAACATTGCAATTTAAAAAGAGCCCCTAGTCCAGAGGAAGGAGAAGGTGTAAACATTTAAGTGATTTCAAAGTAGAAACAAAAAAGTGATCCAAGGACCTAAAGAAATGGGCATTCCTTCTGAGCAAAAGACATGGGCAACGATCCTCCAGCTCTCTGGAGACTCCAGACATCATCACAAGGAAATCTCATGCAACAGATACAGTCCAAATGGAATCTTCCACTTTGGAAGCCGTCAGCAAGACTGTGCACTGGACTAATCATCTTTTTCTAGACGTCTGCCGCATGAGAACACATAAATCCTTACTCAAAAATTTCTGTTGACATTAACTAGAGAAAGGCTTAGGAGAAAAGGAGGGAGGAGAAGAATTACAAATACTGTCTCCTTAGTACTGGGCAGGACCTCACTACTGTCAGATATCTACCAGTGCAGATTTCCCTCAAATATGTTTTCCAAAATCTGAAGCTCTTTCATGTCTCTCCTTAGCCTAGATTTGGTCTGGCATAGTTCCTTGTTTACTGAAATTACATTTCACATGAATTTTTAAGACAACTGTCTAGAAACTCTGGAATGACAGTAAAACCAGTTCAGCAATTCAATGTGAACAATATCTTCTCTTCAGGGCTTACTCCTTTATTGTGATATCATTGAATCAACATTTGTAAAGGAACAGCTGCCAAGCAGAAAAGTTGATGCCATGGATCATTTTCAGAAGTGTTTTGCAATTTTAAAATTATATCAGCCAAGAGTAGACAACAACACTTGCAACACATCAAAAAAATTGGAAATGGCAGAAGTCAAAGACTGGAAGGCAATCCGTGTGGATCTGGTCATAACCCCCTTCGAGCAATATGCATATGCTCTGTTAGGCTGGACAGGCTCCAGGGTAAGTAACCACAACAGTGTACGTTCTCTTAGCTCTGCAAACACTTTTTTGTTGTTGCAGGACTATTCAGAGTTCATGGATTTAAAAAAAATATTCCTGATGTCCACACATCACATTTCATGCTGTCATCCACCCCTGATCGTGGGTTGGAGCTGATGAATTCATCACTAACATTTATGGAAGTCTCTCTAGGAGAGTTAAGTTCTACTTTCCTAGCTTAGTGTTTAGGTTTATGAACTGGTGAGCTAGGTTTTTGGTCAGTTGTGTTGTCTTTTTACATCATGATACTGTTAGAAAGCAATTTAAATGGTCACTGAGTAGGGAGATTATTTGGAAAGCGTCACTTAATTTTACAGGAAATTAAACATTTGAGGAAGAGATATTCTGAAATGGTACTCAATTTGTTTTCAAATTGAAAACAATTTGACACTTTCAGATTAGATAAAATATTTTGTTTCAGTTGCATTTTAATTGACTCTTAAATTGTAAAAACTGGAAAAAAATTAAAATTAGACATATGTTTTGAACTAGAATAAAATACATTTTGATTTATGTTTTAATAAGAAAACTTGAAATGGTAACTACTTTCACAATAGACATTATTTAGCTGGCATAATATAAAAAAGTACACTATTTTAAAACCAAAAAATTCTACCTAATGCAAACTCAAAACTCAAATGGTTAATCTCTCTCCAGACAGAATTATTTTTTAATCTGTTCTGCATGCTTGCCTTCTGATGTTCATTTTTCAGGGAGTGCTTACATGGTACAATGGAGAGCTTCTGAGCTTGCTCTGAATTATCTTTTTGATGTGCTGGAAGCAGTACTGGTGCCTTGCCACTCTGTTCTACTCAGGTTAATTGGAAGCAGGATGGTTTAGACCAGGCAAAATGTTGAAATTGATGTGTTCTCCTGCTGAACTTATGAGTTACTTCAGTCACTTTTTTGAGATAACAGCATGTATTTATTTGGATTTTGGATTAAGTTCTGCAGACTCTGGGGTCCTTTCTTATCCTGGAGGTGTTTGGCAACTTAAAAGCCCTTCTCTAAACTCTGTAGATAGGTGTCTACACTAAAAACACACAGTGTGAGGCCCTTTGGATGAGTAGGGAATGACTTTATTTTTCTCTGCCTCACTGAGCTCCTACTCCCTGTTGGGCTAATTCACCTACAGACTGTGGGAGCCCATCACAGGTTTACTTTCTTATACAGTGCCCAACTACTCTCAGAGTAACTGACTGCAATGATGGGTGATTCCCTATCCAAACATTTCCTTTCAGATGATTGATTTTATCAGATTATATTCCTTTAATAGAGGTAATTTTTAGTCCTTAGTTTATTATTTGGTTTGGTGTTAGAAGGTACAAAAGATAACAGTTTTAGTTTGTGCATATGTTTGATATTTGCTCTATCTTTGACAGCAATTTGGACGTGATTTGCGGAGGTATGCTGCACATGAAAGGAAGATGATCTTGGATAACCATGCATTATATGACAGGAGAAAGGTACTGTTTATTCTCAGAAATAAAGCTAATGTGTTTTTATTTCTAAGTGTGCATTTCCAGTTAATTTTTTATATTCATGCATATAGAATATTTTAGCTTGATTATCTGTTTGGTGGTTGGATGATTTATTTATTTTTAAATATTTTTAATAAAATATTTTAAAATAAATATTTTTAAATAAATAATTATTTATTTTCACTGAAACAGCCTGATTAAATCTGAACAAGTCTGGAAATACTTTTTTTTTTTGGCAATTGTGAGGTAATTCCTGAAATGTAATAAGAAGCATGAATTAGACATTTGTGTTTGATAGGAACTGTGTAGCCTTCACAGAACTGAGAACAAACCATCTGTGATTATTTGAAAAAGGTACTTCACTGTCCCAGTGTCTCAGAAGGAGAGATCATTTCTATGTCCCCAGCACCCTTTCAACTCGTATTGGTCTGACATTGCAAAAGAAGAGGAGATATTGAGTGGTACAGGCTCAGTTAGAAGGCTTGAGGAAGTTTTTGCAGGTTATGACACTGAGCAGGGATTAGGAATCATCCTGCTTTTAAAGCTTTTAAATTCAGAAATCTGTGTGGAGTTCTGTTTAGTCAGGCTTGGCAGCCTGGGGAGTAATTGGTATAATTTCTAGTATAAAGGCTCTTGGCTGCAGTTATACTGATCTCTGCATTTATTTGGCTTAATGTCTGTATTTGTATTAGGCCATTTAAATAATAAGCAAAAATCAATACTGAAGATGCTTATTGATGTCATTATAGGGAAAGGTAAAAGTACCATGTCAAGATTTTACATTAATCTTTCCTACATATTCCTTATAGAATGGAGACTGCTTTTAGCACCCCTACTTACATGCAGTATTGTCTCATTGCTTCTTTCTAAGATGCAGGAGTGATCTAAGCCATCACTCCATTTCAGCTGTCTCCACATGTGCTCATCATGTCCAGATGCTGCTGTAGCATCCTCAGTTCACATGGAAACCTGGGGAAATTATCAGGCTAATTATCCATTTAGTCAGATATCCTGTCGCCAGCAATTGTCAATACTAGATGCTTCAGAAGAAAACATAAAATCAATAGTAGATAAATATGCTATCATGTGTCTAAAGAGGAAGTTTCTTCACAAACTCAGGGATGATGTCAGTGTATTTCTGCTTTTTGTATTTTGGAAGTATTCAAAATATAAACTCTTTTTTCAACATAATATGGTAGGTGTTATTATCTGCACATTAATATGTGCTCTGTTCAATAGCTTTTTGGGTGTAACAAAAAATGGCACTAGGGAAAACGAAAGAATTTCAGGAATGCCAGTGTTATTTTTTGTATGCAGTGAAATTTGCCTGCTTGGTGTATGAGTATGTATCATTATATCTGCTGCTTTTACTCAGAGTCAAATGGACACTGTTCTTTCATGAACAACATCAATTAGTATTATTTTCTTCTTGATTATATTTAGGCTTTATAACTGATATACCACTAAAATCTTTCTGGGGAAAAAAAAAAAGTGAGTTTCCATGTGTTTTTGACCAGATTAGCCAGGATGATTCACAGATAAATGATGAGTTTATCTTCATGGTATCCTCTGGGAAGAAAGATGTTCTTGTCATCCCAAATTTTCAAGTAAAGACCCGAGGCAGAGAAAGATTTAAGGTCTTAAACATCCATTGATTTCAAGAGCCCTGCATTTGCACTGTCCAGCCATAAGTTTCTCCTATTGAGCATCTGCCTTGGAAATTTGAAAAGTATAAAGAAGTGTGTATACCCATGTTGTGGTTCCCCAAATCATCAGCTGTTACTGTAATTTAATCTCCAGACCTTCTACATGTCTGAGTCTCAACTTACATTTCCTCGGTTCCTCAGTTCTACTGTCCAAAACTGAAGAAATGGACCTAAAGAGAGGGCTGAGAAGCAAAGCTCAGAAATTTTTCCTTATTCCTTACCACAAGGCAAGAGTTCTTGACAAAGGCAAAGAAGAAAAACCAGCAAAGCAAAAACCAAACTGAATGAAACCCAAAACACCCAGACCAAGTCTTCAGGGAAAATTCCAACTGTCCTGACCACAAAGTCCTTAATCTATGATTTCCATATATCAAATGAGGCACATGATTGGGTCATCTGTCCCTTTCAGGGAGGGACTTTGCTTTCAAATGTCTCTCTGTCATCATCCCCCTTGTCCCCCAATATCTAGGTCTGCCATTTCTCATTTAATTGCAAACACAGCTAGTTGCTTCCAAATTTTGTTTTTTCACTGTAAACCACAGATGCGCTGCAGATTTCAAACACAACAACTTGTGTTAATATGTTGACACAGCAGAAAACTGTTCTTGTTTCTGCTGCAGTCTCAGAAATAGCTAAATTACATTAGCTGACTTTTTCCACAAAGAAAGAAACTTCTAAGGCAGATACACAATATGAAAAATTTCAGACCAGGCAGCACTGAATTTATAGTCTGTGTAACGCAGGCCCTTTTTTCAAGTAGTGTTATTCTAACAAGAAGTGGGGAGATGACTCTCTGGCAAGTATACGAATATTTATAATCTAATGTATTAAATTAAGATATATATTTTAATTATTTTTAACTTTAGAATTTTGTATTAAGTGATTCCTACAAATGACAGTTTGAACAAAACCCTTCCATACTGCCACCCAGTGTGCAATAAGATCAGAAATGTGCAGAATACAGCAATGGTGTCTGTCTGTGAAATTTGATGGCCCATAGTGGAAGAGGAGAAGTTTGCAGTAAATTGTGTGGCTATCAAGGTTGGTTCATTTTAAGGGTCATCAGAGTAGTAAGCTTAAAGTAAGTGATAAAAATAATTTGCAATTTTACACAAGGGAAGATATGCCCAAATTATAAAATGTTTAGGGTTGGTTTGTTGGTTATTTTTTACTCTATGAAGAGCAGAGAATCTATTTTATTGTAATTCTAGTGCTTTTCTTTTAAAATTATTTGGCTCATAGGGAACAATAAAAGTATGCGCATTTTATCTGTACTGTCTCATAAAATTGGATTGGAACATGAACATTTGTATTTCATAAGTATATTTCTCTTTGTGAGAAGAAGTCTTCCGTTTTTTAAAGCTAAAAAAAAATCAGGAAGCAGATATCCCTTGTGCAAGCTGCTCAAGATCCCTCAACACAACCTTAATTAAGGTTAATTAGGCACCATATGTGAAAACTGAAACACGTATTTTCCATATTTCTCCCCTTGTCTGCTGAAGAGAGGTTATCCTATGTCACTGGCTCTGTCCAGTCGGACAAACCTTCATGCACAACTCTAGCAGTCACCAGGGTATTCGCTGGGGTAGAATTTGGGATCCTTTTTGCTTCATTCTTTTCCTTTTATTAGTCTCTGTGTGCGTACAGTAAAAAGTATAGGAAGATCAGGAAGAGTCAAACTATTTCTTGATCCTGTAGAAGACCAAGTCCTTTCCTTAAAAAATACTTGCCTATAATAATTTTTAAATTTTCAAGTCATTATAAGAAGTTAATAAACCATGCTATAGCAAATATTATTTGCTCTTATTTAACTTCCGTTTGGTGGAATGTAATTGTACTTGTAAGAGAATGTCATATATTACAAAAGAAAACAATTTCCTGATTTGCTCTACATTTCAATATATAATTCAGTATACTTTATTCTTCTATATTAATATTTATCAGCCCTTTGGCACAGATGCTTGCACTGTGGCCCACTGCTTGAAACATGATGCATGTCACAGAATGCCAGATTCCAGTGTTCAAAGGGTTGCAGCAGGAGAGCGTCCTGCTTACTTTAATGTATTTCCAAAGGGATTCTGCCAGGAATCAGGAGCATTAACACAGCAGTTAGGAATCAATTACATAGCTTTGCAGATGGGAACAAAAGGAAGAGAAATTTTCTCCAGGGACTTGTTACAAAGTTACACTGTGAAATTATTCCTCAGCCTTGATTTATTTTTTTTCTTTCTAGTGTGAATCTTTTTCATATATTTGTTGGTTTTGGAAGACAATTATCAAACGAATGGTTTTTTCAGTTCTGTAATAAGAAGGGCATTTTGTAGATCTTCCTTTCATAGGAGAATTATGACAAAAAAAAATTGAAAATTTGCTGCCAATTATCTGTCAGCCTCTTTTACATAAAAAGATGAATGTGTGTCCAAATCTGTGTGTCTGTAGAACTGTGTACTAAAGGTATGGAAATTAGCACTTGTATATTCCAACCTGAGGTATGTAGTTCCTGTGGTTTACACTAGCTGGAGGTCAAACCTTACTGTGATCCCCACTCTTACAGAATAGTTTGTTGATCAGTCTCAAGGAAGAAAGAGAAGTTGTACATTCCTCATGTCTTATGGTATTATTGCTGCTACAAATGGCAATGCATTTTTATGAAGGGGTGAATAAAATTCTAATTGTAAAACTTTCCCTATTCATGAATGAACAATATGCTCTCTAAGAAAATAGAAATGATTATAAATAAATAAACTTCCTTATCTGAATTAAATACAAATTAACACCATTTCCAAATACTTCAGAATCCATAGGAAAATAATCATATTTTTGTTTGTTTTTACATTTTGGTAACTACTTGGAAACTATTCTTTTAGTTACAGTAAAGAATGAGGTTTAAAATTTCCTTGCCATATGTCACAGAGTTTCAGCTGCAGTGGGGTTCCCTATTGCTCTTTCCTTTCATTCAGAATATATTTCTTTTTCTTGGTGCTGTTTGCTGTTCAGCAGCTATTCAGAACCAGCTCTGCATGAAACAGGAACTAACTTCAACTGTTCCATGCTAGAAATTCTGAGTGATATATTTCCTCAAATTGCTGTCTTTTGGGCATGGGAGAGTTGAGCTGAATGAGCAGTGGGATGTGGGTGGGCTGGATGCCTTAAACTGCTGCAGGTACTTTCCTTTATTCCTGTTTCATGTCAGGAGGTTTCTGAGGATGGCATGTGGAACAGTTTCATGGCTGGATCGTGGCCATGCAGAAAGTGTCTCTCTCCTGCATTTTATACACCATTCACCAATGGAAATTCTCAAACCAGGTGTGTGATCAGAGAATTGAATTTGTCTTGTAAATCCTGATTTATGACTTGTATAAACCCATATATTTTCACAATATTCCAAAAAATCCCTTTCAAGTCAAATTATTACTTTGTGAAGTTCATAGCAACAAAAAGAAATTATGTAAATAATTAGCATTGGGTTTTTTTGTGAAAGAATAGATGAAGTTCTTAGGGTAGAATAGATTAATTGAATTATTAGCATATGAATGTTCTTGCACTGACATTGTAGGTTGATTTTTTTTAAGAGAAGGATCATGAGCTCAGTGTTATTTGGAAGAGTCATTGAGGCAGAAAGCAGTTATTAATTTTACGTCCTATGTAAATTTAAGATGGGAAATAGGTCTCCCTTAATGTTTTCTATTAGAGAAATATTGGAAAAAATATGACACTCTACAGATGACTGATTGATGATTGGTGACAATTTTGCATTTAGAAAACCTTGTATGAATTTGAATGGCATGAAATGTTATTTAGTTGTTGAATAACAGGAGAAGTGGTTTAAATAACTGTTCTGAATAACAAACCCACAAGATGCTCTGAAAACTTCATAATGGCACCCAGCCTTGCAAGCCATTAAGCGTTGTGCAGTTAGACTGAATATAGTAAGATTCTGTGATCCCAGATTTTTTTAAAAGAAAGTTTATTTTTTTCTTGGGAAACCATAATAAGCATGAAAGACGAAATTTATCCTGGGATTTCTTTCGCACTGTGAAGCTCACATGCACTCAGTTGCCACCCTCAGTATTGCACAGTCTTTTACCATTTGCCTGCAGAGTGAATTCCTATCTACAAAAAACCTGACTGACTCTTCAGGCAGGGCTTGTCCTGCTGCCTTAACACATACCTGTAAAGCCAAATGGAGGTGTGGTTACAGCCCCAGTAAATGAGTATTTTATGACAGTAATGCTCTGGTGACCCATGCTTTGCCCATGTAGCTGCTTCACAGACACCCTCCGTGTTTGCAGCAGGCAGACCATCCAGCCATGCCTGGCAACATCCTTGAGCTTCTAGCCTCCCTCATAATATTAAAATTTTTCTCTGGCTGAGTCTGCATCTGTGTTGTGACTTTTATTTTGAAACATGGCTTACGTGACAGTGACCGTGCTGGTGCAAAAATTCATGTTCATATGTTCCTGTTGTGGCTTGGCTCAGAGGACAGAAACTGCTCTGAGGAAGGCAGACTGATTGCAGGTGGTTGAGTGGTTACCTGCACTGCCAGAACTTTGTAAATATGTCTCCTAATAAAAAGCCAGCTTTGTTTTTCAAGCAGGTATTTTTTCCTTTTACTGCCCAGCACGTTACTTTTCAAAAACCTGTATCACCAGGAAGAGCTGTCTATGATTTTCTAACCTCATTTTATTACATAAAGTTGTGTAATATTCACAGTGTTTAATTGCATATTCAGTTGTTACAGTCTCTAAGTCAGTTTTTTGGTATAATCTGAGAAAATCTACTCCACACTACCTTTCATTGAAAAAGATGCTTGCAGAAGTTTACTTGCACAGTTTAAGAGACCTTTTTTATAGTTCTGTAGAAACTGGAAGTTGTAGCCTTATTTTTGCAGATGCTGCTCTAAAATTATAAAGTTATAATGGTGATATAATCAGCCTTGAGAACATCTTGATGAATTAAACATGCTGCAGCTGCAGAGTTTGCTTTAGACATCTGCAACAATGACTGGATTACAGCTACAGTAAACATAAAGATCCAAAATTTATAATATTGATTTCCACTGTGCTCTCTACAACTACCTGAAAGGAAGTTGTAGCCATGTGGGGCTTGGCCTCTTCTCCCCAGGAACAGTGGCAGGACAAGAGGACACAGTCTCAAGCTCCATCAGAGGAGGTTTAGATTGGATGTCAGGAAGAATTTCTTCACAGAAAGGGTGATTGGGCATTGGAATGAGCTGCACAGGATGTGATGGAGTCACCATCCCTGGAGATGTTTTAAGGAAACACTGGATGTGTTTAAGGAAACACTGGATGAAACACTCAGTGCCATGGTCTGGTTGACAAGGTGGTGCTGATTAGACTTGATGGTCTCAGAGGTCTTTTCCAACCTAATGGATTCTGTGATTCTAAGATTGCTACAAGTAAGCACTGAGTAATTGTAAACAGATGCACATACTTTCATTTATGTTTCAATTCTTCTCACTCTTACTCAGGAAAGTGGAAATTGCATATGTGATTTGGGTGATTTTTTCTTTTTGCATCTGGTCTATTTTTAAAAATCCAGAATAAAAATAATCTAGTTTTCTTACCTTTTTGTAAGTTAAAAATGATTATGCATTTTCTCACATGCTTAAGTGTGCTTCTCCTTGGTGTTCTCTTAGCATTTTAAATGTTTCTCATACAGCATGTGATTGGTCATTTTTACAAAGTTTGCATGTAATTCATATATATATTTAGCTAAACCTAATCTCTTTGCAATACCAAGCTGTACATCTAACACAAAGATAAACTTACCTAATTGTAATTTCCTATGCTTGGTGTGTTTTTTGAGCAGTTCAGTGAAATCTGTATTGCTAATGAAAAGACATCTCTCAAAATGCATAAGTAGGTGCAGATCCTGAATATTTTGACTATACCTTTTTCTAATTTTAATTTCTAGGGCAGTACAGAACCAATGATTTTCAATTGTTTTAATTCAATTTTTCAATCAGTATGCTGGGGTAAGTTACCAAACGGGGGGTAGGTTACTGAGTCTCATATTTTCTGTCAAAAGAAAAAAGTAATTAATTTGAGAAAAAGCTAGGTAGAGAGAGGAAGCTGGAAAAGGAAGCAGCTGAGGACCAGAGAGGGAAATGGCATAGTAAGTGGGAGTCAGAAGGGGATGGTGGATGTACAAATTTGAAAAGTAAGTGCAGAGTGGCTGGAAAAAGCAATGGGGAATGGAAAGGGTAGATTTAATTAGCAGCTCCATTGTGGAAAGGAATCTAGGTTGGCTGAAGAGACAACTGAAAAGGAGCACAAAAATTGAATGACAGGGAAGAAATATAAGTGGAAGTTTGATGGACTGAAAAATAAATTAAATTCATCAGGCTAATGCTCTAAGCTGGCAACAAGACGTAGGTAAACGTTCTGCTGCCCCAAATAACCGAGTAAACCACGCATGTCTCAGTTAACTCTGGATATGGTGTGAGAGGAGCCTAGAGCTACATTAGAAATCTGAGAGCAGACATCAACAACTTAGCACAGGGGAGTAACAAAGACAGGGAGCTAGAACGGATACAGATTATAAAAGCTCAGTTTCCTAAGACTGATAGATCCCACATTGGTCTGCAACTCAAGATTGTGTCAGTGCTGTCAGCAAATATTTGTTAGCCCTGTAGCACAGAACATTTCCTGCCTAGTGAACAAAGCTTAAGTATCTTACAGGATTTGAAGTAAGCAGCATTTCTTTGAAGAAATGAAGTCTCTATGCATAACCATAGGAAAATTGAATTAAGGTGAAAATTCAATCCTCCACATTCTGAGATTCCTTAAATTGCAGGCCTTTGATTTTGCAATCCCAATAAAGTTCTCCTGTAGTGGTTTGTTTATAGTAATCCCATATGAATTACTCACAACTGAGTTTCATAAAATCCAGGATTCTGCATTTTTCTCATTTCATTCACTCTTACAAAGCTTTATAAGGTAAAATACAAAAAACCCAACAGTATTTGACAAAGCTGCTGTAAATAGCACAGACTTAAAGTGAAATGTGAGTATAGCTAAAGTGAAAAAGGAAATAATCCCTGAGAATATTTTTAGGGACTGTGGTAATACAGAGATTGTCAGAGACCTGAGGGACATTAAGTTTTGGATCTGTTTTTGTTTACAACAGTGTGCTACTTAACATGTTAAAATTTTTGCCTGTGTTGTCAGAAAGGAAGTCCCAAGTTTCCTTTCACTTTGTGTGCCCCAAACTAAAAATATTTTAGTCTGGATGGTAGTGTAATGAGGAATGTTTTTAATTTTTAAAATTGTAACAGGAGATTGGAATGCATAACAATGTAGTGTTTTTCAACAAAGTAACCAAAGATCTGTCATTTGAAACAGACAATAGTTCCATTTTATGTACAATATGGTCTTGTTTACAAACTAAATTTTAGCAAGTTCTGTTAAGTCAACAGATAATGTTTTTTAATATTTTATTTTTCAAACTGTCAGTACTTCGGCACTGGTCTTTTTCTTTCTCCATCAAAACTACTTGGAGTAAGTAGATTGCTTGTAGAAAACATGAAAATATTTTGTTACACTATGTTATGATATAGTTGGATAAGTGCCTAGAATATTCTAGTACTAGCCTTATTATTCCATTTTACTTGATTAATTTTACTTGTTACTGTTCAGAATTTAATATCAATAAACCTCTTATGAGAGCTAGAGATGAGTTTAAGAGAAACATTCCAGTCTGGTATTTCTGATTAAAGGCACAGGACAAGTCCAGTGGTAAAATGAAATGAGAATTTATGATTATGGCTTCTATTACATTCAAAAATTATTCATGCCCAGAATTATTAGAATAAATTCCACTGCATTATTTTGCATCAGTACCATTACACATGATTTTGCCTGAGGGTATCAAGTCAATGGGTAATGCTTGCAATGCTGCTTTTTCAATCTTGCTTTGTTATACTGTCATTTCAAAAAGTAATTTTTCCCCCCTCTGATTTATTTATCATCTTGTTTGTAGCTGGCTTAGGAACAGATTAGTTTTTATTTTAAGGCAGGCATGCTGATGTGAATATTACTGCAGAAAATATCAGTTAAACATTAAAATTACATATGGAGATAATATATTGTCAGAGAAACTTCAAGTTATTACTACTGAAAACTGTTATGGTACTGTCAAATTAAAAATGCACAGTATCTGCAAATGTTGTGGGATATTATTGTTGAATTTGTTGCCATACTTCACATTTCTAGCACAATTAGTACTTCATCATTTATATTCTATAATTATAAATTTGTTTGTGCTGTTGATAGTCTCATTCATAAACAAAGCTTAAATATTTAGTAAAATATCTAATTACAAGCAAAGCAAAAATCACCAATAGCCAGTCTTAAAAACAAACCTCTTCAAAAAAAACCAAATGAAAAAGACTGGGAAAAACACAGAAGGAAAAACACTTGAAAGTTGCTAGTCATGTTGTTTAGGAAAGTACTAGAAGACAGATTGTCAGATGTTTTAACTATCCACAAAGTATAAACAATGCGTGTTGACCATAATGAAGCTAAATTCTGATGGGTAATTACTGCACAGTTCCTTGGGGCTTGATTCTGTAATGTTTTTTTCATCAAGCCAGGTTTCATGTTAAGAATGTTGTCTGACAGAGTACTGGTGGAATGAGCTGCTGTCCCTCTCAGGCTAGACAGCAGTATGAATATCAGGACCATGAAGAAGTTTCATTTTTCCATGGTACTTTCTGGCAGTGTTCATACTATGCAAGACAATCATTGAGTACCATTATTTGAAAACTCTTACATAATGACAGGATTGTATGCATTTTTATATGGAAATTGCTTTACTTAGCCCTTTTTTCCTTCCTCTGTTTCCTCCCCACCCTCTCCATAGAATAATTTTGCTTGCTGTGAAGGTTACTGAACACAGTGGCTCTTGTTAGCACTTTGTCTATGTGATGATCAGCTGGAGACTTCAGAGAAGTAGCCACTATTTTACAGATCAGTGCTATGTTGTATTCCCATACTTTCGTTGTTGATTGAAGGCACTCAAACTCCTATCAGTCATTGCACTGCAGGAATTTATGGATCTTCCATAAAGCTTTCTCTACAGTTGCTTTACAAAATTCTGGGTCTGTAAGTGGTGTAAAATTGCAAAGCTATTTGTTATGCTGAAGCTCAGAGCAGATTTATGGTTTCCACCAAAGATGTACAACATTCATTCCTGTAAAGTTAACAGTAGCATAGAGAAGGAAGAGAAAATTGCTGGCTTCCTTCTCAGTGCTTGCAGAGCCTGCTTTCACCTTGGTCATGGCAGGTCAGTGGAGAGGAATGGAGTTGGTTGTGGTGCTGAAGGTAAGGCTGCCTGGCACAACGTGACAGACCTGAATGACAGCTGGAAATCCTGGTGCGTGGGCTGCACCTGGTTATGGAGAGATCAAAGAGATGCACCTTCATCTGTTAAAAAGAAATGGAATCCTAGTGCCTGTGGCTTAACATTGATATCACCAAATTCTGATGTCAATAATTTTTAAGTGTTGATGGTGACTCTGGGCTTCTCTTAGTAATTTTAGTAAAAATCTCTCTCTGTTACCATATGTATTCCTTTTTGACTTATAGCATATAAAACACAGCCCACTCTCCTGGTTAAGGTAATGCTCTGTGACTCAAGTTCCACATGGTCAGGGTAGGAAATAGCATGGAGCTAGGTATTTAGGGAAGATATTAAAGAAATATGCTTGGGAGAGGATAGCTTTCACTCACATTACTTGTACTATTATAAGTCATATAATAATCAATAAAATCAATAATTATGATCCTATTACTTGATCATCAAGTTATGATGCTTGTCTTTAGGTTAGGAAACTCAAATATAGACAAAAACACATGATGATTATGTCAGCAAAATTCTTATTTTCCTTGAAATCAGTTCCTAGCTCTTGTTATGAAGAGTTATTATGCATTTTCTGATAGATTTCCTCAGACCTTGTGGCTTACACTTTTTAGAGCTCCTATCTGCACCACTTAACCAAAAATTCGGTCTGCAAAAATCACTCCAGAAAGTGATTGCTTTTTGATAATGAGGAAGGTGGGAATATCTTTTTGCAAGTAAACTTTTGAACAGGGAGTAATTGAAACACTCGAAGTTTGCAACACCCTTTTTCTCCCTTCCTTGCAGCTGCTCCTTTTGCTGAGTCACTTTCCAAGCACTTGCCTGTACCTTCCTCTCAGAAACCCACTAACCCACTTATCCATTCAGATGAAACAAAAACAGGTTAAGCTTTCTATTCAACCTGCTGCAAGTCTTAGCTAAGACCCTAATAAGTTTATCTAAACTATTGCTTTATTGCTCTATTCTGGGTGCCCTTGTTTGCTTTTTCACGGACTGGTGGTTGGAGTAAATTTGTGTGGTTCTGTAAATTTTGGCTTGAGTAAAATGTTCTGAGTCATGATATTAGATATATTAGTCTGAGTTTGCATCTACCTGAATTCAGAAATGTCTGAACTCAAATTCCACCAAAATTTTCTCTTCACTACTATCTTCAGTTTTACCTCCCTGTCTTGTTATGTGTGTTGGACTCATTCTCCATATGGAAGTTGCTGAACTGTAGAAGGTCATCAGCATGTTCACTATGGTAAGAGCTGTTAGCATAGGAGGCCCCTGAGGAGGTCATGTCAAATCAAACATTCAATAACTTGTCCATCCAGGTTTGGCTTTACCCTGTTACTGACACCTTCCATTGTGTCCTGTCCTTCATTTTTTTGGTTTTTTAAACTTATTTTTAGAAAATGTTAGTAGCATCTACATATTTATGATTCCAGGATAAGCCTAATTGAATTTGATGGAGATCAAGGATATATATAACTCAAAGTGTTTATTCTGGGACTCGCAATAACTTAATTGCCAATAAATAGAATGTCCAATTAGTTGTGCCATGGATTGAATTTGGATAATTTTTCATCAATCAGTCTGTATAATCTGATTACCTCTCTTCTGATTGACCTTTCTGGGAGAAGATGTAAGTGTGAAGCTAAAACAAACATATGCTCTGCCTGTCTGTCCTGTCTTCTCTTGGGTTTTCCTGACTCAGGTGCTTTGACAGTGGTCCTTGTACTTGTCACATCCAAGGATTCTTAGACATCTGCATTCAACACGTTCAATGGTTGGCTTTGGAACTCAAGTGTTTGTTTTAAAATTATGCTTCCCTTGCTAGGAGATGACTTTTTTATGACCTCTGTGTTTTCAAGTTTACTTTTTATTGTGAGTTAATGGAGGTGTTCAGGCTCGTGAGGCAGCTCAGGCTTCCCAGTGGAAAACAACATTGAACTTGTATGATTTCCTAAGGCTTGTTTGCTAAGGCTCACCAAAAATGCATGCAGCTCACTGTAGTCAAATGGAAAAGCCTTTGGGATCTCTTTAATTTTGCACTGAGACCTTCCTTTTCTTCTCACTGGCTTTTTGTACTTTCAGTCACAGGCACCTTTAACTCAAAAAAAGCAGGCAAAAGCAATTGTATAGGTGTAAAGCACAAGGTGGGTGCCTACATATTTTTAGCTTTGCAAAATTGGAACAGTTGATGAAACATCTCCCTTCCCTTCCCTTCCCTTCCCTTCCCTTCCCTTCCCTTCCCTTCCCTTCCCCCCTTCTTTTCTCACTTTTCAGGCAGGCCTCATTTCTGTTTTTAAAGAATAATGTAGAGCAAGCCCCAAAACTTTCTTGCAATTCTGATCATACAATAAATAAAAATGTGACTACTTCAAGCTTCCACATGTCTTTTTATTTCTTTTCTCCTCAGTATTTTGTGGATTAGAAGAGGTTGCTTGAGGCAATTGTCACGTATTACATTTAATATTCATATATCGAGAAAAATTTTTTGTACTACAGCTACTTGTTTAAGGATATTTTAACAATGGTTGCTATAGCTTTCGCAGAAATCCTCCCATAAAAGTGTTGGTTGTTTGCACCTATTCTAACTTGTTGGTTTTATTTCAGTATATGGTTATTTCAACATTTTCACAGATGAGAATAAATATAATGCTCTACCCATTTATTGTCAGACCCTTGCACTGAACTCAATGAAATAGGACCACTGAGTAGAGAAGATAGCTGCAGTCAATCTAAGAATTGCAGGAAATGTTGAAACAAAAATACTTCAGTGCATTGTTTTGTGGATATGTGGTTGTACAGACTTCCTTGATGCAGTGCTCAGACTGTCTCACAAGCTGAAGATTTTTGGCTTGGTATGCAGAAGTTTAGGACAAAATAATCCAAAAGTCACAAAATAATGACATGTATACACATACTGTCAGGTACACCTTATAAAAGGCTGATGCAGTAAACACAGCTCCTTCCTAAGGTTTCTGCAGTGCTGGTGTGACCTGTGTGCCCTGGTGGTGCATCCACAGCTGAACTGGAGAACTGGCCCAGGGGCAGAGAACAGGTGGGGCAACACTCAGGTCAGGTAAACACACAGAACATTCCCACTGGCAATCACGTGGAAGCTAGGATGCATTACTTGAGTTTCTGCCTTCACAATTCTTTCTGTAAGCCCCTTCTGTTAATTTTTTTTCAAGGATATAAATGCTGTTTGAGCAAATAGCATCAGAGAAAAAGGGAGTATGACCAATTTAATAGCTTTGTACTTTTAGTCTGATAAGCTGTTGAGGTATATTCTATCAATTGTGGGTCTGACGTTATGGTGCACTGATTCACTGAATGCCATGGCCCTTCATATCTAAAGAAGCTGTTGCAAGGAATGTAAGCAGCAGCATCTTTTCATTTGTCCCAATTATCTTTAATTAAAACTCTTCAATTGACTTAAGTGATGACTTGTTAAGATGTCACTAAAGTGACAAATACATGTGTAAGAAATTAAGGTGCATTGAGGTATCTTCTACCATGGCTGATTAAGCAAGTCCTGTTGCTATGATCATTCATCTACAACTGACTTTACCCATAAATCTTATTTTTAGAATGGGCTCTGTCCAAACACAATGGACAATTAAGCTCCAAGTTTGCAAATGACAGTCTGTCCTCTTCTTTTCTATTGTTCATTTATCACTGTCTTGCTTACGGCCACTGTGATAATTTGAGATGTAAAGTGATGGGGGTTTAGACTGCTTGGTATTTATCATTCAGTAACTGGTAGAACTACAAAGTTAGGTATGATCATATTGTCATTATATCTCCACTTTAATAATTTTAAAAAGAAAAGGGAATATTAAGGTAATTACACTGATGTGAATATGTGTCATATGTTAAACAATATGAAAATCAGTGATAGAAGACAAAAACAAAATTTAAAATCCCTAAACATCTTGTGTAAGATTTTGCCATTTTAAAGCATGCAAAATAATCCTGGACACAAAGTAAAGGTTAAAATAAATGTGTATGTTAATGACATTCCAGGTGCTTGTCTAGAAGCAAAGTTTTATCAAAGAGTATTTTGTAAATTGTTAACAAGATACTGCTGGCAATAATCTCCATGCCCTTCCTCCCCTCCCCAATTTATTTCATGTAATAGTATGTCAGAAGGAGTCCAGACAGACCTTAGTGTTTATGGTCCTTCAGGGTCTTTTGCAAAAGGAAGGGATGGGCCTCACACACAATGTCATAATTTTCAAAAGGATAATGAAATCTGCTAGAGTATGACTGCATTCTCTGAATTACAGCTGGGAAACACATAAAAGTCAGGGCTCCAAAAAGAGTAGGAAAAATGGGATATGGAAGGAACTTACTTCGTCTTTAAGGGCACAATTTGGCAGTGACTTATTCAAGAACAAATGTTCAAATAGTTTATAAGGCAGAGTTATGCCAGTAATCAATTAAGAAACTTCATACCTAATTCTTGTTCTTCAGCTAATACCAAGGATTATAAGGGTTTAAATAAAGAAATTAATCAAATTTCCACCGCGTGTCTCATCTTCAGAACAGTGGATTTCACATGTACATGCAAACCTGGAGTACTTCATTCTGCAGCAGATTCTGCTGCTTCAGAACCAGCAAATCCTATTTCATCAATGATAATATGTGTTACCAACTTCTGGTTTTGGATACTTCAAACTAATTTTCTAAGTTGGGTTAAATAGTAATGAAATGCTATAGTGACAGGCTAAGACTTATTCATAGTAATACTTAAGTGTAATAGAGTATTTATTTTGATATTGGGCAACACGCTGTTATTGCCAAGCAATTTGGTAATAAACAGTAGGATATCAGTCTGCTTGGAATACAATTAAATGTGTGCCTTTCAAGAAGGCTGTGCTGTTTGTTGGCTAATGCTGACTTAGATAACTAAAACTAGAATTCTGCTTTACTAAGTAATGGTTTTGTTTTGCTGGATTCATTGTATTAAGATATGATATGAAACCAAGTGACAGTAGAAGTATAACATACATGAACTTTGGCAATGATATCATAAAGCTGTGCTAGCTCTGTGCCTTCACTCTCTGCTTCTCTTTCATCAAAAGTATTATTGATCATTAATGCCAAAATGAAAAATAAGAGGTAGCAATTCATATAAGAAAACATTTGGATGGCAATTGTTCTACATTAGGTGTAGTTAATGGTCATGTTTACAACCGCAAATGTAATACTTACATCCATTGAAATGACAGAATTGATTAAATGGGATAAGAGTGTACCAGAAGCTCCAGAGCATTGTTTTTTTTGTAAAATTGATTGATGTTGGTAGGGCATGCTTTGGATCTGCAGAACATTAGTAAGAAGATGAAATAAAATCACAACTAGGCAAGCAGTTCATTACTTCTCTTGAGCAAAAAGAAAAAAGCAAGAAAGAATGGTAGTGAATGCAATAATCAAATTTGCAGCACTGTATAAGCATAGATTGACATAGAAAGAAAATCATAGGTTATGATTAACATTAATAAAACTTACATTGCTAAAACAGTTGGCAGATATCAGCCAGAGATTCATTTAGAAACATTGCTTGTAGCTACTGAGAATGGTATTCAGCATCAAATACTTTGTATTAGAAATTTTCCCTGTCAAGCAAATGAAATGAGTTTAGCTTGCAGGAAAACATAAAGTGACAACAAAAGAAATGGAATGCAATTTGGGGTCCCAGAGATATGAAGAGCTTCTATTAAAGAGTGTCTGTAACATCTGTCTACAAGTGTAAGATTTTTTTTCTTGTTTTAATTTAATTTTTTTTTTGCGGTAATGTAGGTGTATGGATTGCCCTATTTTTCTTAGTAATACTAAAAGAAAAAAAAAGAAATAACAAAAAAAATCCCTAAAATCCTGACATCCCAGGAGACACTTGAGGAACAAAATATCCCCAGTGTTGTTATTCAATGGGCAGTTGTCGATGTCCTCTTTCCTTTTCTTTTATCCTGTCCAATTTATATTTTCTACTATTTTTTCCTTCTCCTGTCCATGTGAAAAAGTTCAGTATTTCTGTTGTTCAGTGTTATTTCTAGGTTCTTTTTATTCCAGAATCCGACATTTGAACTTACTAGGAAGAAAAAGGGGTATTATTTTTTATAAGTAATCTTTGCTATTCCAGAGACAGCTTTAGTCACTCAGTTCTCGGTTGTGAATCTCTGGTGCCAGAAGTTGTTCCACCATACCATGGTCTACTCTGATCTATTATGGACTCCTCTTCCTGACCCATTCCCATGGGTGTGCTGGACAGCACAGCCCTCCTGGAGGCACTGCTTGGCAGCTGACAGAGCAGAGGTGCTGGCACACGTGTTCCTAAACATTTTGGTAGTCAGAGATTCTCCTTACTCAGAGGAATTTATCCATGGGTTCTTCTAGACACCATCTCCTCTTTCACAGTAGAGAGTAAATCTAGAAACTCAACCCTGAAGTTTTCACAACACTTGAGTTTGATTATTCAGAGTTGAACACTGATTTAGACTTCAAATGATTCAGGAATGCTGAAATATTAACTATTCTTTCTTGCTTCCAAACTCCAAATTGTGAGGTTTTTACGGTTTTAATATTCAGCCACCTTAGCAGCTTTTTAAATTATTATTGTACTTCAGTGATGAAAGGAATGCATGAGGCTATGCACTTTATTATATCAGCCATCATGCGGGAGGTAGGCTTGAGAGTGTTCCTGAGTAAAAATAATTTCCCTTATTATCAACAGTTCAGGCATAAAAAAAACCCCCTCATTTTACTGTAAAACATTCAGAAGGAGTGTGTGCAAAGGAAAAAAAGCTTGGGTTTTAATTGATGTTTTTAATGCTTGGCTATGCACAATTTGTGTCACCATCAAATCAGTTTGAATGCACTTATAGAGAACATTACTATATTAATTTAAAACATTTATATTTGATGAAGGAAGTCCTGCTATTTACCCTCATGGAAGGTGAATGTAAGCTGGATTTGAGGCTCTTAAAAAAGTAAATCAAAACAAAGTTGTAAGCTAGTCATTAAAAGTGAAAACATCAGGCAGCATTAAAATTCTTTTTTAACTTGCTTTTGCATTTCAGGGTAGGCACACTGATGAACACAGTGTATTCTATAGAGGATACAATGGGTAGAGCTGTCAAAAATTAACTCCTTTTCAACAGCAAAAAACATCAATTGAAATTTCTTTCTAACACCCTTATTGACTTTCCTTTTAATTTTTTTTTCACAGAGGATCTTTCTCAAAGCTGGAAGTGAGGAAGAAATCTTTGCACATCTTGGCTTGGATTATGTCGAACCATGGGAAAGGAATGCTTAAAATTATTTGCCAGTGTACATTCATCAGCTGACTGCAATAGTCTTTCTGCCCACCTTGCAGTCTGGTATAGTTATAGATACATATATAAAAAGTGTTTCTATGAAAACAAAAAAATTAAATAAGCATTAGAAGCCATTTGCACATGCTAATGTTCCTAGAAGAGTTTAAGTTTTTCAAAATATTTTCCAGTCTTTTCTGGTTTTGAAGTTTCTATGTGGGAGTGACAAGACAGAGCTTATTTGGGGGGGAAAACTTGGAACTGGTGAGATTTTTGCTTATGAACGAAATTTAACATTAGTATGAACAATACTTGTTTTTTAAAATAGATACAACAATACATAAGTAATTCAAAACATTTGAGCTGAGTCAGAATTTTACTGAAATGTATGCTGGTCTTTAACTGAATTTCTTATGTATTTTCTGAATCCATGTATAAAATTGCTTGGTAAATAAGGCTTAATGTCCTAGGCAGTAACTACTTTGCAGTCTCAGCAACTTGAGGCTTCAGTTGTAATATTTTCCCAGGTAGGGCACCATTCTACAAAAATTATAAACAAGTTGATAATTCAGTGAGAGTTAAAAAACATTTCACAGGAAGGGATTTTGAAAGGAAAAGTGGAATAACTCAGTAGCAGTCTTCAATTGTGTAGAAAAATATTATAAATTTATAGTACTTATTTGGACTGAAGAGGATTCAGGTTATGAGGTGTAATGGTCCTCAATCAGGAATTTGAATCATTACCTGCATGAAAACAATGGTTTTAACTGTCAGGCTGGTGACTGCTCCAAGACAAAAGATTTTAATTATCTGTGCTCAATTTAGATAGATGGAAATTATTTATTAGTAAGTATGAATGCATTGGAATGGGATTTTACTTGATCTGTTGGGCTATTGGCTGCTCTAGAGTGGTATTCCCTCTCTTCAGTCAGAAATTCATCTAAGATGTGAGAGGCTTTCTGATAAAAGCCCTACGAGATATTTTGGTTGCAGAAAATGTCCAAGTAGCTCTTGTGATCATAATGACAATGAAGGATTTGTAATACATTTATCCTTTAATAAACAAGGGCATTCAGTGCTTTAGGAAATGAAGCTACTTACTGATCATTCATCATCTGAGAATAAAGGTGATTAGGGATACCAGGATTTGTCAAATAATTTTCTTCCTTAAAAATCTGGAATTTTTTTCCTCTGTTGAGGCTGACTATGCCTCTTGACATGATGAGAAAAGAATGGCAATGACAGGGCTGTGCACAACAGTTATTACTGACAGTAAAGGCTTCTCGTATTCAAACAGTATTTGTTACTAAAAACAAGTATGCTTAATTTGCTACTCATTAATTTCAACTGGGGACCAGACTTTTAGAGGACTGTGTTGTAAACTATTCCAAAACCTCAGTCAGGGTTGTAGAAAAATGTGTTGATGGCAGGAATTTGCTTCTTGCCTGTGTCAATAAAACCACCCTATTTGAGTGCAGTTTTGCTAACTGAGCTGAAAATACAATGCTACTTCCTAAACTGCTCTAACTATAAAGCACTGGCATTGCTTCCTCCTTTATTGTGCTGATGTATGAAGTATCTTCTCTGTGTTTTGCATCAGGATGCTGACACTTAAGTAGCAGTGACATTTTTCAGTCCTGTGGAAGAAAACAAAATGGTACCTTGTCTGAATATTCTTTCTACTTGGCCAACATTTATAACCAATTATACATTCCAGTTGTGCTGTTCCTGCAAACTTCAAGACACACATAAAATATAAAAAATTCTGACTTCCACATAAATAAATAACTCACATCTTGGGTGCCTATACATCACTTGTAATTATGCCACATGTGAGGGAAAAGATACCAACACAAGTTCTGTCAACTCCTCCACGATTACAAGAAATCAGCATATCACTTTATTCTTTATTTCCCTCAATTTTTCTGAATTTAGAACTTTATTAGAATACTTTCTAATTTTATTTAGAATACATCTTTATTTAGAATACATCTTACAGATTGCTCACTGAATCAACTATTATAAAAAAATATGGACCTGATAAATGAGGGATTGTGTTAAAGAGAAGAACAGCTTAGATGACCAGGCTGGTTTGACTATGAATAAGATCTTCTGCTACCCCAGTCATTATTGCAGGTACAGTGTGCAGGATCATCCCTGATAGCACCTGCCAAACCACTCAGCTGAGACTATAATTAGAAAAGATAAAAGTCACATAGGAGAGCTGGGATGGAACAGGTTAAAGGAAATAAAGCCTTTATCAGCTGAGCACATCTGGATCCATGTGCTAGTGAAAAGTGCCCCCAGTGTGATGGAGCTCTTGGAGTCAATGGTAGTGAAGCCTCTGAGCCCACGAAGGACAGGTGAGGCCTCAGGGCCTGGAAAGGGCAAAAATTTCTAACAAGAGCAGACCAATTTTTGTAATAGGAGGAAGGGAAGAGAGAATTTCAGATCTGTGCGCTTAATATTTCCTAAATTGCTAGAATGATTAATAGACTGTATTTTTAAAGCACCTAGAGGAAACTAAAGTGACAAGTTATTGGTAACTTGTTTATCAGAAACAAATCATGTCAAGCTGTTTGTTTATGGGCAGAATTGTTTGGCTTTCTCAGGTGAGACCATCTTATTCCTTGGTATGAAATATATTCTTTCACTTTTTGAACAGCTATTACTTTCTATTATACAGTTTTCTTTGGCAACTGCAGTTAAAATAACCAGGTCCTGGGTCTAACAGGTTAATTAAGGTCACACAAACAAATGAAGACAGAGAGCTCTGGAAACTTTCCTTAAGATGAAGATCAAGCAGTCTTTTAGCCCTGCTGTGCAGATGCACAAAGTGTCTTTCACTTTAATTAGGATGCATCAAATGTAACTTGTTTTAGCTGAAGAGGCTCCTTAGGTATACTATAGGATATCCTAAGTCTTCTGTCAGCTTCAATGTCTTTTGCTCTTAAGAAGGCTATGTATTAATGTATAATAGAAAACAGCAAGAAATGTCTCAATTTTTAAAAAATTGATGATTTCTTTGCTGGGGATGTGCAGATTATATTCCAGAAACTTGTGCTTGCAACATTTGGAGGAAAAAAAGCAAATAATAAAAAATCATATCCCAGCACTTTGAAAATAAAATTTGTATTTTTCTAACCACTAAAAGAGACATGATTTGGATTTTTCTTCACAGCTGGGTAGATCTAACTTCAAAAATGGAGCTTGAGGAGGTTATGTAATTGTGTGACTAGACAGGAGTGTTTCTGCCGTTGGAAACTGTTGCTGATGATACAAGTCTGAAAGTGTTCCATTTTTAGTAGCCTAAGGATGAGTTGAAAGACCACTTGGGCCTATGGCTTCCATAAGTGTACTCTATAAATACCACACTTCAACATGCAATAGTGGGGAAATTTTGCCTTTGCACTCCTCTAAGATGGATAAGATCAAAATATGTTGAGAAGATAGCTGGGCTCTACTGCTTCTGCTGATCCTAAAATCCTTTGGTTCTGCTTTAAACTGTATTATGATATAGGAATTGGGTTTCTGTGTTTTAAACTAAACTAAGATATCAGAGACATAATTCTCTGCCTTTTGTCCTTTTGCAGTATGCTTTCAAATGTTAAAGACTGCTAGAAAGTGTACTTTGTGTTGGCGTTATACGAGTGGGAAGTGGTTGTTTTGGAAACCCTGACAGACTGGTTGCAGGGCTGTAGATGTTGCATGCCTCTTGACAAATGATTGATGATTTAATTTGAATCCTTCATAATACCAACACTAAAAAAGAAGCCAAGTACCATAAATACCAGTGTCCTTTCAGACAGGATATCACAATCACAGAAGGAATATGGGTGTTTTCTCCCATTAATCTCACCCCTTACCCCCAGTTAGATTTGATTTCATGAGGGGACAAAGACACATATCTGGAGGACTCCACTGTCAACCACAGAACAACTGCTCTCCTCCTCCCTGTTGAAGAGGCTCACAACCCCTTTCTTTCCCTCACCTGAAGGACCCAGATGTTCCCTTTGACCACATATGACCAGGAAATTGGACATTGAACAGCTTTAAGCAAATTTCTATCAGATACAAATAAAGGGGCCTAATGAATTATTATTTAAAATGTGCTACAAGCCCCACTGGTACACGTGTGTATACAGGGAAAGAGTTTCAAAAATACCCAAGTAAAAAAGAAACTGTAGATGGGTGGGCCACTCTACTTTGAAATTTAGTGACAGATGGTTGCTAAGACAATCTATGCTAGATGACAAATGACTATACATTAAAGCTTTCAAAAGACAAAAAAAAAGCCTCCAAGAAACATTTGAACTGAAGTTTAATGATCATACAAAATTACCAGCAAATCAAGAATTGCAAGCTTTTAAAAAGAAGGGCTGAGCAGAGAATAAATGTTCTTCTAATGTAAGGGAGGGATGAACAGATACGAAGATTATCAGTCATCAGTGATGAACTTAATATTACAATTATTCCAGTCTCTAAGAAGTCAAAAGAAGAACCTCAGTATATTAAATTCCTCTAGAAGCAAATACTTCTCGTGCCAAATAAGGTGGGTACCGAAAAATCCCTGAAAAACAAACTTTTATGCACAGGGTAGAACAAATTAACCACAGACAAATGGGAAAGAATAACAAAAATGAATAATGATGAAGCCTAATGACTTACAAGTTTTAAGATAAGGTCATAATATTTGTAAAACAATAGCAGAGGCTCACCTGAGAGTTGAAGTATATTACATTAAATGAATAGAATTCAAGAAAAACAAATGACTTGCAGTATGAGAAACATCCATCTCAGTGGTCTAGTTGTGAAAAACCATTATTACGGGTAATGATTTCTTGCTGTTGGGAAAGGGGAATAGTATCTTCAAAAGTATCCAGCTTGCAGAATCTGTAATCTCAGCAATTCCTTTTAAAAGAAGCAAAGAGGATTGACAGTTACTCTTCTTGCAACAGGACAACTGTTCATTTTCCCTTTTTAGCTCTTCAAAAAGATCACAGAAACAGGCATATGATGTTGAGTGCTAGTTGAATTTTACTGCAAATAATTCATCTAAAAGCAGACAGAGACAACAATCTCAAATTATGCTGATATATCAATCATAGTATGCCACAGGGTTCTCTAAGGGAACAGAATTTTAAGCCTAAAAGTCTCTAGTTTTTTATATGTGTGACTCATTTTCTTGCTGTTGTATGGATTTCTGGTTGTAAGACAGAGGGTCACATTTTAGCTTTTGATGCTCATACCAAGCCAATTAAGAAAGCGTTATTATGAATCACAGCGCCTCATCCAACCAGAGGTCTTTTCACTGCTATATCCTTTCTTTGACCTGGGGTTTTTTTATAATTTGGACAACACTTTCTTAGCCCCTAAGTGTTCAATTAAACATTTTAGGCATTTCAGTGCAAAACCAAGCAAACTGTGTAAGAAGAAATACTAAGACACACAACAGCAGCACAGTATTTGGCAATGATTGATTTACATTTGTGAGGAGGTGTTTGCTCTCACCCAGCACAAACCAGACTCTGGGATTCTGAATCAGGAGACCCATTTCAGCCACACTGAGCTGATTTTAAACTGATGAGAACTCATGCCATTAAAGGAGGCTGGGCTTGTTTGTGCCAGTGAAAGAACTGCTTTGTGCCTGCAGTGTCTGTGTGGGATGAAACTCATGGAAGAAAAAAGTAATAGGATGTTTAGTTGAATCAAGATAAACCTGTAATCATAGTCAGAAAGTAAACAAATAAAGAATTCATTTATGTGAAAATATACCTTGGATACTGTAAAAAGAGAATACTGTTGGGACCTGTATGTATTATCTGTTCTATTCCTTTTAGGAAGTTACTTGGCAGGGCATTCCAGACACTTGTTAGTGACATTCTAGAAAATAATGGCAAAAATAATGTAAGTCGAGAATAAAATCCAAAATAATTTGGATTTTGTTTTTAAATTTAGCAGGACCATCATCATGCCCAAGCATAGTGAAGTTACTAACATTATCTGGCAACACGTTATTCAACTTACAGTTATTTCACTTTATTAATGCCTATGAGGACTTCATACGGTAAGTTTATCTAGTTTTGTTGATAAGAATGTATTACTCAATATTAGCTCACAGCTTAGAAAATTTGGAATGCTTTCAAAAGTAAAAATTATTTAACTTTGAAGTTTAATATTTAACAACCAAAACCAGAATAAGTATGCACAGATCAGACAAGGGCAAAAAAAAATTGTTACCTTTCTGGCCCCTTTATTTTTATTCTTGGGGATTTCTTTCTAAATCTTACCTATGAATAAGAAAAATCTTATCTTTTTATGCAACTGAGAAATTTGCTTTTTTTGATTGTATTATCAAACAAATTAGTTTATACAGAGATGCTATGGTTATTAAAAATATCAAAACATAAAACTCAGTTTATGGAATGCATTAGCATTCACCACTGATAATGCAAATGTGAATTATATCACAGTACACTCAATATACCATCTGCTCCAGAAAGAAAAACATCTGTTGGTAAATGTAAACTATGGAGCTTATGTGGTATGCAATATGTTCAGATACTGTATGAAATAAATAAATTGGACTTTGACAATCTATTATGTTAGAAGCATTCAACTACTTTCTTATCTTGAAAAGAGGAAAAGCTCAGCTGCAAGTATGTTTTGAGATGGTGAAGGAAGTTATTGTGCCATGTCCCATCCAGATGGCTTTTGCTGAAGCCAGTCACTGACAGGCTGCTGCAACCATCATCAACAGTTATGAGATGCTTTAAACCAGCATGAGCATAGATGAATCAACTTCTCTATGGCAGAAGTTTCTGTGCTTGAATTTTCATGATGGTGATGACACTGCAATTTGTGACATTGTTGGAATTGGCTGTATTTTCTGGCTTGTAGGATGAAAATCACGCACATGAAAAATGTATATTCACATGTATGAATGATAAAGAAGACTTTTGCATCTTTAAAAATATAGTTATAATCTTGTGTTGATGCTATTTTTAATTTTTAATGTGCTGCACTCATATAAAAATGGAAAATAGGCACTAGTTTTTGAGTTCTAAGGGCCATGATAGCCCTTATAAGATCTAATCTAAATTTATAAAATCAAGCCATTGTAAAATTCAACTTTTTTACTGATTTAGAGTATCCTGTTTTCACATTCATTCGTGCAATACATTTTAAGCAATTAGACAAAGCATTTTTTTTTTTTTTAACCCACAACTGAGTGTGACAGCTGAGGCAGAGGTAAAAGTCTGGGAGTGGCACTGGAAAATGCATCCATATGTAATGTACTGCAGAAATTTCCTTTACAACATTCCTTTCATTCTTTGTTGGCTCATGGAAGCTCAAAGAGGTTTTCACATATTTAAAAAAGTGTTAAGTATGCAGAAATGCATGTTTGGCCATATATATAAAAAGTCAGAAAACCCATTCAAAGTGTCAGGGTTTCTACTTCAGTTTAAACCTTCTCTTTTCCTCCACATTGTGAGAAGGAAATTATCATGATCTGTTGTTAAACAAGTCAAAATAACATTTCTGCTAGTGATAGCTTGCAGGTTCTGTTTGTTTAAGCATCTTAAAATGCAGTGTTAATTTGCAAGGGAATATAAGCCCTCCTGTGGTTACCACAGCAGTGATGGCTCTCCATTGTGGAGTAATCCAAAGTAAAGGGAACCCTTGCTCAAGAAGATTTGAGTTTCTGTAATTCTTCTCTGCAAGAACATTCATTGTTGGTCTCTGCATTGCTTTAGAGCAGCTCTTTAGCTTTTTACTCTGTGCTTCTTTTGCTTGCCATTGTTTCTTTTCTTCAGTTTTCCAGCATGTTCTCGTCCATTTTCAGGCTGCAGATAACAATGGAAGAATGCTGCAGACAAAACACATTTTAACTCTTTGGATCAAACTCATCAGTCTACTGTTCTTTGTGGTACTGCTAACATCTGTGGTACCCTTCACTCCATGTGTCCATTATCAGAGAGCTTCTTATCCTTAAGAATGGCAACTGACACAAGCCTCACAAATCTTTTTATTCATGTTAACACGTTTAGTCACCTGCGACAGAACTGAATGACCCAATGCAAAGTGAAAAATCTTTTCAAAAATAAGCACTAAAAAAGGATAGATGTAACATAAAATATCCCATGTATCAATATTCAAAGCACTAAAAGGGATCAATGCAGGGACTAAATGGCTGGACATGGTTTCTCCAGCTGTACTACCTATGCAAGAGTACCTTATTTTAACCCATTACCTGTGACTTAAGTGAGCCATATATTCTGTCTTTAGCTTTTGCTTGTCAATTTCTCTTAGGACTTGTGGTCTATTCTGTACCCTAATTTTAAAAATTGGGGTGCAGATATTTTTTCAGGTCTCTGTACAACCAGAGATGAACTCAACTGTTGAATATGAGTAGTTTAAAATGTTCCAGAGAAGACACAGGCAACAATACTTTTTTATGAGTTCCAATTTGTCAAAAAGAGTAGATTTCAAAATATAGACAGGTTCACAGCTATCTTGCTGCAAAGAAATAAAAGCACAGCCCAAGGTATCAATATCAAGATAATAAAAGAGCAGTCTGTCTTAGCAGAAATAAAGATCAGTTAACCGAATGGACCTAAGCTTTAAATATTAACAACCAGACTGGCAGCTCTCTTCTCCTTTTCATATTTGGACTGACGGTTAGATACAGGGTTGCTTATGTACTAAAGGGAAAAATAACAGCTTAACAACCTTTGCCAGTAAAAACAACTTGCTTTCATTTTTTTGGTTGAATTTTGATGGAAAATATTACAAGATGTCTGGTAGTGGAGATCAGACAAATGATCTGAGAACAATAAAAGTGCCTGAGGGATACAAGGTGTTAAAAAAAGGTAAGTGGAGTACCAGCACCCATGCAGGGACATGCAAATACTGCCAAAGACTCTAAGTGCCAGCATAAAGATTAGAAGCAGTACTGGGCCAAGAATGGAATGCTCTGAGAGACATCAGAGCTACGCTTTATGCTTTGTAAGAAATTTAAAATCCCAGAACAGCCTAAGATCAGAAGCTGACCACTGCTCCCCAAATCACAGCCAGATGAGACTAATATAGGCAGTGTAGGAAAAAAACAGTACTTTAAATCTTCTCATTAGAGTCCCACGGTGCAGTGATGACTGAAAGAACACAAAGAAATGCAGAAAGAATTGGAAATATTTTGAAATGTATATGTTTGCTGAGTCACAGAATTCTGAAATAACTCTAGGTATATATAAAGGGTACAAAATACAACTAATTGAAAGCTTATAAAATATAGGAGACTTTTAATTGACTGATTATCCTAACAGCAAATAAAAGCAAAATGGCACTCCGCACATTTGACAAAAATGTAAAAGCTATGAAAACATTATCAGCAATAAAGTTTATAAATTATCAAGGCAACACTTCATCCTGAGAAAACAAAAATAAAAGTGTAGCTATATGACCAGGGTTTTTTTTTAAATACTACTTAATGTAAGTTGCACTCTGTAAACCTGGGACCTTCTTAGGTTTTTACTGTTGGCAGGAAACAGAAGCGTGTGTTGAATTGTAGGTGTTGGTGATGCTGTGGAGATGCCAAATACAACTCGATCACTGGGAATCTGTGGAATATGTCAGAAATTTTGTTTGACAATCCTTAAAATGAAGGAGGAAAATATAAGAAAACAGACAAGGGAGTCAAATTCAAGGAGCAACAGGGATGTGAGTAGCGAGACAATAATAGAATTCATAAGTTGCTCCTTCTGGGGAGAGAGTGGAGGTGCTGGTAATTGACAGGCCAAGATGAAGGGCTGTCTTTATATGTTTGACAAGAGTGGGAAATGGACATAGAATAGCTGGAGAAATAAAGGTTTTTAAAATAATGCTTTAATAAATAAGGCCTGAAGAGGGCAAGTTGCTATAAAGCTAAATACAAATAAAAGTGTGAAGTTGGGCTTGTATAGAGTCAAAAGCAACGGCTGCCATTCTCCAGATCTCAAATCATCAAGCAGTCAACCTGTCTGTTTTGCAAAGCTTCAACAGGCAGGATAGTGTGGGAGTTCTCTTCCAGTGTAGGATGAGATTTAGGTATGGTGCAGATTGCAATGTCAACTCCGATGTGATCACAAAAGTCCTTCTATTTTCTCAATCTGTCTCAAGACAAAAAATGTCACATTGCAAAGTCAAAGTAGATCTAAGACTCCTAAGAACCCTCCATTGCAAAGACAAATGGAGGAGCAGTTAAAATGGGATCAAAGGAATTGATAAGTCTTATGCAATTGATAAGCTTTATGCAATTTATCCCTAGTTACGGAGGAGGATTTTCTGTAGCTTTCATATTAGTTACATTCTGCACTTGAAAATGCTGCATTATTTATTGTATGCATAAAACCTGATGCTCTAAGGTCTGAAAAGGGTTTTTTATTAAAAAGAAGTGGCGCAGTTTCTGTTTCTTGGTATCATACCAACAGCAAACAGTAAAATCACGAGTGCTGGCTACCTCCCTTGATTTTTATTTAAAATTTATATTTTTTTTCAGAAGATCATGGTACTAATAAAGTGTTGGATATTTAAAATGTGAAAGATGACAGATTGATTACTTTTTGTTTGTACAACTTCTAAAGCTAAGAATGTAACATAAATAATACAGTATATAATTTTAAGCTGGTAAAGAAACAGAACAGCAGTTACCTCAGAACATCAATTCCTGTTTACCAAGGCACGTTGGTACGTGGTGAGAGTATTACATACATATACAAACTGCGTGTTTATTATAACCAGTAGTTAAATTTAAATTATTATGAGCTATTTGGCATTCTAGTTGTCACAGGAAATACCGTGGCTTCTGGCTTTAAGAATGAAGTAGACTGTATTTTTAACATAGAGAGATGGCTCAGTATGGCAAACTATTGTTTTCAGTTGGAGTCCACAAGTGCCTTCCAGCTGTTTTTTGTTTCTCTTCTTCCATACTTGAAAATTATTCCTGTGCCTGCTTGGCTCCCTCAGACTCAATATGCATTAATAGGTGGGATTTATTAGCCATCTTTCTGGAGTGCATCTCCTGCAAGCTGAAACATGGTGAGTAGAAATAGTCAGGAAGTTTGCTCCAAAAAGTCATTCCAGAGCTGGACTGAACAGTAGTGCAGTGTACCCATGGACTCAAAAGGTATCAGAAGACTTCTACATGTCAACTCTCTCTGTTTCCTTCTCCTTAATGATTTTTTATTATTAAAAACCTTTATAAAAGAATATTATTTTTGAAGAACACCTGGTACATCTGTAATTCCAGCATTGCTGTGAAATGAGAAATACTGTGAGAAGCATGTACTATGAGGGTACAGCATAAAGATTCTGCTACACTTTGATCACTAGGTGGGTGGTATAAGAGGGACAGGAAAGGTTACCAGCTGGAAAGATCCTGCTTCATTACAACCTGTGAAGCTTCTGGGCTGTTAATGAACAACCACTACATTGTACTGTCAGTGAAACAAATAAATAGTAGGACTTGTTATTTATTGATCTTTTCATATACTGTGCTTAGGTATACTGAAGATCATTTAAATGAATATGTGTGTCATCAGTATAAACCTAAAAATAGCAAAATGAAAGGATTAGCATCTGCTGGTTTTTTGCTTGGGTTGTTTTGTTGTTTGCTTTTTCTTTCCTACAGTACAAAACAGAGCAAAAAGCAAATCACTGCCAAGTGTATAAATATACGAGGACATATCTCTGTAAATATTTAAATAACTAGTAAAATAACCTTCCTAGATTTGTACAATATGTAGTAAAAACTGGCAAGTATGATTTCAAATGTTCTGCTTCCTCAATTCTATAATCAATGCAAAGATGTAATGGGCTTTATTTTAAAAGAGAATCCACCCAAGCACATTGTGTTTGTTTTCTTTGTTTTGTAAGACGTTAAAAATATATTTGAAAGGAAAAGTATCATTTTTGCAGATGTACCACGGGGATTAAAGTAAACATAGAAAACTTCTGTACATTTTTTGACTTGGTAGCTAATAATTCTTCCTGAAAATCAACACATTTCCTATCCAGTGCCGCCTTTCTCTTTGACCAACACATTGATCAAATACTCAGCATCTGCAATGATGGCTGAACTTTCCAAGGGTGTGGTTGCATCTTTTACAAGATCACATATCACCAGGCTGACCCAGAAACAAGTCAGTGTCTGAATTACTGCCTAATTTACTACCTTTTTTGATTTCCTGCTCCAGCAGTGTTGCAGTGGGAATCTAAAAGTTGTGCAAAGACTGTCTCCTCTGTGGTGCTGCTAGACTGTGTCAAGCAGTCAGGAGCTGTCCTAGGCATTCTGTACATGAGGAAATACCTATTTTACAGCTATTTCACATGGGTTCTTAGACCTACTTATTCCCTAGAAAGAATGTATCTTTCTTTAACCTGCTTTGAGTGGACTACACGCAAACACAAAAAGAAAAGCATACAAAAGCACAGGTTTGGCTCCAAATGAAGCCAGGGAGAAAGCTGTTATATTTTAAACTACCACCAAATCTCTTTTACAAATGCTTTATGATATAAACAAATAATAAAACTAAGACCTTCAGGGAGCACGAATGCAGTATATAATGTAGGTTGTGCTGTACAGTGCTGAGAGAAAAAAAAATATGAGCAGGGTTATAGGAAGATGGGTTGACGTTATCCTCTGCCCTTAATTATTAGAGTCTTTAACGAATTGCATGTAATTCTCTTTTTCAGTACTTTCCTTTGCTCCATGCTGATAAATGTCCGTATATCAGTTTGGAACATGCCTAAAGCATTAATAGTTACATATTAGAATATAATTTTCCTTCCTCTCAAAATAGTGCTGGCTTCTCAGAGATGATCCTCTTGATTGTTCAGTCATCATTCCTTAGAGTACACTTAAATGAGCAATGACAATGTACCTTAGAGCCACCCCCAATCTTCCACTCCATGTTCACATTCCTTTACAATGAACTCTGGTAGAGTAAGACCCTGGAGAGTAATGTTTTTACAGTCTCATTACCATCTAGTGTATTAGACCATGGCAAAAACATAGCTCGATGAAAAATACATCCTGTTACAGTGAATGATCGCTTGGCAGCAATGGTTATTTTAAAACTTTATCTAAGGCCTTTAAACTAAGCTTTCACCATCTGTTCTGCCTTCTAATTATACATGCAAAAAGAACATAATTCACAAGTGTATCATAAAAGTGGGTAATGTAATTGATTAAATGATACTGCTGCATGTATCTGTGTTTGGTTATTCGGTGCCTCTGTTTTGCTTTCAGCTCATAAATCACTTTGAATACATTGCAGAGTGACTTTTTCTTGGCAGACAGACAAGGATGTACTCTCTCACATTTGAGGGGAGGCAATGAACTGATGATAATGATGGATGGAAAGAGAATACCAGAGAGGTACAAATACTGTCAAACATCAAGTATTCATGGTCCAGTTCTTTGAAGGAGTTGTGCCAAGGTGCTTGCTCTCTTACACTACTTCAGAAAATGGGGACCTCCTTGGCAACTGTCTTACATTAAGTAAAGAGCCAGGAAGAAATTGCCTGCTTAAATGGCTCCTGACATTCTGTGTATACCTTTTCGCATGATGCCCCTAGAAGTGTGCATTGTTATGAATGGAAACCTTGGAGCTTTGTTTTGCTTAATCATCCAGGTGCTTCTGTTATTTTCAAAAATGTTACAACGCATTCCATTTCTATTATATGCTAAATTTAAGATATGTACCTAGGGCCTTAGGGAGTAAAAAAATGGCTGTATATTAAAGCAGCTAGGAAAAAAAGAAAGAGCTACAAAAAAAGAAAGAAAAATTAGTTGTAATTTGTTGCCACAAATAGGAAATGTATGAGTTCACAGATTTCAAATAATAGTAAAACCTAAATGATAGTGTAGTCTTTACAATACCTAATTTAGTTAAGACTTTAGAATTCTTAAAACTAGCAGATTTTAATGAATCCATAGAAAACTCTGGTTGGAACTGACACCCCAGCAGGTCTATTTGAATGAAAGTTTCCTTAGGCAAATTGAAGTAGATATTTCAAGTTCCTTCTACAAAACTCTAGCAAAACTATAGATTCCGTTCAGAGTCAACTGTCTGAAGATGTACTTAGTACAATCTGCACTTCCAGTTCATTTTCTGTGTTTCTGCACTAACTTTTCTACAGTAATCTACTTTATAAACATTTTGCTACACCGTGCCCCCTAAGTGCATACATAAACCACACTGCAAAAGAATGCATTTGCTGATGAAAGAAAATACTAATTATGAAATATGTTTTGAAAGATGCTTAAAATTAAACAGAAGAAAATTTCATTCTTACATTATTTTTAACATTTTATCCATTTAGCAGTATCTCCATTTATGCTGTAGATTCTGTGATTCCCACTATGTTTTAGCTGACTTCCTCTCAAAAAGGTCTTCTCTGTTATCTTTGTCCCCTGACTTAATCAAATAAGGAAAGAGAGATTTTGTGACATCAAGAAGTATTTAATCCAGTTTGTTACTTCAGTAGTTTGGCCTCAATCTTCTTCCAAGGACTATAATACACTCCCCAGCCATGTCTTGTCATGTCTTCTGCTCTTTCTCTAATGTCTTCTTCCCTCATTCTGACAGGTAATTTAGAAAGCCTGCCACATATCTTCCTTTCATCTGATTCAACTGGATGTGAATGGATTGAAAGATGGAATGTGGTGGAACAAAGCATTCTGCAGTGTGTTTGAGTATTTTAATAAATATTTTAAAATATTTGTATTGACTTCACAAGAATTTCCTGAGTATTAGCAGTGTAAACCAGACAGAGCACTACCATGATTTTGCCAGGAAATAATATGTGGTTATTTCCTCAAGAGATTTTTTTTTTACTATCAATAAATAATGCTTTCCCCTTGTACTACTATGTAAAACAGATATTTATGCTTAACATATGCTTGCTCGGAGGTAAAATAAATGTTTGATGGAGTGTTGAAAGCAAACATAAAAACTTAGAGAAGCTTAAATCCCCACTAAATTTCTAGATGGATAATTGCACAGTTACCCAAAATCTGTGATGATGCATTGCTCAGAACAGACAAAACAGGCAGGTATCAAACTTAGCATCTACATAAATTGATAAAACCCATGAACTATGGATGATACTTCATCTTAGAATGTATGGACATATGCAAAATCTCATTTCTTTCACAGAGCTGAGCTACAACACATGCAAGGAGATCAGAGGCCCAAGCACAGACTATAAATGGTAGGATTAAAGCTGTAGGACTAGAGCCAAAACCACCCTCACCTGTGGGACTTCTTATGCTTACTTACAGTGGACTGTTAACTGTTCCCTGAACTATTTATTCTGAAATCTGAATGGATATTCCTTAGTTTATCCTGTTGATTATGAATGTAACTTTTGCAACTGGCCAGTCCTCTGCCATTGGTATACCAACACATTTTCACATTTTCACTTAGCTTCACAAAAGAAACTACTGTCTGAAACCAGAAAAATAACTAATTTTACCAAGTTCAGAGCAGATTGCTATATTGGGGTCTTGTTAAACGTAGTCAAATTATTAAACCACTTACATTTGTTGTTAAAATGTTCATATTCTTCTAGAAGTCAATAACAAATGAGAAGATTTCTAGGGAAAAAAAGAAAGAAAAAGCCTAATTATTCCAGATGCATATATCTCTAGTCTACACAAGCAGACTGGAGATTTAATTTTATCTTCTTTTTCCAACTTTCCAAACCACCATTCTTTTTTCACATGCTCTTTATTCCACTGATCTTCTGTGTTTCTCTCAAATTTTTTTAAGGATTTATTTTCTATTCAATTTTCATTCCTTTGTATTGTCTTTTTTGTTAATTTGGTTTTTGAACTTTAGTGGAATGTAATTATTTATACTAGAATCCAAGTTTAACTTTCAAGATCACATTGTCCTCTTAAGTTTAAAACTCGGAGAAGTACAAAAAAATCCTTATTATACTTAATCTTTAAAAACTCAGGAGAATCAAGAAGGAAATCTCTAAGAGTTCACTGTTTTAAAAAAGAGATTAATTCTTCTCTAAAGCAATGATTTAATATGGCAGATCTTTTGAGTTTTTCTTTAACCAGGGATCAGGCTTTTTTACTTTCCAGCAACCACAGAGATACTGACTCAGCTTGACAATGTTTATAGTAGATGTTATTTAAGCTGTAATACAGTTTTGAGATATGAAGTGAGTTGCAGAAAGAACCTAAGAGGCTCTCAGATCAGCAATGAGAACTTTTCCACAAGATAACTGTAAGTCATCTGCAAAGTGGAGCTCTTTTGACCAGCTACCCATTTCACTTCTTCACATGCTAAAATTTAACTAGACTTTGCAGACTGATGGATTATAAAGCCAAAAGGGACTTTTTGGTTCATTCCAACTGACCTCCAGAATGGGCTGGAGACCTTTGCTGAATAAATCACTATTCCAAGGACAAAAGTCTTTTCAGTCAGGTGTCCACTGTTGCTGTTAAACTCTGGTGGTGGCTTTCACCCAAGGTACCATTGACCCAGTGTTTTGTAACTACTCTATTCAAATGTCTTCCTTATCTGAAGCCTTATACCAGCTAAAACCAGTCCCTAAACTTATTCTGCTCCCAGGATTCTGGTCAGAGCTGTGATGTGGCCATGTCTCTGTGGGCTGTGCTGGCCTGATGGCAATGGCAGGCACTGCTGGCTGAGCAGTGGGAGCCCAGGCTGGGCCCTGGTGCTTGGCACCATGAAGAAATGGCTTGCTGTGCTCCAGGGGCTGCCTCACAGTCTGCTAACACACATGCCTGTGTGCCATGGGAGGAGCAGTCTGTGCAGAAGGTATTTTTCTTCTTCCCCTGCTCCACCCTGCCCTTAGAAACAAGGATTTTGGTATTGTCCTTCGCAGTGCCAGGGCAGAGCTGCTGCCTTTAAAACATTCACCAGTGTGGCCGGTGTCAATATGGCCATGACTGAATCCCTGTCTGGACCTGGCCTGGCCATGGCTCTTCTTTGGAGACGATCTGCTGTTTGTACTCAGCAGCAAAACTGTGCCCATGTGCAGGAGCCAGCGAAACAGAGCTCCCATTAAATACCCCTGTGGTGTCACTGTGGTCTGGGTGGAGCCCAGGAAGGTTGTTGGCCATTGTAACTGTATTTTGGGATTTCTGAGTGACCTTTAATTAGTCAGCAACTTACACAGCTGTGTCCCTAAACAGGGGATGGAAGTCTACTTTGTAAGTGAGACTGTCAGTTAAATTTAACTGAGCACCTAAGGTGTACAATGGTAGAAAGTGATTCCATATAATAGAGCAGCTGCTGGTGGACACACTTGCCACAGGTGCCAAAAGTAAGTGTGGACTAGCTACTGATACAAATACCCAAAAGCTCAACTCCTCCATCTCCAAACCCACCTCCAGTAAAGGTACCTTCACAACTGGGGGGTGTTTTGAGTCACTAATCCATAACCCTCCAGCCTTTCACATACACGGCTAGCAGTGCAGATATTTGGAAATCAAATAATGTGCACTTCAAGTAGTAGAAGAAGCACGCTGAGAACTCCCTTTCTGGTTCACCAAAATTAAAATTGAGACTGTGTTCTCTATGCCTTGATTCTGGCTTTAGAAGTAATCATGCTCATAATTCATTCTAAAGTGGCTTAACGTTTAGGCAGAAACAATCTGTAAAAACTGAATGAGCTGATCTCCAAAAATGAGAACTAGGAAAAGCATTCTCAGGTAAATGAAAAGAGAGTACTTCTGGTTTTGATTGGTTGTTTGTTTCTGTTTGGTTTAACATAAGAAGTGAGTAATAGCATAGAGTTGTCAACTGTGCATGCTTGTGTATACCTGTACTTTCAGAAGTTTTAACATTAAGACTTAAAACAGCCATGGTAAAAAGACCTGTGTCTATACTTGAACCTGATTAGCATTTATGCTCTGCAGCTGGTGATGAGAAGACTCAGCTGTTGCTTAAAGTTCCGTGGGGGTCATGATGACCATTTTCTCAGGTTGATAATATATGAATAACCTTAGACTAATACTAATTAACTTTGTACAATTTCTGCTGTAAATTATTTTCTGAGCCACTTAGGATTGCTCTCAGCCAATTGCATACATGGCAAAAGGTTAATTGTTTGTGAAAGACAAAGAAAAGGGCACCTCTGTGACTCCCACTAGAAATTAAGGAAATAATGAAGTCTTTCCATGGGAATTCATTTACTTTGCATGTGATGTACCAACTGCAAAACTTGTAAAATATTCAAATGTATACTTTCAAGAGCAGCATCTGACTGCTCAGAGAGTACATTTATATAAAATAATGGCATGAATTTCTGCTTTGTTCAGAAGCCTGACTAGAAAAAATGTAATAATTTAAATCTGTAATTTTTGAGAGGAATTATATCATGGACACATACAAAATGCATGTATTTTCTATGCTGATCGAGGCATGCTGGGTTGTTCAAATTACTCTACAGAGAGCAGGAAAATGTACTTATATACATGGCAGCCTCTGTCAGACAAATAGGGTTTGCATAATTATTGTGGCATGAAATATATATGTGAAATATAATTACCAGAAGAGATATGAATTGGCAGTTGCACCCAACAAATGGCAAAAGGAACTGCATGTGATGCCACACAATGACGTAGAACTTACATAGATCTGATTTTTAATGCAGACTTTATGAAAACTTTTTCATTTATATTAAGGCATTTGTAATTGTGTAAAAAGTTACTTTTCTTCTGCTCAAGGGACTGTTGTGTCCTTCTCCCTCCTGTTACTGTTTGGGGTTATACTTCCTCCTCTATTTGGGCATCTAGAGTTGTGTAAACAGAGTTAAGATCAATCAGCTTTGATGAGTCTTATGTCTAAGTTCACATGTGAAGAAAAAGACAGGTTTTTGCAATTCAGAATTGTAGACACTTGTGGAATTTTGTTACTTGTGTATACTTATACGTACTATTCTGTAAAAAGAAATAATGTCTGAAACATGTGAAACATAATAAAGAGCAGAAAAAATAGTTTGTAATATGTATGGGGTAGGGAAACAAAAGTTAGAAAATTAGCATGAGGGAAACCTGATTGTCAAAGCCAGGTGGAAGAAAAAAACTGTTTTGATGGTAAAAATTATGCTGATGGTTTCATTTTGCATAGCTAAAATGATTGGGCAGATTAAAACCCGGGCTTTGGGTAGCTTTTAAGGTGCATTGTACATTTATCTTGTATAACTTAACACTACTTTGATTTCTTGGTCATCAGTGTCTAATCATGTCCTGGCTGAAATGTAAACTTCAATGAATTCAGTGGGTGTTTTCTCATTCTGTTAAAGACAGGCCAGACTTCATCCTTGTATGTGTTTATTTCTTTACCAGTGCTGGTTAACCATGAGAAGAAAACAGTTTATAATGGAAAATTCATCTTGCGTCCTCCGTAATTACTATTTCCAGCTGTTGCTGGTTCTCTAAATTGGGAGTTGTGACATTTCCTTCTAGGATAGGTCAGAAATTCCTCCCCTTACCAAGGGTGGTAGAATCAGCAACATCCATGGCCAGCAGAAACTTCATTGCCTTGAAAACTTCTTAGTAAGTGAGTACCATTTGAGTAGAAGTTGTTATCACTGCTGTGCAGATAAAGAAAATTCAGTATAAAGCAACACACTCTATTGAGAAGCAAAACCCACACAGAACTTTTAAAGAGTTCTTCCATGGCTGGAAAGGAAAAATGAATCATTATTAAAGTAGAAGCAACAGAGAGAAGCTGTAAACCCAATTATTTTTACTGAAAACTTGACAAGGAATCATGTCATACCAATTTCAACTGACAAAGGTATTATTTTCTGGGAAAAGTTTCATTTGAAAAACTGATTTGAAGTAATTCTGGATAATCAAATGGAGGATACCTTTAGGGCAGTACAGGTGTCTGATTTCCTGGCTGTAACCTATACAAGAACTAGTCTGAAAGAAGTTTCACACCTTTAGGTGTACTGTCATTTTTTTCTTCTATTTGAAGCTAAATAAATGAAAGTTGTAGTTCTAGGGGTTCTGAAGCATATTTCTGATGATATGGAAGAGCATAATCGTTGCAGGAGAGCTGAATTTCACCACTGAATGTTTAGAATGAACAAAAGAAACTAAGAAATATTCTCTTCTCATGCAAATTATTCTTACCAACTCCCTGAAGAGGGGGGTTGGAGTCCTTTACAGTTGGGATCTGTGGAGTCATACTGTAAAGAAGACAGTGTTTAGAGGATTGGTTTTGCTCCCATGTAAATAGAAAGGAAATTAAATTGTTGTTCCAGTGAATAGTTATGATTGCAGAACAATTCTTTTGTAGTTCAAGCTGCATGCAGGAGACAAATTACAAAATAGATGGTGATTTCTTTTTACAGTTGAGACTGGCTACAGATTTTCTCACAGCCTTCTGTTGAAGCATTCAGGTTACACAGAAACAATGAATTTGGCAAGCTGACAGTACTTGGCCTTTTTTTGGCAAATGGTTTCAGTCATACAGTTGTTTTCCTGCCTTCTGCAGACAGGTCTGGCTCACATAGCACTGTTTGAAATTTGGTGTGTGAAAAATACTAAGCTTTAGAGTAGAATAGAAACTGTGATGAATATTTTGATTTTTGGCATGTAAGTAGACACATTTTGGCAGTGTCTGTAATTGGATTAAAGGAAGACAGTTCACATAACCACAGAAAGAAAAAGATATATACAAATCTGCAAACTTGGGTGTGCAGCAATTCCTATAGTGAAGATAACTTTAGCAGAAATTGGAATAATAAAAAAAGATAAATAATTACAGTATTCAACTGTTATGAGTCTAAAAGATTAAACAAATACATTAGTAAGAACACCTATTTCTTTTTGTTGATTTTTCTTCTGACAAATTGATGCCATTAAAGCTTTCAGCATTTTGCTTCGTGTTTAGCTCATGAAAATCCAACTAGATCAGAAACATGAATCTAAAAGATTGCTTTCTTTCAAAATTTAAAAAATGTTCTGGCTTGGGTTGTTAGGATGCTTCGAGAAGGTGACTTTTCTGCACCTATTTAGATAGCATTTTGTTCTTTCTTTTACAATTGTTATTAAGCCATTGTTTCCTTTTTCAAAGAAAAAAATAGATTTAGAGTAGTCTGTGTAGATGTGCAGTTTTGAAGGTTGTCCTTTTCTGTATTTTCACAGGTTAATTTCCATTGTAAGGTTTCTTTTTAAGGAGAATTATAATGCTAATGAGTAATACATTGTAATTCTTCTGTAATGAAGAATAACAACTATTTATTATCATGACAATATAAAAGTATTAGTCAAATAATACCATTTAAAAGAATCATAACCCTTATTTATAAATGGAGATTGAATAAAACATCAATAGAATTGTCAGAAAAAGAACAAAGAGGACATAAAAACATTCTTCATTGCATTTGATTAATCTGCTTTCAACAAAATTTGTATTTTAGACTTAATTTATGTTTAGACTTGGAATATTTTAAGCTGGAAATATTATATCTCAGTGTATTCTGCTTTTTTGCATATGCCAGATAATTAGGAACACTGCTTACTATTTATTAAGACTTTTTAACACAAAGGAAGGTATTTTGTAAAAATACACCTGCATTAAGATACACTTAAGGTTGGCTTTCACAACTTAAAAGAAACAGGGGCTCTATTTTCATCTGTTCCTCAGTTTAAGACTCTAGAAATATTTAGAAAGTCTTTCTGATTTAGTGGCTGATCATTTACTCTACCAAACAATTTGAAATTTCTGTTTGTTGTAGAATATACTTCACTTTATTCTTAGCAGGATTCATTTTTTAATCTGTATTTTGCTTATCAAAGAAAAGGGAGGATGTTTAGGTTTTCAATCCAACTATTGTTAGAATCACGAGTACAGCTGGGCCAGTGCAGTGTGCTGTGTTCTTACAAAGAGCACAAACCTTGGGCAGATCTGGTGGGCTGAAGGCTCACACACAACAGTAATTTTGAAGGTGACTTATATAATTATATATAATTATAAAGGTGTGGCAATGACATTTGTGCTCATGCTTGAGAATACATGCACAGCACGAGGGGCCACAGCTCCCAAGGCCGTGGTGCTGTGTCAGGCTGAGGCAGCTCTGCTGAGGCCAGAATGAGGGAGGGGACAGGGACCTTGTCTGTGCGCTGGGGGAAATGCTCCATGCATGTTGTGGTGTAAATTTATTCAGCTCCTGGTTAAATGGTTTGTCCTTGTTCACCCCTATGTTCTGTTTCTAGATGGTTGTTCCTAGGGATGTTACCCTTGACACCCCCTTGGCCCTGTGGCCTTCCCTCCCCTCCTTTTCCCCATGGGAAGTTGTGTATTGTGACCCTTCCCCTGTCTCCTCCCCAAGACCCCCAGGACTGGTTGTTGTATTTCCCCTCCCCTTGTTCGCACACTCCATTATAAACTGTTGTAATCTGTTATTCGATGCCATTCTGGGGACCCCTATCCTGGAATAAACATCTTCTCGTGGATTCACCCCAGAGTGGCCCTTCCCTTTCTTCTCCCTTCGCCTCGTCACTCCTTGGCGTCCAAGTGCTGTGCTGTCTCCCTGCGAGGGTGGGCAGCCAGAACCTCCACCCCTGCCACCTGAGACAGGTGTGCTGGACGGGGAGAGGCCAAACACGGCAGCTGCCTCCGAGGGACCACAGCTAGCGGTGGGCTTTGGGAAACTGAGGCAGCGCGTCACATGCACCACTGGGTGCTTCTGCAAGGGCTGACCCTCTGCAGGGCTCTGGCCAAGGGGTGGCCTAGGAGATGTGGGGAAGGCATGTGGTAACAGCGACAAACTACAGCTATTTGGCCAAAAGTCTAACTCCATGGAAGCTTCCAGACACAACAGAGCTGTGGTCACTCCAGGTGGGTAAGGAGATGAATTTCCCAATTACATAACTCTGAGTGAATTTAGTTCTCTATGGAAACCCTTCATGAACTCACTCAGCCACTCCTATGCATTTGCTTAAAACGTTCTTCTAGTTTCAAGCAATCAAAAAAATATTTCAGGAAATGTTTCTGTAGGTGTTGATACGGAAATACAATAAAGGTTTCAAAAAAGATTTATGGTCTAATGCATCAATTTCTTTAGTCACTTTTGTCTAATCCACTATATATGTGATATTAGATTGAAAATTATGATTCTATTAGAATTAATGTGAGCATTAGAACACTGTTGGAAGCATTATAAAGTTTGTATGTCAGATTAAAGGAAATGAGATAGGCAAGTTTGCACAAAACACTCATTTAAGTAATGGAGTTTGTCAACTTCTGGAAATGTTTAAATATTTTCTTGTAAATTTTTTAGTCCAAGTCTCTCCTGTTTGGAGATTAAGCTGGATTTTACAGAGGCTGCCGGAATTAGTTAATATGTGCAGTGGTGTGACTTGCGTGTCCTGTTATTAATAAAAGTGCTGTTTTATAGGGGAAGAGAAATCAATTGTTGTTGTAAAGAGAATATTTAATATGGCATACACGCAATTATACTTTTCAAGAGCAGCTAGGAGAGACTTGTTGCATCTTGGAAGTTGTATGACATGATTTATGCATGCTTGTTTCTGAAATGCTTGGGCAATAATAAATATAATGTATTTGTCCATAACTTTGAATACTCAAATAATTATGAATATTCATAAACAGAAATTTTATTTTTAAAGTAAAAGCACACAAAAATTATATCAGCAGGTACCCTCAATATGTGGAAATATTGTATGTGAAAAGTAGTTACAAGCAATCTCCTTTGCAGTTAGATGTATGGCTATAAACTGGTTTTTGGTACAGTGAAGACTATTCATATTCTCCACACATGACATATTCTATATTCTTGGTAAATATTTAATATTCAAAATCTGTAAATACTTCTACCATCAGCTAGAGTAAATGGGAATATTTCTAAACATCTGTTTAATTAGAGATACTTCGTTTTTTGAAATTTGCAGTTATCTATATTGTTCATAGCTACTAAAGATTAAGCCTTCACCCTAGAAATGGCAAATATAATGGCTGAAATCCCTTGTTCATAGGCAGATGTGTCTGAGTTTACTCTGTTAGTATTTTTAGTGTTCTGGTAATACCAGGGAGAGCAGAGTGTTACTGACTTTATTAGTTTCAAAGCAGCGCAGTTTGCCAGTGAACATGCTGAGAAAATCACAGCTTTGATAATGAAAGCTGGAAAGACAAATGCTGCAATTTTCTGTAACACGTTTATGGTTTGTATGTGGCTAGAGATTTTTACACATTACAGTTTTCGTAAGTGCTTCGCATGTGCCTCTAACATATTTTTGTTAGTGTTCCATATTCTAAGCCTAACATAAGCAGGATAATCCTAAACGGTCATGGTTGCATATTCTGCCTATCATTGGTTATTCTGTATATAGTATATCATTCTCTACCACAGTATATTAAATTATCTGCAAAATATGATTCTTGATTTTTTCTGTATAATCCCATGGCTCTTCTAAAAAAATTAGAACAGTGAGGTTGGCAATGTGTTATAATACTTCTGAGTCCCCCATCAACCTAATATCTAATGGGTTAAAACATATTTGAATTCAGAACCATATTTGAGCATCCTAACTGCTGGGCACCTCTTGCTTTCAGGAAGTTTCATTTCTAGTGGCAGAAATCAGTTGTCATCTAATTTTAGGCTATGCNCAAGTTTGCACAAAACACTCATTTAAGTAATGGAGTTTGTCAACTTCTGGAAATGTTTAAATATTTTCTTGTAAATTTTTTAGTCCAAGTCTCTCCTGTTTGGAGATTAAGCTGGATTTTACAGAGGCTGCCGGAATTAGTTAATATGTGCAGTGGTGTGACTTGCGTGTCCTGTTATTAATAAAAGTGCTGTTTTATAGGGGAAGAGAAATCAATTGTTGTTGTAAAGAGAATATTTAATATGGCATACACGCAATTATACTTTTCAAGAGCAGCTAGGAGAGACTTGTTGCATCTTGGAAGTTGTATGACATGATTTATGCATGCTTGTTTCTGAAATGCTTGGGCAATAATAAATATAATGTATTTGTCCATAACTTTGAATACTCAAATAATTATGAATATTCATAAACAGAAATTTTATTTTTAAAGTAAAAGCACACAAAAATTATATCAGCAGGTACCCTCAATATGTGGAAATATTGTATTTGAAAAGTAGTTACAAGCAATCTCCTTTGCAGTTAGATGTATGGCTATAAACTGGTTTTTGGTACAGTGAAGACTATTCATATTCTCCACACATGACATATTCTATATTCTTGGTAAATATTTAATATTCAAAATCTGTAAATACTTCTACCATCAGCTAGAGTAAATGGGAATATTTCTAAACATCTGTTTAATTAGAGATACTTCGTTTTTTGAAATTTGCAGTTATCTATATTGTTCATAGCTACTAAAGATTAAGCCTTCACCCTAGAAATGGCAAATATAATGGCTGAAATCCCTTGTTCATAGGCAGATGTGTCTGAGTTTACTCTGTTAGTATTTTTAGTGTTCTGGTAATACCAGGGAGAGCAGAGTGTTACTGACTTTATTAGTTTCAAAGCAGTGCAGTTTGCCAGTGAACATGCTGAGAAAATCACAGCTTTGATAATGAAAGCTGGAAAGACAAATGCTGCAATTTTCTGTAACACGTTTATGGTTTGTATGTGGCTAGAGATTTTTACACATTACAGTTTTCGTAAGTGCTTCGCATGTGCCTCTAACATATTTTTGTTAGTGTTCCATATTCTAAGCCTAACATAAGCAGGATAATCCTAAACGGTCATGGTTGTGTCTCTACATATAAGAACACAGAATATTTCATATTCTGCCTATCATTGGTTATTCTGTATATAGTATATCATTCTCTACCACAGTATATTAAATTATCTGCAAAATATGATTCTTGATTTTTTCTGTATAATCCCATGGCTCTTCTAAAAAAATTAGAACAGTGAGGTTGGCAATGTGTTATAATACTTCTGAGTCCCCCATCAACCTAATATCTAATGGGTTAAAACATATTTGAATTCAGAACCATATTTGAGCATCCTAACTGCTGGGCACCTCTTGCTTTCAGGAAGTTTCATTTCTAGTGGCAGAAATCAGTTGTCATCTAATTTTAGGCTATGCTCAAAATAAAGCTGAATGTTAGATTTTTATTTCTGAGTTGTAAAGAACAAACAATAGGAGTGAGCTTTGATCTGCAGAATGGAATTCTTACATGTCTCTGTTTCATGGTTCACAATACATTTCTCTCACCTACACATTTTCTTTTTTAATTTATCTGTGTTTACAGACTGTTACGAAGAAATCAAGCAAGAACAGTTCTGACATATGCATTAGGGTTTTTGCTACTTTGACGTGGTAGGAAACTGCTTATTTGCTGCAAGACTGGGTTATCAGTTGATTGGCCACAACCAGAGAGGTCTAACCAGTATGGTTTCTAGAACACATCTACAGGAGGAAGTTCATAGTACTAAATAAACCTGGAAAATTCCAAAGGCCAGGGATAAGAGATTATTTATACCTGGGAAAGAGGCTGAGATAAAAATGGCATGTTAGCCAAACCTCACTTCCTTCTGTCTGACCAAAGGCAGGAAAAAAGTATTTGAAGCAGTTTCCATACAGTTTGCTCCTCAGGCCAGTCTATGTCTTTGCTACTTGATCACCAGTTACCACCACTACCACCATCTCTAGCTTGTTCTTGTAGCTGAGATAAGCAGTTGATAGTGTAAGTCTGCAATGCATATAAATATACTTGAATATTCTTAAAACTACTTTTAAACACATATTTATAATTTAATAAATTTTATCTCTGATTTGTTATATATTTAGATGTAAGATGCATTTCTTTTTTTTGTTCGTGTATTCAATCACCCCTTTTATCTGTATTATTCACTCAAAGCAGTTACTACAGTGAGAGCCACTATGGATAGAGAGGTTTATGCTTACACAGGGCTTAAATTTAGAAGTGTATGTTAAATAGTAATTTCTTCCTGCCTCTGACACAAGAGCAAAATGGGAATTGGGTTATGTTGTGACATTTTGCCTTTGTTCTTTTTTCCCTCTGTAATTAGTAATATATTCACTGACAATGTCAAACTATGTTTACAAACAAACCTGATCTTTCCAAGAATTTTTCCTACTATCTCTTTTATAATTTTTTTCATAAAAGTAAACCATTTACACAGGCCACTGAAGAAATATTTGGTTCACCGAAGCTAGGATTAGAATCTACTGGTGGCATAGTTTAATAAAAATATTCAGGAACATGGGCAATTGGGAGATTTTATTTTCAAGTTCAAGATCTACGAAGCAATCATCTTTGTGCACTTTGAATAATTTTATGCTGGAGAGAATATTTTCCTTGTATTAAAGTAGAAACTGCTTATCTCAGTGGTGAGCAAAGTCTGTGCCTCAAATACAAATGAGTAAGTAAACTGACTTCTGAGGAATGCTTCTCTGTGTTCATAGCAAAGCCGAGTTCTTGGAGGAGTACAGTCAGTTGAAGCTTGTGAAGGGTGGTGTTCTAAACCCATTTTTTCCTATTCATTTACAGTGCAGATGATACAAGCATTTATTCTAAACAGAATGTATTGTTAGAATAGTCTAGACACGCTATGATCAAGGGACCACAAATGGAAACAATTTGGTGTTGAAAACTTTTTATCTGATTACAGGGATAATGACTTGAAAATCAACCTGGCAATTTTGTATGATTAGAAAAGTGATGTTCATGTTGATTTCTCATCACGTTTCCAAATAGAAACAGATTTCTGCCACATATCACAGACCATTTTTCTCATAGATGACTCTGCATCTTAGTTTCAATCAACAGTTTCAGCTATTCCACACACGGAGCTGCTCTGTTGTTTTGACAGGCAAAGACACATCAAAATCTTGTATTAGTCACTTTTCCACACCACTGAGTCTATACGGAGACCTTGGAAAAATGAAACCAGAAAATCATATTAAATTTTTTAAGGTTTTGGTTTACATCAAATCTGACATTTATGCAAAAATAGACTCCTTAGAGAAGATCTTCATGTTGAACTAAACATGTGTATTTATTTGAATGCCTATCTAATTTTGAATCTTTAATTTCCAATTCATTCAAGTTAATTTAAGGTTATAGGGCTGCTTCTGGTCCTAGACACTTTTACTGAAAGGAAATAGGTTGGGACAGTCTGATCTATTTTTATATCTTTACGTTCTTACAAAGCACTGTTATGGCATCTCATGATTCACAAAGTTTAATGTGGTGTATTATAAATAAAAACTTTCCCCTTTTCTTTGCCTTTTTTATACTGTTCTCAATACATTTGATGAAAACATTTTACCATAGAGTAGATGAGGTTTGGAGGCATCTAGTCTTCCTGTGTGAGTAAATTTTAGTCAAGGATTTGTCTCTGTAACTTTTTCTCTATCTTGGTCTGAAGATGCCGAGTGCAGGATTCTGTCTTTTCTCCTTTTCATGAGCTATGTATTCAGATAAGTTTTACCAAGCTTGTCTGTGTTTTCTGTTGAAAGTAAGAATTAAAGTACAAGTGTGAATCAGCATTTGATGAAAAAGCTGACATGAGTTACAGAGATATGGTGACTTCAAAATTTATTTTCTTCCATTTAAGTTTTACTCTGGACTTCAGTCTGTGTTAATCTGAAAATTCACCTGCAGGGTAGAAATTACTGAAGTTATTTCATGTGAAATGTTTTAACAGTAGAGGCAGGACACCAGCAGAATTCTTCAAAAGTTTGTTTGTGCTCTTCTAAAGTGTTCACAAATTGCTTTATGAAAAGACTTTGTTGGGTTTTTTTGGTTTACTGGTTATTCATGGTATTAAAGAAAAATGGTGATCTATTAAGAAATTTCAGAAGATTGTAGCAAGACGCAAGACTATGATGAAATCCAACTCAGAGAAATGTAAAATTATGCAAGAAAGTAAAAAGTCCTAATATCACATTCAAAATAATGGGCTCTGAGCAGGCCATTGGTACACGGGAGAAGTGGGGATTATAGAAGGTCCATGAATATGTCAGGCCAATGGAGAAGCAGGGAACAAAACAAAGAACATAAAAGTGCTAAACTTTACATCCATTTTTTACCTTGGTAATGACATCACTGTTCTGCTCCTGTTTCAAAAGCAATCTAGTAGACCTGGAAAATGTTCTGAGAGAGACAGGCAGGATGACCAAGATGATGGAATACCTTTCACACAAGGAAAAGTAGAGAATTTAGAAAAGAGTACACATAGAAATTTGGAACCAGGAATTCCTCTACTTACTTTCCTTTACACTTTGCTTGTTCTCCTTAGTATAAAGCAAATGTATTTCCTATGGTATTGATCAATATTACCACAAGAGGTTATCAGAGCTTCCTCAGAAATACTTTTTCTCACCTTTGGATTTTGTTGTTCAGTGTTCACAACCTTCAAGTGTTTGAGGAAGGATATAGTTCTTTCTTGTTCTTATTTAGTTAAGACTGTGTTACTCCTAGTAAAGAGTGGTTTTACATTCTAGTAAAGAATGATTTTACTTCTATTCCCTGTTTCTCCTGCTTATATTTTTCCTTATTGTTTTACTTCGTTCTGTAGAAATGAAAAGAAAAAAAACTCACAGGAAAGAGCCTGGAACACGTAGAGTTGGCAACCACTCCTAACACTGCTTAAGACATAACATTGTGGAACTGAAGGATATTGAATCAGTGTAAAAAACCCACATAAATTAGAAACAAAATTGGGTTAAACCAAGTAGCATTTATCAAATATAGATGGAGGAGAATTATGGGGAATACAAACAATAAATTGACTCATTCAAGTTATTTTTAACTCTGAATTTTTTCTGGTACTCAATCCCTCTGCTTCTGTTTTCCTTGTGTGTTGCCCATTTTGGCCACTGCCTGAACTTGTCTTTGAAATGAATCAATAACTCATGTCCTCTTTGTTTCAGCTGTGTTCACATCCAAAGCTTGTTACTTTCATCTTCTCAATTTTTTTCCCCTGATAGAAGGAAGTGGAAGTTGTTTGATTTTCTGTGTGTGTGTAAATCTATGATGTTCCAGGCTCTGTCTAAACACTGCTTTCTGCTTAGGGTCATTTTGTCTACAATCTTCCAATGCCATGGAAGCCAGGAGGACTCATTCAGTAATTTAGCGCAATATAACACAAAACCATTTCATTTTGTCCACTTATTCTTATTTTAAACCTCATAATTTGAACTAATCGATTTCTGTGTTTTGAAAACTAAATTGTTCCATGCCCATGCTTGAAAAAAACATTAATTGCAGGAATAACATTGGATCTGAATTACACATGTCACCAAGAATGAGGCTGCCATTTCAACGTTTGTCTGTTAACTCTGGTGATTCAAAATGCATTTGATTTCTTAAATGCTGACAAAGGATTGTAGACAATATGCAGTAATGGGAAAAATTTATCATTAAAATTAAGTTGTAAAGCACTGGGCTGATTTTTAGATAGTACTGACAGTCTTTGAGAAATTATGATTACAGCAGGATTAGTCATTCACATTTTTTAATACAGCTCCTTTGTCTTATCATAGTTCATCAAAGACAACAAAGATGGTGAAGGGTCTGGAACAGATGAAGGCGTTGGAGGTGTTTAATCTGGCAAAAAGGAGGCTCAGGGAGATCTTATGGCCCTCTACAACTACCTGAAGGGAGGTTGTATCGAGGTGGGAATCAGTCTCTTTCCCCAATTAACCAGAGATAGGACAAGAGGAAATGACCTCAAGTTGTGCCAGGGGAAATTTAGATTGGATGTTAGAAAAGATTTCTTCACCAAAAGGATGGTCAAACATTTGAATAGTATGCCCAGGGAAGTGGTTGAGTCACCATCCTTGGAGGGGATTATATTTAAAATACATGTAGATGTGGCACTTAGAGCAGTGGTTTATTGTTGGATGTTGAACTTGGCAGCGCTGAGTTAACTGCTAGATTAATGATTAGAGGACGTTTCCAACCTAATGATTCTATGCTTCTGTGATTCTACATATTTGGAGCTAAATGGCACAATTTTGGTCTCTTATGGCCATCTCTCTCAGAACTGTTGACGTGAAGAGGCCAACACTCCTCTTTTTGATACAGAAAGGTCATTATATCTTTTCCATCAAACTATAATAGAATGCTGATCTCCTGCCTTCTGCCAATGAGAATTATCAGATTCAGAATGTTTCAAAAGCTTGTTTTTCATCATGAGAAAGAGTAAATTGGAAAGAAGGTGACCAGTTTATTTCTTCCACAATTATAAATCTTAAGTCTGTAAAGGTATGTTGTCCAGTTAGAGTTCTTGTACCATGACCTTTTTTTCTGCTAGTGCTAATAAAGGGCTGTGTAGATTGATATTAAGAGTGGTGAGGGCTAAAGCTTAGCACAAGACCTAAGAAATAAGAACAATGGTTTGAATGGTATTTTAACACTACAGAGATCATGCCTAGTTAAAAATATTGTCAGCAGAATCATTTAAGGATGAAAAGAATCCACTGCTCACAGTTTGAGAGACTCTGATCAAAGAAATGAAAAGCGGAGTGGTATCTCAATCCAGAATGGAGAAATCACCTCTCAGTAATAAACCTTTGCTTGTGGCAAATATGGTAAGTTGAGTTTGCTAAGAAATTGTTTTTACATTCTTTAACCATTGCAAACTGGAGCAAATAATCTTCAAGACCCACCTTGTCCTTGAAGTGTGTACTTATCTTGTATTACCTGTCTGTGTAGCCACTTAGAAAACACTGTTAGAATGCTTTCAGTAGGAAGGTGAAAGAGAACATTTCTCTATTTCGTATGTTTGCTAATCCTTATGCAAGGATAGATGGAAACCAACTTGTAGACTACTAGTATGTGTTTCAACATTTTCTTAGAATCTTGTACATATTTGTTATTAATTCCAGTCTTTCAGTTTTGTATATTTACTTCCTAACAATATATTTCTTCTTTTCATGGTTGCTTATCCTTGCTTGAAAGCAAGTTCCCTTTTGCATAAGAATGGAAATGTCTATATGGGAATGACTGTCAGGCTGTTAGGCTGTGTTTTTATTATTCATCCTTTACTTTGTTCCACCCACTACATTTAAAAACTCTTTGAATGATGACTAAGAAAATGGAACAACTTGTCAGTACCTTTAAGTTGGACATGTGTAACTCTGCCTCTCTATTGAAAAAACCCCAAAACCAAATAAAACCCAAAGAGACCGGTGTGTGTGTGTACAAAATGAAAATGGCTAAAAAGCATTCCTAGGTTTAAATTCACAAGATTATTTTAATAGGAAAAAAAAATTAGTCTCTTTTTCGTTGAATTTTTAATGTCTTAGAAATAATTACACAGTTTTAGGCTGCATATGTTGAATTGAGACTGAAGTGAAAACCATGTATTCTTTTTCCATCGTCTGAAAAATGATAATTTTACCATTGTTAGAATCAATCTTCTTTCAAAGATATAATGACATGTTTTCGTCTTATCTATCCTTAAAACATTAAATCTTTTATATGAATTGGTTGACAATTTTTGAAGGATAACCTTTTCAACATCATAAAATAAATGGAAGTGGTGAAGGATTTAGATTCAAAATGCTTTACCAGTGCACTAATAATTTGATGAGCACTGCTATCATTTTTCTAAAATGGCATTAGATTTAATCTTATTCATCCAGCAAATTCTTTTGAAGAGTCTCACCTTTAGAAGCTGATGACACAAACCATCTTGAAAATGTGATTGTGGTATTTGAAATGCCCTGTCACTAGAGTAAATTTATTTATGATTTATGAAGAATATTTTGTGTGTTTCTTTACAAGTTCTGTTACCTTAGTATTACTATTTTAAAGCTAAACTTACAAGGACATACATAGTTATGGCTCCATAGTAAGATCTTGTTTCTGGTAACTTAACACATTTTTCTCCAGGCATTCATGTCAGCAGCACACAACCATGATGTGAAAGGAAATTGCTTCCAATGCCTCTAAAATTGCTTGCTTGGCTTGAATTAATCTTAATCGAATTTCTGTCTGAGATGTTTAAAAGCTTACAGAATCTCATCCTTTGAGCACAGCTTTGCTAATTTGATTCTACATTCCAAAGTGACAAGAAATTTTGAGACCTGCAGGGCTGCTGTTGCTGATAATGTTTCTTTGCAGGTGGTGTGAACCACACTGTTCATTAATGTGACATACCTTTACAATGAATGTCCTCAAATAATAGTAGGGAAAACAATGAACTTGCATCACTGTTTAACTGTGTTGTCGCCCTGTCTAAAGTACCAAATGTACATTCAGCCTTGAGAAAGAAAAATATAGTATATTTCAGATACTTAAATTGGGAAGAAAGCCAAATTATTAACCTTAAAAATGTGATTATTTTTTAAATCCAAACCCTAGAATATTACCATAGCAGAGAAAAAAGAGAAGGGGCAAAGATGGAGCCAAAATTTCCTAAAGATCACTTGCTGACATCATTAGAGTCAGTCTACAGTAGAGTAATTCTGGAGTTTTTAGTCCTACTGGCCACAATGTGACTGCTACCTTTCAACTTATTTGTAAATCGGATGAGTCAGATGATCACATTGTCTGAAATGCAATGGTAATTTCAATTTTACGGATTTTTCTGAATGCCAGAATGTGTGGATGGCTCCAAAAACCAGAGTACAAAATAAATTTTTTCTTAGAATCCCTGCTTCAGTGCAGGTTGCCTTGCATGGACTGGGGAGTGAAAGGAGTGAATTTTGTTGCTTCTTTCTCCTCTGTGCAGATAATTAGGAGCTGTGATGAGATGTGAGAACTGCTTCCAAGTTATTTTGAAATTATACATAAATAAACATTTGCAACATAAAAAATTTAAATCTTATTGGCTGTAATTGTAAATAGAGGGAAAATGCTTGTTTAAACCTATTACTAATCTCTTTAAAGTTGACATCTCTGTAAGCAGAAATAAATGTAAGATATTAAAAACCCGTTTGGATTGTATGCTGCTGAAAAGTTCAGCCCGATTATTGGAATTCTACTGCTTTGTATACAAGTTTATAAATTAAGAGGCCTGTAAAAATACAAATTTACGCCCATGGTACACAAAAACATGAGAAAAAATAGCCTGAGTAGTTATGAATTATTATTAAGTCAGACTTTTCTTTAATTTGCCAGAATTGTAGAAAATTGTCTGCATCTTACTAAACTTTTTCCCAGAGATTTGCAGGGATGCTGTGCAGCGTTGATAATTCATTTTCCAAACAAATACTGTGTTAACCCAGCAGCACTATCTCGCTTGTCTTTGAGAATTGCCTTTATTGCCTGCTATGATGCAGTGGCTGGTTGGGCCATGACAAATAGCCTTGCTTCCTGCTCTTGTGAATGGGGGCTCTGAAGCTCCTTATGTCCCTTTATGCTGACAAACCCCATTTTTATTATTTTTTTAAAGAGGTCTGGATTTTGTAACATTTTTTATTTAGCTCTGAGTGCTCTGTTTAGCCATGTCTCAATCTTTTGATAAATCTGGACTTTCTTTCAACTCTCCAAAAGTCAAAAAAGAGTTGCTGCCAGTTTGTTTTATACAGTGGCTTCATCCATATCGTGCATCTCCACCATTGTTCTTTATTTTTCTTTTTTTTCCTTTTCCATTTTCTATTGGTATTTACTATATATTACTTCCAGAAGTAAACTGACAGTGCTACCTGTTCACCTGATGACTAATGCATCTAATGGTCCAAGACTATTTCCCAAGAGTTGTGCAGTAAATTTCTACTGACCACTGACCTGCTGAATTTGGCCTACAAGCTTATGGTAGTAAGCATTGTCTTGCATTTACTGTAGAATTTTCTGCAGGCCAGTTGTCCACCACATTTTCTACATTTCCCAGGGCTATAGTCAGCTCATTTATTTTCCCACTCTGTGTGCTAGTGGAGCAGGCTCATAATAATCTCTTTTCACTTTACAGTTCTTTTCTCCTCTTATGTAGTACTGGTGCTTCCACTACCTGTATCAAAAATAATAGGGAAGAAAACATAAAAAGCATCTGATCGGAGCTGGCTGGAATTTTTCAGATATTATAAATGGTGCTATCACCCACTGATTTAAAGCCTGCACTGATAAAAATATCAAGAGGAAATAGTCCACACCTTCTCTCAGAAACTGCTCTACTGGGAAGTTTCCAGAGATCATTTGGTCCCTCTTGGGAGAGAGCACAACTACAGTGTGCTTCCTGTATTAGTCATGAGATTGTCTTTAAAATGCAGTCCATCATCTAGATAGAGATTCCACAAATTACACAGTTCAGAGCAAGGTATTTGTTTTAAGAGTGTGTGAAGTTGCAGAAATATTCAAAATACATTTTGCAGTCAGGAGACTGTTTTCATGCTGTCACCCCTTCAGCCCCTAGAAGTTATTTTCACACTTGATGATAGTAGTAGTGAAGTCTAAGTCTGCAGTAACTTAGAATTATGCAAAAACTTGGATTGTGACATATACTGAAGGTCACCTAGACCCACGCCAGACTAAAGCAGGACTAAATTACAAAGCAGGACTAAATTACAAGTCAGGTTACATTGCACAGCCACTTATCTGGTTGAGTTTAGAATATGTGCAGGAACTGGAAATTCTACAACTTTTCTTGGAAACTGTACAGTGCTGAAAGATAGATAGACAGACAGATAAATCTATCTCTTCCTGTCCTTTCACTGTGCATCTCTGAGGGGAGCTTGTTTCACTCCTACCTGCACCTCTCCTTAATGTATTGGAAGGCAACAAATGTATTCTCCTTTAGCTTTTTCTTCTTCAGACTGTAAAACACCAGTTCTCCAAAGCTCTCCTTGCTAGCCCTTTTTTATTCCTTCTGTGCATTCACTCATATCAAGAGAAGTCAGAAAAATGAAACAGAATCAGTCTGTATTTGCTTGATCTAATATGAGAGTTATGCAACTCTGCTGTATTGAGGTTTTTTTCTGATTCTGAGTGTATGAGAGGTAGAAAGCTCTAAAATGACTCATGACCTACCTGGGGATAAACTCTAGTCTTCTGGCTACTGACTGAGGTTTTCTGACAGATGAGCTATGAGTCTAGGTTTTAATGCCAAGTTTTAATGCCAGGTTACTCATTTGGTGGATTTTTTTTTTTTAATTTTGCAGCAGGGATTTATCATTAAAATTGAGCAACTGGGATGTCATTCTTTGGACATTTGGGCTGAAGAGTCTCAGAACTGCAAAGTGACGAACCTCTCATCTTCTGTCCTGCTAGCTGTGCAGTAGCCAAAGTACTCTGTGTTTCTGCCTTTAGGAAAGAACGAGACGTAATTTGTTGAAAAGAAAAGGACAGTAACTGTGGGACTCCTCATAGCTGCTCTTCAAACTGTTAGCAAGTTCTTTTATTTATTGCTGACTTAGTCTAATTTTTCACGGTTCTCCAGTTCTGTCCTGAGGAAGATTCTGAATGATTCCCTGTCTGTAATGCAAACATGGTTTTGATAGCTGTGCATCACTGGTCTTCATGGAGTATAAAAATTATGTAGGACGTAGGTACCATGGTATTAGACACAGTATGTTCCCTTGAGGTTTCCTTCTCACTGTTTGTCTGAATGTTTTTCCACATTTTCATGCATTTTGGTTGATATTAACTGTCTGACTGATGGGATACCTCAGCTGTATCAGATCTTAATTTCAGATAAGTGATGTATGTGAGCTCTTTTCTTCATTGTGTTTCCTTTAGTGTCTCATAGTAATTTCACTATGCAATGGTTTCTGCCTCAAAGGATTCACTATTTACAGGTTTATTCTTACATGCAAGCTTCCACTTTTACCCTTGCACTCAACTAAAGTAGTTGGCCAATTTAATTGCAGTTTTGAACCTTTGTGTTTGTACTTGTTTAAATGTGATTTTTTTTTCACTGTCTCGCTATCCAGTAGTGTCTAAAAGTATATAGTACAGAGTGTGTACAAGGAGAACAATACTCTAAAAGTGAATATTTCTACAATTTATAAGGCATGAGTTTAGAGGGAAAAGGTGGTTTGTTGCTTTATTCCTCCCTATATGCAGGTATATGTGTGTACACACAGACAGACAATGTCTTATTCTTACACACAGAGTGTCTTTGCCAAGACTGTCCTTGAGTGAGGGGAGATGAATGGACACAAGCATCATCATAGACATCATATGCCAGTGTTACTCAGAAAATTCATTAAGTGTTAAAAGTTCTGTTTTACTTTCAATTCTACAGCAATTTGATACTAATTTTTCATTATTAGACATACTTCATGTTGTCTCTTTTAGTTAAAGAACCAACTAACCTTTTTAAAACACTTTTCAGTCTTTACATATAATTTATTTTCATGTATCCTGCAAGTGCCCTATATTCATTGCTATTTTGTAAGAAAGATGGGTACTTAAAAATCAGGTTCTACTTTATTTTAACTGAGATGACCGTGCCCTGTCTCCCTCACTTACCCTCAGATTCTTGTGTATATGCTGTAGCTTGTTCACCAGAAAGTTTTCTGTTGGACCATTGTTTTAATTGTTATTTGTGTAATTTCTTGCAGTCTGTTTTCTTGAAATTCAAAGACCATGATCAAGAAAAGTCATAGATTGTGAATACTGTGGGGAAAAAATTGTATTTCATTGAAATTCATACTTCTGTAATGCCAATCTTAATGGATCCCATCTTAATAATGTCTAAAATCTGTGTTAATCACTCACTAGAAGAATGCATGAAGATAATCAGTTTAATGTGGATTTTGATTCTTTTGGAGTAAGACAAATTGTGATATACATAAAGTTTTTAGTTGGCATTCCAAATCCCTTGCTCTAAGCAGAAACAAAACTGCTTTAAGAACACTTGGTAAAAATAGCTTAGGGAGAATTTACTAGAAATATAAGGTGGAAACGTACTGTGCACACTGAGAGATCAGAATAAATATTTAACTTTAAAAATATGTTGTTTCTGACAGCACCAAAAATCCCTTGTGAATTACTGAGGATGGATTGTATCCAATTGACAGTGATTACTGAGGATGGATTCTGAGGGATGCTCGGATTGCCTTTCAGTAGCTTTTTATAAGTCATGTATGTAATGCTTCTTTACCAGAGGCAAAGATAGGCATCCCAGGGGTAACTCATCCCACCTACTTTTCAGGTAAAATGAATTTAGAGGTGCCTGTCCTATTCTGAGTGTAAAGGTTGGTTCACTTCCACTGGATGTATTCCTTCTGTACAGCTCACTGCAAACGTCTCCCTGGCCCACAGCTAAGGAGAACTGAGCACCCACCTGTGCAGAACCTAGAAGTTGAGAAAATGCAATTGACAATCTAATGTTTATGGAAAAACTGCTAGTGGAATTTGGGTGAAATCTTTTACATTTGAGGGCTCTTTTTGCTTTAGTTCCTGATTGCAAATTTGCTCTTTTCAGGTCTTTATGACCAAAAGTACTGTTGCCATAGCAGCAAATTTCTGCTTTTGAAGAAAACAAAGGGCATTGTAACATACGCAAAATAAGCATAAACATTTTGGTGGAAAGGTAAAGGCCTTATAGAAAGTACATTTATAGATGAAATTACATGGTGTCATTTACTTTCTGCCAAATGCAATAATAATAGTGTGTTTTCCACTAGGGTGGAACAAGGACCACACAGAAAAGCCTTGATTTCTTGTACAGGAGACTGTGTAGAACACACAGCCCCATTTATAATTCCTAACAAAGGTTTAGCAGAGGTTAGAAGTGGAATAAATGTTAAAATTCAACTACTTGCTATGCTAGTCTATAGCTAGTTGCTATGCTATGCTATGCTAGCTAGCCATGGCTAACTGGTGTTATTATGGCTGTTCACCTCTACAGTGCTTTAATTTTCATACCATCTGTCTCTTGCACTAGATGACAGATACAGAGCCTTAAGTGGCTGAGCATTTGACAGGTATTATGGAGAGGATATGGTAAAATTGAAGATCTATTCTTGATCTAGAAGAAGAAATCTATTTTAAAACACATGAGTTTTATGGGAAAAGTGAGTTTTTGAAAAAGGACAATTCCAGTGAAGGTGAAAGGTTGGAAACAGAGGATAGAATGTGTTCTGAAAAGAGAGGAGCCAGGTTGCCATAGTAAAACCCTTGGAAGCTGAGAACACTTGAAATTCAGGTTATAGCTGGATAGCCACTACACCTATTACTGCATACCAGTGTAAGACTGCTATGACCCATTTTATGCTTATTTGCTACTTTCCATGCATTGCTTTGATCCTCAGTCTTGTAAAATTGCACTAACCAAAAACAACCCTAAAATAAATCCTTAAAATAACTTACATTCTGTCCTCAAGATTCATAATCCATTCAAAACATTTTTGTTTTTTGCACTGGTTACTGTTACCTGTTAACTCACATGGTGATGTTGATTTGAAGCATTTACCTCAGAGCTGACTTCATCAATCATACTTTATTATCTTCTCAGGATGTGATTACCTTGTTATTTCATAATTGGTTTTACCCTAAGTGAAACTTAAAGAAAAAGCAGAAAGGAAAACGTAGGTTAGAAGAAACCTACCATCAGCAAGGGGGTGTGCTAGTGTGTTACTTTGCTTATTTCAATGCTCAAACTGTAACTTGGCCTGTGCCCAGCTCCTACAAAATATTCAGGCACCCACATCTTAATTAGTCTCTCAAAGTTAGTGAGAGCAGAGCATATACACAAATCAATCTTGATTTTGTGCCTGTGCCTTGCCCTGGGTGATGAAGGTCAGGTATAACAGGCTGCCTGTCCAGATGTGCAGAATATTGCTGTGAGGCTCTTGATGCCTTCACAGCTGTGTACATTTCCCACTCACACTTCTCCTGCAACGCCCTGTGGACGTACATCTGGCAGAGACCAAAGACAACTGAACTTCCACTGGATCAGTGACACTTTCTCTTCTTAGGCTGTCTTCCACAGGCTGCTTCATATCTTATTTTCAAGGCCAGCTCTTTAAAATTCCTCTTTTCTTAATTTCATGGTCTGCTTTTTGCCATGATAAAGCTTTGGCAGTGATTGTTCTGTTATTAAAAGGCATTTCCTGGTTTGTTTTCATAGGTCAAAAGCATTTCTTTGGGTTAAAAGTAATGAATAAGGAGATCTGTGCATGTAAGCATTCGTCAGTGAATACTGATTTCATGATCTGCGTGTTTATTGTCTGCAAGACACAGAGATGCCACCTCAGATATACCTGGTTGCTTCTTATTTGTCTATGTGTATGGCTCTTCTTTTAGAGAAACATTCATTTTAGCAAACTGCTAAGCTCTGTTTAGACATCTTGGTCTTCATTTTCGATGATTTTTATTTTCTCAGAAATAAATAGATTTCTGAAACTTACACGAATTTGACCACTTCTCCCCAAATTTCCATTCCTGGGATGATTTTGTTCAAGTTAGTGCTTCAGAAGCTCTGGCAGGATTTTGCAAATAAGGAAGCTAACAACTGTAAAGGGTTTTTTGACTGGATTTGAACAAATATTGTAAAACAAAATGTATCTGTATAATTGCTTTTGAACAAAAGTATTATTTCAGTCACAAGGAGTTCAAGGGTTTGAATGTTTTGTTTGGTTTTGTTTGTTTATTTTGTTTTTTCTTGGATGGTTTTGTTTGGTTTGTTATTATGATTTAGCTTTTGCAATGTTGGGGGCTTTTATGATGTGGTGCTGGGTTTTGGAGGGGGAGATTTTCACTGGTAAGAGTGACAGGAGAACTAAGGCTGCCTAAAAAATAGCTTATCAGTACCTTATCAAGTATTCTCCCATCATTTTTGATGTTAATTCTACTTCTCATTCATGTTCATTTTTAATTGTAAAGAAACATACTGATTCTAATTTCCCAGCCCATAGCTGTGAGTCATTAATGTGCAGGAACTTGGAGAAGGTGTGGATGAATGTCACAGCTAAGTGGAGTTTCACAGTCTGCTTCTGCTCCTCTATCACCTTATGGTGCTTCCTTTCATAAAATGGCAATATTTCTATGATTTTTTAGACACAAAAAACTTTCCATCTTGTAAAATTTATTCTGTTCCTCAGCAGGAATCTTTACAAGTTCTCTCCAGCTGAAGCACAGATTTAGGTACATTTGTCCAATTCTAGAAATTGGCTTCTCACCATCTTGTGGCTTAATATCATTTATTTTTCCTACACTACTAAATTAGCATTCATTTAGAAAACCCAAGAAATTATGTAATTAAATGTGTGTAAATGTAACAACATCAAAAAATCTTTGTGTTAGGAGGTTGCTTTTTCCTGAAACCTTTATGAAAAGTAGGCAAATGGAAACACCAGCCTTTCCTGCAGTAATTTGCAGAGAACTGTGTGGGTAACTGTTCTACTTACATTTTGAAACCTATAATTTTCTCCACCTGTGCCAATCAGAAATCAAAATGACTAAATTACACTTAAATTCAGTTCAACAAAGCAAAAATATGAGGACTAAATAGCAGATAAATGGTCAATAACCTGAGATGAAAGAGGACCATGTACCTTTCAGAAGGAACTGTAGTAATTTTTTTTAACAGCTAATAACTTTTTTCTTGTAAACTGCAAGAAATAAGAACACCAGCAAACAAACAAACAAAACCCAAACATTTAAAAAATATTTGCAGAATATTATTATTCTAAGCTAAAAATATTTGCTCTGAAATGACTTTAAATTATATGAGTTAGCAAATCACAATAGAAACATACTATATAAAACCAGTATTACTAGGATACAAATGATGTATTTCTCATCTGGTGGATGTATGAAATATATCCTGAAGCTATTTTGTATCTCCTAAAAAAATGGACTGTTTATCTTCTTCTCTCTAGCATAAAATCGTGTATTATTTCTGAAAACCCAAACTCTATATAGCTCTAACAACCTTGATGTTTTTAAGGTGGAAAATACAATATCTCTCTCTTGTGATTTTCCACTTTACATTGCTGCAAAGCTTGACATTATTGGTTTCCAGTTCAGAGCCAATATCCAAAACCCAAGGTGAATCTTGGTTATTGATTATTGTGAGGTTATTTCCTTTCACAGGATTCTTAAATCAGCAATTCAGTAGACATCCAGGAGCAAAAAACGCATTTAAAGGTGTAGTTAGTCAAATAATATCCAAGTGCCTTCCACAACTCTTAATAAATTGTGAATTGATAATACAATAGTTTTTGAGAATGAGCCTGTGCTCATAAAGATGTATGTCAGTTTCTCTGAGAGTAACTTTATGTTTTGGAAAGTCCTACATTTTCAGAGAAGTAAGAAAAATAACCTTAAAATGCCTAATTTCAATATATCCAGGAAACAGTCTATAAATGGGAAAACTATTCAAGGTGAGGGGATAAAGGAAGTTAATGCACATTTAAATAATAAAAAATATTTTTAAAAGCACTGCATTTACCTGATGTGTTGTGCAAATTGTTCCATCTAGTGCAGACAATTCTAAACTTCTAGAGGTCTGCTTGGGATCCCAGAAGATCAGAACAATCCTCCAGCAGCACAAGGAATTTCTAATTTTTTTTTCCTTTTTTTAATGAAGAAACAGCTTTTCTCACTTACAGTGTTCAGATAATGCTGTTAATGATGCTTTACTGAATTTTCCTGACAGAAACAATAGCCATCCAAAGGGATGTGAACTGCATGAGCTTTCACTATTTATTTCTTTCTTTATTCATTCATTTATTTAAAGATACCTATTTGATTACTCTAGAAAAACAGTCATAGCTTGACAGAGCAGTTAGCATCTGTTTTTTCTCTTTTATGTGTCTTCTCTTTTATTTGGCTTGGACACAGACTGCTTGGGTGAAAATCAGTTTTGATGGTGGTGCAGGAGTCTTATGTCGCTAAAAGCAATATGTAATTCATCAAATGTCCCAACTAATTTGCTTCTAGATTTTATATTCCTATGTTTTACTCTTTCATTCAATATTACTTTTAACAATATGCTTGGATAAAGGCAATTTAATGCTATTTTTAATTCTTTAAAATGTTGTTCCATGGTGCACTCATGCCAGCAATCTACATAGGTAGGGTAGGTTTCTTCAAGTGTAGTGTCTGAATGTATTAATTTCTAAGATTTTTTTGTGCTTTGACTTTGAGTAATCACCTCAATCATACTGTGCATTTGGTGAATGTTTTTTGGGTAGCTTTTAATAATTCATAATTTCAACATCCTCAATGAGAAGTATGTTTTAATAAAGATGTGCTTGGTATGGCAGATTTATTTGTATTTTTTCTCTTCATATTTTGTTATATTCTGTATGCTACTACACTTTAAACACACTTTACATCTGTAAATGTATGTATACCATCATATGGTATTTGGGGATTTATTTTTCTTTTTTGCATTGCACAGGTACTAAACAATTATTCCCCTAGACCATAAAACAATTATTTCATACTTCACGTGAAATTAGGCAATGCACAATCCTGTTGCAAAATAAATTTATATCCTAGTTAACATGAACTGTCTCCAGATACTGATTGCCCAGTCAGAATAACTGAGGCAAATAAAATTTATTAATGTAATAAATCTTGTAAAAGTACTCCTTTTTCTCTGTTAAGTATTCTTATATTGTAATTTATGTGATTGGCTGTGGTCTGGTAGAATATCTGTTCAGCAAATAGGAGAAGTGGGGTTGAACAGGTTTTGGACACTGGTTGGGTGGTAACTTTGAACGTTTGTAGTGTACTTTGGCTCACTCACATGCTGCTTTTTTGCTCCATTAATTTTTTTTTTAACAGAGGCCACTAAGAACAAATAACACAGTCTGTGTGCTTATTTACAACCCTTGCTTCCAATGTACATCACAAAAAGCAAATGCTGAAGTGTGTATTCACGTTGTATAACTTCAGGCATGTCAATGTAATACCTGGGTTAAGGGCTACTCTGAAAATTGTCAGATTAGATGGCCAAGCAGAAGGGTGCCTAAATGTATTCTGGATGTTTTACTGGAACTATTAAAAATTTATACTCAGCACAGAAGAGAAGGAAGTGTGGAGCTTGTACAATGAACTTGAAGAAAAATATTCAGTCAACTACCAAAACATTCAGTTTGTTAGTGAATTTATCAACCTGGATTGAAACCCTTTCTCTGCAATGTGTAAAGCACTCACTACATTTGACTGCTTATAAGCTTTTCTCATTTCCTTTGCATTAGAAATTAGTAGCCTTTTAACAAAATTTTAATGAATCTCAACAATCCTTTATAGCAGACAGAATAGAAAGAACTAACTAAATAGCTATCTACTTGAAACTAGGATGTAATGTAAGTTTAATTACTTTTATCACAATTTATAATACTCAAATGGCACAGAATAACTGATTAATGATTTGAATTGATTTTTGTTTTGCTTTTATATAACAAGCCCAGTAGCACACTGGCCCCATTTTAATTGATTAATACTTTGTTATGGTCTCTGGCATCATTTGGACAGCCATCAGCTTTTCTTGCAAGATGCAGAGTTTATTTCAGGAGATCTCTTTTGGGTCTTGATTAGATCTAGTGCTGTTTAGATAAACTTTCAGTGAGGCCAGAATTTGATATGCTTTACCTGTTACAAATTTCTCCTGCAAGGAAAAAGAAGGGTAGAAATTATGCCAAAAACAGTAAAATGAATGAAAAGATCAGAAATGAGTGACCTTTGCTGTATGAGCCAATAAGGGCTTGGTGAGGATAAATGTCAGTCAGGAGCAGAGACCTTCAGCTGTGAGAGTTCACGTGGCCTTTATCTGGCCACATCCCTGCCCCAGCACTGGCCCTTCAGACAAAGGCAGGAATCAGTTAGGAACTCGACATGGGAGGGTGGTTTGATCTTAATGCAATCATTAGAAGTGATTCTGAGAATCTCTGGGATGCATATATCTTGTGTATGCAGTGGGTGTCGTGTCTGTAGGAATGGCTGTGGTATGCTTTTCATGCTAGCAGAAAAGTCCATGGGATATGCAGTGGCAGGAAAATAGGGAATGATTTTCTCGAAAAGGTGTTATCACTCCTGCTGTAATTTCTTTTGGTGACTTGAAGGCACATACTTGAGGTTGCAAGGTGGTCCTGCAAGTTCTCCACTCACTTTTAGAAGACACAACTTTCAAAGACTACACATCTCTGGTTATAGAGATATTAAGACAATACAGTCATCATGAACTGAGATTAAAAAATTCGAATCTTCTTGAAATACACTGAGTTTTTCAATACCTACAAAAGTTCATCTGTGTTATTTTAACAATAAAACCTACCTCTATTGTAATTATTTCATGGACATTCTTTGGAGAGAGGCACAAAGGTGATGTACTACACCTTTGTAAATAACAGATTCTCTTTGTAGAGTCATTAATATAGTAATTTATCTACTTCTCTTTTTTTAAAACAATGGAAAATTATTTGTAGCACTTCAAAACCCCAGTATGATTGAAGAAGCTCTGCACACTTTTTTAAAATTTTACTTCATCCCCTGGATCACATCTGTCAACAGTCACACTTAAAAACATTTCAAACATAACTCCAAGTTTTTTAGATGCTACAAAATTAATCTTCCCTATCTTATATGCTTGCCATATCTTATATCCCATTTGTAACTTACATCACTTGACTTCAAAAAATTGCTAGATGTGCTTCATTAGTATTAAATTTTTAATACATTCTTAATAAGATTTTTACTTTGGCAGATGGTTGCTTCATTAAATAGTACAGTAAAATTTGTGTGTAAATGGAGTTTCCTGACTGTATCTCAATAAAGCAGTTTCACTTTGTTTTCCTTCTGTTACTTAAGCAGAGGGTATATTTACAAATATACTTACTGACATTTATCGAGATCTGTCCTCTATCAATCCTGTTCTCAGCTGAAATACCATTTTTACTGCTGTGCTTGGGGACCCTACTTCTGGCCCAGGATGAAAGGAGTGTTGGAAAGGAAGGTTTTGTTGAGTATGGAGGAGCTGTGCAGAGAGGAGCGGTTTGCAGCAGAGCTGCCAAAGGTGGTTTTGCAGCAAGCCTTCCCTGGGCTGTGGAGAGGAGGTGCAGGCAGATGTGCTGCAGTGTGGAGCAGGGATCCCCTGCTTCCACTCGCCTCCATGCCTGGGCTGCAAGGGAAGGGCAGGGGCCACTGGCTTGCTGTGGTCACCAGGCTCATTTGGGGCTGTGTGGCCGTGCCCAGCAAGCAGGAGCCAGGCTGGGGCCAGGAGCCAGGCTGGGGCCAGGAGCCAGGCTGGGGCCAGGAGCCCTGGTGCAGTGCTCTCACCTCACTGGTCAGGGTACCTTTGCTGCTGAAGTTCCTGGTTTATAGCAAGGAATTAATGGCTGTGTTAATGTCTGAGGTTCTCTCAGCATTCACAGGGGCAGAAAATTTGCTTACTAAGAGTAAGTACTGTGCAAAGACTGAGTCTCAAACTGTCTTATGAATTTATAAGCCAATACAGCAGAATAATGTTGAGGTAACAGTAATGGGTACCAGGAAATAGTCCTTACAGGTTTTGGGGTCACAGGCTGTGCAATGTAGGCAATGTAGCTGTGCAATATAGGCAATAAAGAAGAGAGGTTTTTGAGATTTGAGTCTGCATGAGCATGCTTTTGTTCTGTGCTCTACCTCTTGGGATACAGCATCTTTGGTCTTGGGATAGTATTAGCTTGGCATCCCAAGGGCATGGAAGGAGCCCAGAGGGAATGCACACATTTTCCATCTAGGTTAGATCCCTGCTGTATTTAAGTAGATAATTTTCCTTCTGCTTAACCCTTCATGTCTGCTACTATTTTAATAAACAAAAATTTGTAGGCATGAAAGCTTTCCAGTGTAAGTCAGCCACATCCTGAGTTTATTCTGAGATTTATAAATATACCTACAATCTTTTCAAGCTTTCTTTTTCAGCAGTTTCTTAAGGGACAGCTAATTTATTTCAGATGTGGATTAAATCTTTTAAAAGCACTTCTTTTTTGCCCTCAGCTACCAATTAGAATTGTGTATTTCTTCATTCTTAGCAGCCATTTTTTATATTTTAACAGTGATTACTATTATTACCTGAAAGTCTTTGCATAACGTTTTCATATAGACAGCATCTCACTTTCTAAACCATATACAGTGTTTCAATGGAAACTTCTGTTGGGGGAATTACCCTGTTATTCTCCACATCCATAACACATGCACAATGCATATTATTCAATGCATATTATTCAAAAATATTATTCATATTTCAAATTCATATTTCATATTCATTATTCAAAAATAATATGCATATAAATGCATATTATTCAAAAAGTAGAAGAGGGATCAAATGATTTTCCTTTCTCCAGTATAAACAACAAAGTGCTTTATATATGTGTGGAGAGTTATGGCTTTGGCCATACTTAAGTGTCATGTAATATTTTCTGTATTCATCTTTTTGATTAAAACATTTATCAGAGAGTACAGTTGGTAACTCTTGAAACTGTTCAGATACTCACTTTTAAAAGAAATAAGGGAGAATGTCTTTGATTATAGTTTACTAGATGTTCTTTTTAAATTATCCATAATGTGACAGTTACAATTTTGTTTTAGATGCAGTAGATTGTGTTTAGCAATGACCTTTAAATGTTCTCATCATAGTGCATTTTAGTCACTGCTTCTAATCCTGCAGAAAAAAAATCCTAAGCAAAAAATGTCTGGCTAAAAATACACCTATTAATATTATAAATAACATAAAAGATAACTTTGGCCTTTTTCAAAGCTCTTAACCTGTCAAGCCATAAGCTGCAAATGTTATTACTGTGCAGGAACTCCAGGTTTTGCCAAAACCTTTGAGAAAAACAAAGGAAATAGCTGGTATTAATGCCTCTCAAAACTCAGGAGAACTTGCACAAAATAAGTTGCTTCTAAAAGGCATCAGCTCTTTATTTTTGTAAGAGAAGAGCACTAAAGAATAAATTGTTCCATTTTTCTTTCTATTTTTATAGTGTTTTCTGAAATACAATAATAGACTAGAGAGGCATACTCTTAAATGTTGTTCTTAGTCATGGTAAAAAGAACAGTCCAACTCATTTTATTACATTAGACTTACTGTTAATTTAACCTTTAAAAAGAGTAGCTAATATTCTTCATACTTTTCACTTGACAGTCTTCCAGTCTGTCTCTCCATTCCACTTTAAAGTGTAGTTTCATCAATTCAAATGTCATCTTGGCAACAGAGGGGGTCAGATTTAACTGGTTCAAAGCAACTTAACACAGTATCACTTCTAACTCAGCTTATGTATGAAAATAAAAATATTTCAAGGTCCCTCTTTTGCATTCAGATCTGTATGAATGGTTCTTGTTAGGTTATTAGTCCAGTGCTGTCTTGCAGACAGTAATCCAGAAATAATAACTGAGAAAGAGAGCTCAGTGAATATCAGTGAAATACATGAGTGATGATAACCATTTAACAACTAAATTCAAGTTCTCTGTTTTCTATTTTACAAAAATCCATGTTTGTGCAGTTTGATTTTGACAATATGGTAATAAAAGAAACAGGCTAAATTATCTAAGTTTTGGTGAAAGACAACTGTGAATCAAGAATAGCCATTGGGTATTGTCTCTGGTATGCAGCAACCTTGTTTTTGAAAAAATCATTCAGGGCTGAAAGTCAGGAAATTGAGTAGAAGGGGGTTAAAAGAGGACCACGTGTACCTTTTGATGTCTTACAAATTGGACTGTGTGACCTAATCGGATGAAAAATTAAGTTACCTGTTAGTAGAAACAGATTCCCATGACTGACACTGCTCCTAGTGTAGTGATGAGGATCCATTCATTTCAGTTTGATAAGGAAGGTTTGGTCTCATATTTGATATTCAGAAAGATTTTATTTACAAATTGTGATTAAATTCTGTATTGATATGGCTTCTCTGAACTTTCATAATAAAATTATTGCCTGTCTGGAGGAGTCTGGAAAAGAAAATCTTCAGTCAAGGTCCCAGCTGGGTGCTAAAAACGTGGCTCTCTCGTGCACAGGGGCAAAGTGCCCTCAGTGTCTGTAGCTCCCCATGACTTCAGGAAGAGATAACAAACACTTCTCCTATTGCTAAGTCCTAGGGTAGTATGCAGTTGGTGTTTGTTTTTAATGTCTGTTTCCTCTTCCTTTTAGGTCCCTCCCTGAAAATTCTAAACATTTTTCTTCTTTCATCCTCTGCATGTTTTTCTTTATTCTGTTGTAGTAAACAGCATAAATAGGATGTCCTATATACTTTTGTATGGTACAGTGTGAGGGCATGAGGGTGCACATTATTTGGAGAGGAGCACTGTTTTCAGTGGTTACAACACAATGTGAAATCAGCAACACGGTCAGCTCTGATGTTCCTAAAGAATGTTTGGAGTATGTTTGGAGTATATTTGGGTCTTGTTATTCCTTCTCATCCTCTTATCATTAGGATATGGACAGACACTGCCTGTTCTCAAAGTGGAAAACTGCAGCCATTCTCCAGTTGATCAAACTGCCAGTTGTTTTATATTAAAAAAAAATGTAGATTGAAAGCATGGAACACATGACCTAAAATTAAAGGTCTGAGTGATGTAATATGGTTTAAATTTCATATTTCAAACCACAGACTAAGTTTAGGCTAGGAATGAATGGCACAACTGCCTTTAAAATGAATGGGATTTTTTTTTTTTCCTTTTTTTGTAGGCTGGAACTTAGCCCTCAGGTTCACTGATCTGCTTTTTCTTGATTGGAACTAGCTCTTGGTCTCTAGTTATCCACCAATTAGAGCAAACTAATTTCCACTAATGACAACTCTCAAATCGTCCTTCACAAGTTTTAATGTAATTTCTTTTTTGGCCTTGGGCTTTCAGAACCATACACCAAACTGACTGTAAATTAGCTTTAGAGTAAAGAACAAAATATTACACAGAAATGTGACCCTGTAATAATTAACAAGGTGCCCCAGAGGGTTTCATGTATTATGATACTCTTCTCTCTTCAGACACATTAGTGGCCCTTGTGATTCCTTGTGGGTTCCAGAGTTGCTTTTATGCAGATGACTTTGCAATCTGCATTAGTGGACCATCTGTCACAGACCTTCCAGTTGAAGTAAAATGTATTTTGAACCTTGTGCAATTGATTGCCTAAAAAATGGATTTTAATGAGTTGTTCCTATTTCATCTTGAATTTGAATTCTGAAATATTTTTTGCAAAATATGTCATTTACATGTTGCTTTTAATTTTTTTAAAAGGTTTGGGGATTTTTGTTCATTTGTTTTTATAGACATAATTTTTTAGCTTTTAATGCATTTATTTAATTACTTTATCAATTACTACTGAATAAGACATAATTATTTCTCTACATTAATAAGAGATGATGCTCATGTCAAAGACATTTAGGATTAGTTTCCTGTTTTTCATTGCTGCAAATTCATTTCAGTGAACATGTACACAGTGTAACTTTTGTCAATTTACTTAAGATTCAAACAATATGCCACATTTCTGTTTGATTTATTTTGTTTTTAACCTTTGTGACTTCCATAAGGACTCATGAATAGACAGAACTGATTATGATGATATGAGGATTTTACCTGTGTTACTCTACATTTATTCATAAACTCATTTATAGAAACATGCATGTTTGCATGCTTGCGTTTAAGTAAGACTGCAAGTTTCTGAGATACGGTCCTAATTATAATTTTTTTAACTAGTAACTTACTGGTATTCAGTGACCTGCATTTGACTATCATTTTTATTAAGTCCTACATATACCACAATGGGCATAAAACACAATGGACATAAAACATATAGTGGATATATTTTTTAAACTACTTTAATTTGTTGTTGGTTTTGGGTGTGGGTTTTTTTTCTACTGCTTATTTTTAGGTCCTAACATTGGAGTTTGTCATTTGAATGAATGCATGAAGGTCTCCTCAGGGTTTTCATCTTGTTTAAATAAATTGAATTGAATTGATTTAGTGTTCCTATTACAATTTATTGAAACTACTCAGGCTTTTGAGAGATGTAATGCCACTGGCCTTTATAATGAATTACCAAAGAAAAAAAAAAAAGGGAACTGCTCAGCAAGTTGCTTTGACATTAGCTCAACCACTGTATAATACGCACAAAATGCTCCCTTTGTGGCAAAATCTTTGATTCTATTTAATTACATACTTCATATTGCTTCAGAAAACAAAACAAGTAGGCAAACTAATTTTTACTTTCCTTATATAGTTCTTAGTTTTAAATCAAGAGTCTCCATTAAGTAATTATAGTAAGCATCTTTACTGTAGTAAAAAACCCCCAACTATGGTGTTTCTTAGTCCATCAAGAGAAGAAATAATATGATTTTCTTATGTCCAAATGTTAAGCCATCTAGAAACTAGGAATGTTGGCTCCACCTATGACATGGGAGATGGCACGCTGGAAATCAGTGATTTTGAAAATTCTTTGGAGCCAGGGTAGAAAACCAGTTGACCATTGTGCTGATGGCAAATTAAAAGGGCCAATGTGACTTAAGGCCTAGAAGCAGAATAATAACAAAATGCAGTGGAAAGATGGATACTACCTTTATACAAACAGGACAACAGAGTTTTTGGAATACCAGCATCCCTTTTGGGACTCATACTTTGAGAAAAATGTTAGAATATTAGAATATTATATGTTATAATATTAGAAATGTTCAAAGAAGAACCACAAATGTGGTGGTAAGATTGGAAATGAAGGGCTTTGAAGATCTATCTGGAATCAGTTCAAGGAAGCCCTCCTGTCTGTGTGAAGCAAAGGAACAAAATATCCGATTGCAATAAATACTGCTAAATGGAAATAAAATTACTGCTAAATAAGGATGAACTATTGATTGTTTTTATAACAAAAAGTTTTGTTCTGGAAAATTCCTAAGGAATGAGACATTCTTTGAGATCCATTTTTTTAACCCCTTTTTACTACATTATTATATTGAAAATATCTAAAAGTTTTTCATAGAGTAACTTTTTTTAAAAGGCTCTAATTTAGACTAAATAGAATATAAAATGCCTGTCTCCAGTATATTCTTGATGGCATCATTCTGATTTATTACTACAATCTCTTATCACAGCAACCACTCTTTGATAATGTGCAGAAGTGGAACAATAAATCTCCTGTATAACATCTGAAAAACTGATACATTCATGAATTTAATTTAGCAGTGTGTGAAGGTTTGTGTGTGTTGTGGTGGTCTTATGAATTTAGAAACCTGTAGCCAGTGGAAAAACAGACATTTTCAGAGGATGAATCAGGTTACAGATGGTGACACAGGGATGGTGTCTCTCACAGCAGGCCTTGGGGTCCTGGGTGACAAATCTCAGGACTGCATTTGTATTGCAACCATAAAATCCAGAACCCTCATCTCAGAAGTATTCAGGTAACAAACACCTCATTAACATGTTTTCTCTTGGATTCAACATCCAAATAATGTTAAGGATCTCAGCCTAAAGATACATGTCCAAGGTACATGAGAGCAAAACAGTGAATCTCCAGGCTGATGTTCTTCCCACCAGGCAGTATTTGCTCACCCCCCCAGGTTGCCCCCCACCAATTTTTTTTAACAACATGAGGAAGAATGTAAATTTCTTACTGGTTGTGACCTATTCCTGAGAAAGTACTGAAACCAAAATAATTTGGGCATCGTAGAACACAGCCAGAAATATCAGATCTGCAAAAGTAATGCTGTAGTAAGCACAGTTCCTTATTTCAGTGTAGGCAAATAAGTGAAATAAGTGATGCTGTATTACACTTCATTAATGAGACCATTATATCTATGTCCTCTATGCTTTAAAACAGATACTGAAAAATTGGAAAACATTCCTGATTCCTGCAGGAGCCACAATGATTAAAGGTCAGAAAACCTGACAGGGAATGAGAGACAAGAAGCTCTATCTAGTTGTTGTATTTAAAAAAATCCCTACAAAACCCTGAGAAGCAATTTAATATATTTATTGATATTTCCATAGAGAGAAAATTTCTGATGGCAAAGAGCTCTTTAATCCATCTGATAACTATATAAGAATCTGAAGGTGGAAATATTCAGATTTTACCTGGGAACTTTGGGAAAGCTAAACAGTGGGTGCATTTTCACTCCAAGTATTTAAATCTGGGGGGGTGTTTTTATGTTTTGGTTTGAGTCTTGTTTGTTTTTAAAAAAAGGAAGTTTTAGGAGTTACAGGATTGTCCATCAAGAGGTTTATGTGAAACTATGTTACAGGATGCAGGTGTCAGGTGATGACTGATGACAATAATCCTTCTTTCTTACCTTCCTCAAATATCGTCTCAGTAATTTGCAAGTGAATACACTATTAAGCTGCAGAAATTGTGGGGTTTTCCTTTCTTTTAGAGTGCTGCTGTCTTATGGATTTATTAGCATGGAAAAAGCAGTAAAATTCACCAAGGGTGAAATCCACTCCTGGCAGAAATCCAGAGAAGAGAATGTGCTCCAGTTATATTGTGGTTGAGATCTGTTATGACATGGCTTTATTGAAAAAATGGTGGGACTAGGATTCTTGAAGAATTATTCTCCAATGATTTCTTGTATGCTGTGCTGATACCACTGTTATATCAGAGCATCTCAGAAATTCAATTAATTTACAATCTGTAGCACTCACGGGGAACTATTATTTTCCCAGACAGAGCTGAGTGAGATTAAAAAGTTTTCCCAAGGTCATTCTCAAAGTTACTACGGAGGTAGGCACTAACTAGAGCCAAAAGAAAATCAATTTTTTGTTCTATTAATTTAAAATTTTCTTTGTGGAATATAGAACAAAAGCAATTGAGAATTCTTATTAAAATTTATTACAAAATTGTATGTGGGTAGAAGCATTATGGTTTGTTAAAGTATTTTTCCTTGAGCTAGAGTTTTGGAACTTCTTTTGTGCATAAAAAATCCCAAACAAATGAGAAGTCCTATTCAAAAAATGGTTGATGTTTTGCTATTATAGAAGAAATGTTTGGTTTTGGTTTTTTTGTTGTTTTGTTTGGGTTTTTTTTTCACTAAACTGAGTTTGTGCAAAATCATCAGATCTGCAGGTATTCTTGTTTAAAAAAAAAACAGCACTTTTTTTCAACCTTTTTTTGAAACTCTCCTGATGAAACAGTTATATATGCTGGTTTCACAGTCCAGTTCCTTAACTGAAAGTTCATTCTTACTTTTTTAGGGCACAGTAAGAGATATACGGTTTTAAAATAAATAGAAGGTGTATGATTTAAAAAGAGAGACTTGGCTAACTTTGATTCATGGTTCATTTTATAGCCATTGTAACTGTTCCATTTTTCTTTTTACAGTGTAAATTCTGAATATGTTGTATCGATAATGATAGAAAATGCCACCATTTTGGTATAGAAGTAGTTTTGCAATTAATTTTAACTCAGATAATCAAAAATACATTCTGCATTATGGAAGAATAGGATCTTGATACACTTAGGTAAAGTAGGTTTATTAGGTAAAGAGGTTTACTGGGTTGCTTTTAGGTTGCCATTTTCTTATCACTGCAAGAGGTTTCCTTTCAACTACATCCTCAGGTGCATTTTGTTTGTCTTTACAGAGATACATATGTGCCATGTAAATATTTCAGTCCAGCCCTCTGGGGCTTTATAACTTTTTTTGACAGAAAAATCTAATAATGTTTAAGATGATAACAAAGGAATGTCAGACTCTTAAAGAGTTCTGACAATATAAATCATAAAATTCATTTGACTTCTAAGATAATGAATTGCTAGAAGATGGAAAATAAAAGAATGGAATGGAATTCTTTGAATCTCCTTGTGCTCAAATTTCTTTTTTGGAACTGAAGTGTAATTCTACGACACACAAAGGACAGACTAATGAGCAGACCTGGTAAAGTTTTTCACTGTTTTGTCTCAGTTCTGAAAGACTGAAAAGAGGCAATTTTGATTTTGTTTGAGTACATCTTTTATAAGAATTACTCACAGACTAGTTCAAGATGTTTACAGACTTTGCAGGGTTTTCTTGTTCTCTTGAAATTTTCTTCTTCTTTTACTTTTTCTGTTTTTTCTTGTTCTTTTTCTTTTTTTTCCCCTTGCCAGTTTACACTGTTACCAGTACAAATCAAATTTGTTTGACAATCGCATCTGGAATTTGGAATACATTTACATTATGTAGTGGAAAATATTTATAATATATTCTAATTTCATATGTAACAATGGATTGCTACGAAGCATCAATAAACCATGAAAGATCAAAATAATAATAAATACCAGGAAAAGTGATTTAGAAATATCTGCTGGTTTTACACCTCTCTGTATACATACTTTTTATAAAGAACTTAATTACATACTCACCTTGAAAGCTGATGTATTTTTAGACTTGTTTTGCAATTTTGCTGCTTTGATTTGCAGTAGATTTAGATTTCTTTTTGTAGTTCTGCATCTGTACCTAAATAGAGATTGAGTGTGAAGGTAGGCATGGATAGCAAAGTTTTTCATGCATTTTGAATTGCTTTTCTGCAACAAAATGTTGTCTGGCAACATTCCAGAAAATACAATAGTACTTGACAAGGAGACTGAGAATCTTCTCATTCTTCAATACATGCACACTTCTGTCTACCTGAATTTCATCATTATTCTCAGAGATAAAGCTGAAGCTCCTATTCTCTTTCTGTTGCAATCACAAGGAAGAAGGGGAGAGTATTTTTGGTTTAAGCCCCAAGTAACAGAGAACCCAAGGGAAGGTGCAACCTAAATGAAACTTTGGCCTGTGAAATAAGCATTTGAATTCTAAAGCAATAGGTGACTGAAATAATTGCTAGAAATATGGGTACTTCCATGGTTCATCACTCAATGCCAGTATATGTGTTATGGGCTTACCACTGCATACTTGCATAGTAGAAAAGGTCAAATCCACTTAAATAGATGAAGGTTACACATTTTGTCTCACAAAAATATTTTGATGTTCAAGGAAGAAAAAGAATACAAAAATAGACACCTACAAATTCATAGGACCATGAAGACAGAAAAAACCCCAAAAAACCAAATAGTGCTGAGCCAACCGTCCACCCTCTATCACTTCTAAAATTTGCAGATTGAAGGGACAAGAGGCAGCAATTGCAAATTACAAGGGAAATTCCAGTTGAATATTAAAAAAAAAAATAAAATCACAATGTTTAAGATCTATAGTGTTGCCAAGAGAGACTGCAAACACACCATCCTTGGAGATATTTAAAATTTACCAGGTAAATGTTCAACCATATACATTATGTGGTTATTTAGTCTGTGCTTTTAATCCCCCTTTATCACCCTTTGGTCAACTGCCAGATAATTCAATAGAATAAGCACTAGCAGTAGTAACTACTGAAAACTTCTTTATTTTCTTGAAATAATTCCATGGAATTTACTGATACAGATAGCTAATTTTCTAAATTACAGTAAAACCAAATGCTTGAAGTAGAGAGCTTAGAAAATAAATTGTCAGGAAAGGTTTCCTTTCCCATAAAAATGAATTAAGAGGGATATAACTTCATACCCAAATACAGCATATTGTAATTAGTTTACTCTGTCTTTCTCAAGGGAAAGAAGGGAAAGCACTAAAGTAGTATTTCAGATGGAATTCAATTCTTTATGATGAACACTGTTATGCAGTAGCTGACATGTAATGGCCAATATTTTTGCACAAGCCTAACCTGCACACCTGATGTTATTAAACAATGCTATGTTGCTTATTAACATTAACTTGCTCATTCAGTGCATTGGAGTATTGATCTGTCTTTTTAGGAAATTGCAGTGGGGTTTTACTATGAATCACGTAGCATAAAACCATAACTCTGAAATTTCACTGCATACATTTCTTAATCCCAATAGGCTTAGTAAGTAAAATAGTCTGATGGAATACTCACAGTAGACTTTCAGCTGGTTTTCAGTGCATTGACCTACACACTTTTCTAGGACTTCTATGTATACCAGTGTCATAGGCTCCAGATGTCCAACAATAATACTAAATCTGTAGGAATATTACTCAATATTTGTAAAATATTTTAGGAGAGTTTTAAAAAATAGTTTAGTTTGTCAATTCTTCCATTTCATCCGCATTCTTCTATAGTTACGAAGAACTTGATAAAGCTAGTCAGAATAGAAAATGTAGTTATACCAAAACAGCAATTCTTCTAGATTATTGTAATTTAAGACCAGATTGGTTTCCTAATTTGACTGACTGGTCCCTAGACTCTCTTGCATGATAGAGTATATCTAGGCAGTTTATCTTATTTTAATAAATAGGATAACCTGTGGGAACAATTAGTTTTACAACACAGCTATAAAGAACCATTTCTCTTACTTGATATTCAGAAAATATTCAAAGCACTGTGTCGAGAGTAGAATGTTAAGGCAGAAAGGTTGACAAGGCTTATGTAATGCTCAAATTGGATAACAAAGAGTGAGGAAGAACTGGAAGAATCTGAAAATTTTTGCTCTATTTCCAAATATATTTCATTACTCCCTTTAAGCTTCCAATTTTAAATTTTAGCATTGTACGCTTTCCTATATACTGCTACAAGGCATTGAAAATGAAGATTGCTAAACAAATTAAAGGGATTTTTTCAATTTTGCCAGTTTAGATAAAACTTACATAGTTACTCTTCTATTTCAGTGGTAAAGGATGAATCTGACTACAATGGTGGGGAAGAAAATCCTCTAATTTTGAGCAATAATTGTTTAAAACCACATTTATTACTTCAGTAAAACTCAGTAATATTCAGGAAAAATGGTTTCATATCCTGTGTTCTGTCCTCAACCAAATACTAGCTCAGCATTCCTGGATTTATTTACCTTGCACTCTAAATGATGGGGGGTTTCCTTCAAGAATTACAAAAAATTTATGCGTTAAAAAAAGTTTTAAAAACTTTTTAGCAATACTCTTAGAATAGTACGTGTACAAAAATTCAAACAGACTGTAAATTGTGATTAAATCTAAGATTTACAAATCAAGTATTCTATCAGCATATCTTTTTGGTATTAAGGATAATAGCGGAAATAATACAGATCGTGTGATGAGATATTTATTGAATTTATTCATTTTAATTATTCATAATAGTTTAATGCTTGAATTAAATTAATTAATTGTATCTGTCATACTTTGATGTGGGAATCTTTGTGCAGCTGATAAGTGATATATTAAATTATATAGAAATAGGGTTCTAATGTTTTAAATACCAAGTTCTCAGCCTATGTCTCCAGGTCCCCTAAAATAATTTGCTAATATTCATAGCTTTGTGAATTCTGTAATTATTAAAAAACCCCCAAGCAATTAAACCTTATGACTTTGTACTTCTGTAGCTGAGGTTCCTAAAGATATCTTAGAGCCTTATTATTAAAATTTTAACTGTATATTTGAGAAGGGTGGACCTCATAACTTAGTTCTTTTCACTTTTTCATTCTTAGCCTGTTCTAGTATACCCATCATTGCATTCTGAGGGATCAGTGCTGGTTTTTAGGATGTTATCAGCTCAGAGTGCATTTCTGCTTGAAAAAACAGATGAGTCTGACAGATTCTGACTTCAGAAAAGTAAGCTTGCTCCAGCCAGCTTCATTTGTTTGGTCCCCTTTAATTTGCTATTCTTTCTGTGTCATGGAATAGGTAGCAACATACCATGTAAAATTGTATTTGTCCTTACAGCAGTGCCAGAACCTGACTGATCTTGCCCCTTTAAAGATACACTTTTAGGGGTCCAATCCAACAACCACAGATATCAGATATCAAGAAATTTCTACCAAACCCAGTGAGGGCTGTAGCACCACTAAATAAGAGGTGATTCATGTAACAAAATACAGAATTTAAAGAAATAATTTCTGTGTAAAAGGCAACCTTAAATGAGTTCCACAACTACCAAAAATTTCAGAAATCTTTTTAACAGTTATTGAAGCTGATGAAGCTCTTGAGCTGCTGTTCACAGAATCACAGGGTGGGTCAGGTTGGAAGGGACCAGTGTGGGTGATCTGGTCCAACCCCCCTGCTCAAGCAGGCTCATCCTAGGGCACATGGCACAGGATCCCATCCAGGCACTTCTCGAATATATTCCTCATTTGATGGATAAATTCTTATCTTCTTCTGTAAAGCATGTTCTTCCTGTGTGTTTGAGCTGACAAAGTTTCACCATCAGAAGCATAGAGAGGAAAAGAGCAGGATTGCTAAATCCTAAGAGAGTCCTTTCTCCTGCTTTTCTCCCCCTCCAATTATGTTATTTTGGATTTATGTATCTGTGACCCAAAAAATCAAATATTTAACTGTGCTTACAATGAAGAGTGAAATCCTCAACAGCATGTTGGTGTGAATTTTCTGATTGTACTTCAGCAGATGTTTAGCAGTTCTGAGTAGGAATAAATCTCATACATATTCTATGGTTCTTGAAACAGAATTTTAATATATAGCTTAAGTAAAGATCAAGTGATATTTGTTACATGTTAGATTTATTTTGCAGAAGGCAATCATAAATTTCTGTTAGGAGAAAAATTACTTAAAAATGTAAATGGAGTAAGTTTAGAAGAAAGTATCAGAAGCTATTCCTCATTTAAAGATTGAACTGGATCCTTGTGTAATTTTGTAAATGCACCATGCTTTATTAAGCACAGTTAAATCCTGTTGCCATAGAAATCCATTCTCCTCAGAACAAAACTCCTGTACTTTCCTGTTGTATTCCTTTATTTAGAGCTAGTTTCCTCCATTCTGATGCATTACAGTTTGTATAAATGCTAAAAGGAAAAAGTATTTAGTAAACAAATTCTCAGGTTACTGTTCTTGATGACATAATGACACAGCACAGCAAAGTTTGCCTTCATGTTTTATTTGGGAATGAAGGGATGGAAATATGAGACTTTGTTTGCTATTTAGTTTTTTTTTCTTGTAAAGTAAAAATGAATTTAAGAAATTAAGGATAAAAATTCAAGATTAAAATACCTGGAGGTAATGTGGATTGTAAAAAATCTCTGTGCTTTAACATGAGATATGGAAAGACGTCTGGGCCAAGTTCTGAACTTCGATGGACTTTGGTCACCCCCAAATTGCAGATATCTTGTAGATGCACATTGAAAAGCTTCCTTTGTATATTTTTTAAAATAGGTAGTATAGAAGAAAGCAACTTGACTTGTTTTAATGAATCTGATATTGCACCCACCACAAGATCACAACAGTCCTTATCTAAGTTTTCTATATGCAAACCTACATATGCATATATCATACCACCTTATTATTTTCAGATAAAAATTCTCTGTTTTTTACTTTCTACATTTAAGGAAACCGAGAAAAATCAGTTAGAATTCAGAATTGACTGAATAGTTAAATGACTTATGTGTCTTGTAATAAAGCTGTGTATGTTAATGGGTTACTCTTATGGTGTAACTAACACTTAGTGCTGCATTATGAAATGTCTTCTGGTTGAGAAGGGCTTGTCCCTGAGGAGTGGCATGGCTTTTGTGTGGGTAGGTTTTGTACTTGGTTGTTTCTTTGCTAAATATAAGACAGAAACAATAGGCTATTTTATCCTCCTGAAATTAACTTCTTTTAGCCTTACTAGCCGTACCATGGAAATTTTTTGTGTTCTGTTGAAGATGTACTACTTCCTCAACACCTGCTGGTCTAAATTACTTGGAGACACTGGGAGTATGCTTGCTTTCACAGGTATTTCTAGCAACTAATTGCCTGTGAAAATTCATTTGATTATTTTCAACTTGAAATGACAGGAAGTGTTAGGAGAGCTGTAGGTGAGATATATTCCCAGCTCACCCACCTCTAATTTTTAAGTCTATTGATTGAGTTTTAGCATATAGACTGTATTGCTGCTCCACTGACTACTGTATAAGAATTAAATCATCCAGGTTTTATTTCTATATTAATTTAATTCTATGCAATATTTATGTAATACTTATGGAATGGTATTCCATTTTATAGCAGGAAAAATTATTCTAGTAAATTGGAAGGAATGGCATGTGCTATTCTGGACTTCCCTTGTTATCCCTTTGTACAATCAACATCACAAATCAAAGTCTCGATTGTCAAAGCTCAATAGAAGTGTTACTTTCCTGCCCTCCCCCCCTCAAAGTACTGTAGGATTCAAATATTTTGTGGCCATATGTTCCATGTCTTCAGATTTCACTCAACAACTTTTGAAAAATTAGCTTGTTAGCCAAGGATCCAGAGTGCTACTGCAAAGAAAAGCCTCAAAATTGGACTAGTTTTGCCACTCACAATTCAGATTTTTCCCAGTACAACGTTTAAGAGAAACATTTGATTTAGTAGAAGTTGGAGACTGTGAAATCACTGGAATTCTCTGTTGTGTGGCAACCAGACTTGATTCTATGATTTATAAATTTATGCTACAAGACGTTACGCATCTTTAGCATTTATTTGTCCATGAATATATAGATATGCATAAATTGTCTATTTTCTGCAAGTATTCTTTCCCAGTTTCATCTGTGAATTAAGCCGGGTATTTGAAAATGATAGTCTGGTTTAAATAATACAGCAAAGGCTTATTTTTGTATGGTGTACCTTCTGTCTGTATTTTCATTCCAAAGGTGGGGTGACTGCCTGAGTTTCACTGCAAATTACCTACCTGTTATTCATAGTGCAATGCCTAAGTAGACTTTTGTTGTTGTACTGGATCAACATTTTCAAGGAAGAATTTTGCCATAAAAATAGAGGCTTTCACTCTTTTAAAAGTAATCTGTAGGCAAATGTTATTACTTTGTCATCGCTTTTTCACCCAGTAATTTTGGCTAAACTCCATAGTCTCTATTCATGTATTGAAGAAGACAAGTTAGTCATATCCACAATTTTAAATCCATATAAAAGTTTTGTCCAAAATGGGTTGTTCATTGTGGCTACATATTTTCTTCATAACAGAGTGTATGATATGCTACATCCAGGTGTCTGGGTTAATGTTGAAAGTGCTGTTTTCAGCTGCACTTCACTGCCAACACAGACACCCATTACAGCTCACCGGCTTGTTTAGGTAATTTCAGGGCACACTGTCTATTTTGCCAGTACTTTCTGTGGGAACCTACCCTGCACAAAAGGGCCAGGAAGCAGCTGTGGTACACTCCAGTAAATTTTCCTGGAAAGGTTGGCAGGTTAGGTCTATTGGTCTTTTCTGACCTAGGTTCTTATAGAATCCCTTGTTATTCTTCACATCCCTTTCCAAGTCCCATCTTATCTTTGCCTTATCTTTCCTAATCCTATTCCTACACATACAAGCCCTATTCCAGCACTCTTCCCAGGCCACATGTCCCTGCTCCCACTGTGCACTCCTTTTTTATTCCTCAGTTTGAGGAACAGGTCCATGCTCATCCAGAATCTATGTATTTAGAGAGAAAAAATGGTGAAGAAAACAGAGCAACAAAAAAGACATTGTGTCATTATCCTGTTTGTTCTGAATTCCAAATGATTGTGAGTCAGTCAAGGTCAGCAATTTAATTCTTAAGAACAAAGAATTTTGTGATGGTCCTGACTGAAGTCTGAAGACCACAACATCCAGTTCATTAATAAGTATTCCCACTTAGACACTTCCCACTCTTTTCCCTTTCTTAGATAAGTTTGTTTGTGAATTTTGCTTGAAATATTTTCTGTGTCTTTCCCTTTGTGATGCAAAATACATTTATAATTAACAATACCTCAAATTTTATATTTTTCAATCTTTTCTTTTTACCTGATCTTTCTCTTTATGTACATTGCCTAAAAATGGATTTTTGGAAGCTTTTCAGCACTCAAAGGTCTCTCATTATCTGTCAGTTAATGTCTCTGATTTCTCTATTGATCTACTATCTTTTTTGTCTGCCTTTCATTTTTAAGCTATCTCAAAGAATATCTATCCCTTTCTTTTACTGGTTAGACAACAATGAGAAAATTGTTCTCCAAAATAAGCACAATTGATGCCATTTTTTGCTTGTAATTGCTTATTTGATCTGTCAGTCATCCCACCAATTTCAAACACAGAAATAAAAGCTGGACTAGAGAAAAATAGAATGAGGGTGAGTACTCTTTAGCCTTCTACACAAGGCTATAAATACAAAGAGATTTCTGACTGTAACTTCTGTCATATCTTTGAATAATGCACCTTAAACACAATGGTTTTATGCATGATTTAGCAACTGAACAAAAAAAAGGCAAACTTGGAATATGAAAATGTTTAAAAGGTAAAAATATCATTTTATGCAAAGAAAGAGTAAGTCTGTAAGGAAAAATTTACAGATATTTTAGAGGAGGGAAATATGTAAAAGGAAAATAGAAATTTCTAGAGTCTCAACTTAAGCAGATATCATATTATGAACATTTTCTTGGTCATTTTTCCTGGAACAATTCCATGTTTTGCACTTAATTAAGTGCAGGTATAGTTTTCATATGGCTTTCCATTTTCTGTAGATGTTAACCTGAATGGGATTGCGATGACAGTAACAGAAACAGCTGTGTTAGAGCTCCAATTCTGAAGGAAAACCAGCTGTACATCAAAAAACAATGAGTCTGAAGGGAATTGGCTCCACGTGTCTGCGCATGTACAGAAAAAAACCTTTCCAATTTCATGTGTGTCTGCACACCAACAAGTGTCAAAGAAGATGGGTAACATTAAAAGAGATAGAGGACAAAGGAATTCATTATATTTAAAATATCTGGACCAATCATTATGACATGCACACCATGACACTATGTAACACTTATGAATTTTGTTCTCAATTTTCTTCCTTGTCATTTTGCTACCCTGTGTCATACCTATTAGTACACTGTAGACTCCTTGACTCCTTGAGGGCAAAACCTCTGTCTTAATTAGTTTTGCAAACCGCCAGCAGTCTTGGGGTGCTGTATAATAATATGCTGGATCTCATTAACTTGCAGATGTATTTTGATACAAGTAACAGCATGTGATTAGTTTGCTAACAAGGTTAGTCAAAATCAGGGGTTTTTCCCCCATTATTTCCTGTTGCATTCTTCTCTTTCTGTGTAAATTTATGTGTACATGGACTTTGATGCAAATACTTCTTTGTTAAAACTCAGTCCTGCATATTTGTTAAAACAGGATAGTTTCAGGGTATAAATAGACAGTATTTATTTCTTCTTGGTATTTCAGTGTGGCTTCTGCTTAAAAGGAAACACAGGTGCTCAGAATCTCAAAGGATGTTCTCAGAAATTCAGCCTATTTATGCTTAACTCAAGCAAAATTTGTGATGAAATCAGAGCAGCTGCAGCCTGTAAGTCGATGAATGTCTGCTGTTTGTAAAGCATCAGATCTCAGCTGATGGCTCAGTGGGAATTGACCTCGTGTGGTACCGAGTTTCTTCATCTCTCGCTGGCCTCAGTGAGAGTTGAAAGGTGCTCAGCACATGATGGCAGGTAGCAGTAGAAATGTAAATGCCCAAATCACTGAGTATCTGAATATTAAGACTGAGTAATAGTAGATGTTTTACCTGCCTAACAGTGGGATGTCCTCAAAATGGACAGTTGTGGTGTCTCTTCCCTCAATTTAGTGATCTCATGGAAAACAAGTGTTTTGGGAGCCTTTGTAGTATTTTTTTAATATTGAAATTACGGAGTAACTCCATATGTGATCACATATGGAATAGACTGGATCTGAATATTAAGTGATGGATAGAAAAAGTGGAAACTAGTTGATAGCATCCTGTTATTAGGTGCTTTTCAATGTATTTTGAAACTACACCCAGCAGCAGAAGAGATCTCACAAAGTTCTGATTATTTATTTACTTAACTGCATATGGGAGGACTGCTTTAGTTAGAAATTATCAACATGATGATGTCCTGACTGTTTTGCAAAATCACTGTTTGAAATTAGATTCGTTCATATATCTGGAAATTTCCTTTGCTGGTATTTCCCTACAGATTCTGGGTAATTCTGGATTTTCAAGAATTTGAAACAAATAAGCCACAGCCTTTAGCTTTTTTTGTAATCAATTTACTCCCATCTGCAAATGGCACATTTTCTTCCTAAGAGCATCAGTCTTTAAAAAGCAAATTTAATTGTTTGTGGAACAATAGAGTTAATGCACTTGTTTCCTCTATATTCAGATATACCCCAATACTAATGGAATATGTTCTCCTATAATAGATGGAGAACATACTGTTTGGTGACCTAAATAACACAAATTAAATTGCATTCTGCAGTACACCAACTCTTTTGTATGACTATATTACCTGCATCTTCCACTTTGAAGACACTTATACAGGTAAATTAAATCCCAAATTAGAAAGAATAGTTATTATTGATACTCATTGGACTCAGTGACTGCTAAAGGGCTTTCAAGCCTGGATTCATTAGCAGATTTAACTTAGACATGCAAAAGTTATTTGTCACTCTGTTAGTCACCAAAATTCCCTTGGTAACTATTAGAGCAAAAGAGGAGCTGCCAGACGGTTCAGTGCTTCCATCTTAAATATCCAAAGAGGAATCATAGGCAACAAGCTCAGTCAATCATGTTTCTAGATGACTAAATTCAGGTGAAAGAAATGCCCTTCCTTTGTAATTCTATGTTTGTTTAAAATAATAAAAAAAAAAAAAGTCTTCAAGATTGACTTCAATGGAACAAGAATGTGTCCAGTGAGCTAGATCACTGAGCTGGGTTTTTAAACTTGTTTTAATTAGATATTAACTGATTCTCACTATCTGACTGTAGAACTCCATAGTTAGTAGAAGTTTGTCATTAGGAACTTCATCAAAGGCTTTCTGAAAATATAAATCAGTAATGTCATCTGCTGTTAAAAATTGTAAGTTTCACTATAATACCCACAAAGCTAGTTGGGTAGAATTTTCCCTGTGCTGTACTATGCTAGTTATCCCTTATTAAATTATTGCTATCCCTTAGAGGCATGCTCTGAAATACCTCCTACCTACTTATTTTTTCAATGCTATTTCTCATTCCTAATTACCTGGAAAGATGTAGGTGACATCTGACCTAAATTTTTAAGAGTAAAAATAGTGTTTTCCAATCTCTAAAAAAAAACACTTGTGCTTTTCTTCTGATTAGCATGAGATTTTATGTTCTGTATGATAAGACAGCCTCAAAACATACATGAACCATAGATTGTATCTTCTCGGACTCTTCATGGTTCAAACTGGAAGGCAAAGGAAAAGAAAAGAAAGAGCAAAGAATGAATTTTGAAAGTCAGCTGCTTGCCATTTTGCCTACAGTTTATCCAGGGTCTGAAACAGTCCACAAAACTCAGAACAGTTAACAAGACAGTTGTGAATTGCTGAAATGTAGGTTAATCTGTTTTGTACTCCCCAGACCAAGTTCACCCAGCAATGCTCCTCACATGCCAAACAAGTAAACAGGTAATGGAAAGTCCAGTACTCCAACAGAAACATCCTCTTCCTCTAGTTATTCCTGTAAGAACAATTTCTTTTCTGTTTGCAAATAGGTTAGAGAGTGTGATGAAAATTAGCTCCAAAAATACATGGCACAAATAGACTTCTGTCCCATGAATAAAAGCCTCTATATCCAGAGCCACAATGCAAACACTTTGTTGAAAGATGAGGAGTTAATGATTCTCCATCTCTCTGTCAGGAGAAATCGTAGAACTTTTGGCTTGGAAGGGATCTTAAAGATCATCTAGGTCCAGTGCCCCTGCCATGGGCAGGGACAGTTTCCACTAGACCAGGTTGCCCAAAGCCCCATCCAACCTGTCCTGGAACACTTCCAAAGGTGGGGCACCCACAGCTTCTCTGTGCAACCTGTGCCAGTGCCCCACCATCCTCACAGTAAAAGATTTCTTCCTTAGATATAACTTAAATCTCCCTCTCTCAGTTTAAAGCCATTTCCCCTTGCTCTATGACTACATATTACAGTTTTTCTCCAGCTCTTTTGTAGGTCTCCTTAGGGTGCTGGCAGGAGCTCCAAGCCTCCTCTTTGCCAGGCTGAACAGACCCAGCTCTTCCAGGCTGTTTTCACAGGACAGGGCTCCAGCCCTCTCATCATCTTTGTGGCCTCCTCTGGGCTCACTGGGAAGAATACCGGCGGTACGAAAATGACAATTTTCTAATTCAGTAACTTCTTATTTCTAGCACTTTGGCTTCAGAGTTCTGCAGAAAATTTGCTAAGTGCTCTAGGCAATGTTGATCAAGAAAGTTATGTAGAAAAAGAATTAACCAGAACTCATAGTTTACGTCTTGCAAGTCTTGAATGGCTTGGTGTAGAGTGCCAGGGAATAGTGGTTTGTTGTTTTAGAAAATATGCTTTTTTCCAATGTAAAGAAATCAGCAACGTCTAAGTAGACTACAAAGATCTGCTGTGGGATCAAGGACAAGAGATTGAAGTGAGAACTTTACAAGTGAATAATGTTGCTATGTGCCATTATTAATGACAGTCTTTCAAAAACAGTCTTTAAGTAATACTTCATGTTTGTAAAAACTTTAAAAAAATAATTATGTCACTTTAAAATGACAAAATTTATAAATTGATGCAATATCAACTCATAATAAAACTGTTTATTTTATTCTCAATATTTAAAAATATTATTTTTTGTAAAATATTTTCAGTTTATTCACTAATTTGATAATAGATTCCTTCATCTTATATTTTTTACTACAGTTTTAGTCTTTATCCTTGTTCTGGATGTTTTACTCCATAGCTGGCCAAAACACTCAGAAAAATACCACCTTATAAAAAGAGGAGAACTTTCTATTTTCATGAAGGGGATGAAAATTCTTACTCTCATCTTCACTGGAGAGATTTACAGAAAATATTCCTAAAGGAATAGTATTTGTATAATCTGATTTGAACAGAAGTTATCTCAGCAACATTCTATTTTCCTTTCACTATCACTCAGTGAAACTATATAGGGTTTTATAGATGGCATTATGGGGGTTTGGAAGTCAATCATTATCACTGAAAGGACTTTAAAACTCTGACAGGTTATTTTGCCAATACCTGCATTGCTCTGCATCCCTTGTGAGTTGTGGGCTGGCCGGGGGACAGGGATCCTGCAATGGGAAAAAGTTAAGCTACACCCAACAGAGGGGCCCAGTGCTTACATATCCTTCTTGCTCTCATCAGTCTTATCAGTGTTGTATTGGCATTGCAAAATTGTGGTCACCCAAAGGTTGCTTGAATTGAATCATGAGATTATAGAAACTAACCCAAGATCAGAAAGGACAAACAAGTTCAACGTTTTGAGCTGAGCCATCTGGTCTCAGAGCTGTAACTGATTTATTAGAAAACTCATTTTTGCCTGGGTAGCACCAAAGGCTTGTTACAGGGCATGTAAACTTCCTATTGTTTAATTTATGACATGGTAACTTACTAGTTTTTAAACTAGGCAGATTTAGTAAGGTCTCTAAGTAAATAAATAAATACCTCTGATTAGTCAAGGAATTCAAAAAAGAAAAATATCACAGACTGCACTGAGTTTTCCTTTATTCATTTCCAGGCACCATTTAGTTCAGCACAGGAGAGAAACAAATTTTCTGAGAAGAATTAAAGTAGTATACATGACAAAATCAGGATGTAAACCTCAAACAATAAAAAGAGGTCCCCCGGGGAAATGCCTAAGGTAGCCATTTTTTCCCAGGTCACTGAGAGATTCCTTGATGCGCATTTTTTTGGAGTTTACTGTTGAAAAAAAATGAGTGTAATATTTATTTACGCAGTCATGTTTAGTGGTAGAAATACTTACGAGAGGAGCTACCTTATTGTTACTTTAATATACATTACAAGAACTGTGTGATTTGATCTGCCCTAAACAAATGTATATCCTCTTCTTAGAAAAATTCAAATGATACAAGTTAAATATATTAACATAAAACTTGACAAAAAGATAACTCATGCTGTATCATTTATTTATATCAGTTACAAATTACCTCATAACTCCCAAGTGATTTAGCAAAACAGGACTGGAAGTGACTTAGGAAAAGTTATCAGTAGCAATAAATAGCATATACAGAGCCAGTCTGCTCTACAAGTTCTCTTCATGGAACACCAATTTTCATTGATGGACTGTAATATTTTATATTAAGTGCAAGCATCATTAGTGCCTTGGTTGAAGGGTGGTACTGACAGTGGTTTCAAAGTCAGTAATAAGCAGGCATGTGAAGGTAAGCAAAGGGCTGTGTTGTACTTTTTTACCCTTTCTCCTGAAACAATTGCTACTAACACAAGCAAAGAGAGACAAGAAGGAGGAGAAAACAAATTGCTCATAATTTTTGGTAAATGCTTTATCAAACAGCACAGAGATCCTGTTTCCCAGAATGTTCATACAGCCCTCCATCAAATACAGAGGAAATCGTGGAGCCAGAGAAGTTGGTAATGAGTTTAGAAGAGTTTTTCATCCTATTGGCTGTAGAATTTGCAAGGAAAGATAAAATTACAGGTTCATTGTAGAGAGCCGAATTGACTTTCTGTAATCTCCTACTCCTACAGTGTTTTATTAATACCAAAGTGTGAGTGAATGTGGGTAGAGAGGTTAGCTTTACTTTGACCAGTGCAATAACTGGGGGTGTGGATTGCTAAAAACAGAAGGGTTAAAAAAAGGGGAAAAATTAATAAAGCTGGAGAAAGTTACTTTTAGAGAGGCATGACAGAAATGAGCTTGCTGTGTATGGCTTCCCAAACAAGTAGTGACTTAATTATGATGTAGAAGTACAAAAAAAAATATGCTAAATGTTAAAAGGCTATTTAAGCTAGCAGAAAAAAAATCCTGGCTGGAAGCTGAAACCAAACAAATTCAAATGAGAAACAAGGCACATATTGCTGCAGCAATAGCATTTAACCTTCAGAGCAAAAAGCCAAGGGCAACGTGACTCTCCATCTCTCTGCCTTCAAATCAAGAGTAGATGGTTTTCTGTAAGACGTTTAACATAAACCACTAAGCTGAGTAGAACTGAAAATTAAATCTAATGACCTATGACATAGAGGGTCAGAATAGATGATCTAATGGATCCTTTCTGTCTTGAACTATATGAAAAAGTTAATGGAGCTGAACTATTTTACAGAGATGAAGAATCTGGCTTTCGTGTCCATTACTCAGCACATTTTTTTCCTATTTTTTTCAACTGGTTTGTGTAAGTAGGTTGTAGAAATGGTTTTCCTTTGAAGATTTTATTCCATGTATTACTGTACTGAAACACAGACAGCTATCAACTCCTCACATTGAATTTGTTTTTTAAGAATATTTCAATTTTCTGGAAGCATTAATGCCATCCTCATCACTATCTAATGCCAAACAAATGCGCTCTGAAGTAGGGTCTTTGCTCTCAACATGTTTTTGTGTCTCTAATTAATTCAGATCTAATCATTCACTACATCTTCATTCCCATATTTCTCCTCCTCTGTGTCTCTGAGGTTTTTGGTAATTAGAGGGTTGGAATTACGAATTCACATAGTCTTCTGGGGTTTTTTTACATTCTTTTTCTTGCCTCATCTTTAAGCAGAATTTTATTCTCACCTCTCTTCTTGCCCTGGAGGTCTCTACAACATCCCTTGTGCTTCTGTCCTTATTCTTTTTCCTATCTAGTAGCTTAATCCCAGATTGATTCATTATATTTCTCCGAGGCTCACTATAGCAGTTTTTCAGATCTGATTTTTCTCCTGATACACACAGCTCTACTTTCCCCCCAGTCTCTTTCATGTTTTTGTCTTCCAGAAAGTCTGGAAGCCCTGTGTTTAGAATTAATATTCTTTCTTGGGAATAAATCATGTTTCTTATTTAAGTACTACACTGCCATGCATTTGGTTACCAGATGTTCACATTTTGAATATCATATTTCTGTAATGGCATCTCCAGAAACAGTATCCTGGTTACACACTGGATGTAGAGGCACCCCATGAATATTTTATAACTCTGCTCATGGAAGATTATACTAAAGTGTCTTTTATAGATTAGTTACATGCTGAATCAGTTGTGCCATTGTTAAGGAAGCCCTTTTTAAGTATTACTGTTGGTTCTATTTGAGCTAAGCCTCAAATCTCAATGCTGCAGCATAAGTTATTATGCTCCCTTTTTCTTTTTGTGGTAGTTGCCTAAAAAGGGGGCATTTGTTGTCACTGTTCTGGTCAGGATCTGAACTTTCTGAAGTAGAGTGGGACATCCAGTTATGAGTAGTTGAATTTTGCAAGAGTGACTGAACTAGTGAGTCGTTTTAATTCAGTTCCGTAACTTTAATAGCAGGCAGTGTCAGAAGTTTGATTGGAGAGTGAAACAGTTGTTCAAAAGAGAGTTTTAAAAAAAATGTCCAGCATGACTTACGTGACTTCTTTGACATGAAGCATGTCTACTATCTATAAATTAATATTTCTGGTTTTGATTTTTGGGTCATTCTCTTATTTTTCCTGATGCCTTTTACAAAAGGATATTCCATTAATTGGATTAATCTTTGAAGTTTATGTAGAAGGTATGCATATCCCAAATCCAAGCATATTAAAATTATTTCCTGTCTCCAACAGTTAAGCAGGTATACTTCCCTCCCAGTATCTAATTATTGTATATGACATGAGGAATTTTTGATTATTTTTTTACCGATTTTTTCTTACTGAAAATTCAATTATTTAAAATTGCAGCACATTCTACTTATTCTCTTCTCTACAGCTGAATAATTTCAAAGCCTTGGTTCGCTGATGTTTTAGGTTATATGTACTTCTAATATTTCTATCAACTGGCAAATATTTCTAAATGTGTATTGGGATGAAAACTTTAGTAGCTAAGGCTTTCAAATAGTAAACCTTTAACATCATGGTACTTTGGCTCTGGGGTAGAATTTGGACCAGCAGACTGAGAGAAATAACATTTCTAAGAAACTATCTATTCTGGTCCTTGTTTTATAATATTTGGATTTGAAGGAAAATTTAGCTTGTAAACTGACTGTCAAGTAGAAAGTAAACTGTAGATAAGCTTTAGATGTGAGCTAGAGCCATTGTGGTTTCCTTTCAGTGGCTAACACTTCATTAGTATCTTGCTTGTTATCAGTTACAATGGCTAACACTTGAACCCCAGTGGGGAGGAAGGCATCATTTTCCTGCCTCTAATATTGAAACTGTTTTCACTTTGCAGGATTTTAGATAGTGGGGTGGGGTGCTTTTCATTTTTACTAAAATGTCTACTGGTTTTGACATTTTAACCAAAATAAGTTCATACACTAAAATGTTGGGGGAAAGAGGTCTTGGTGGAAATGTTTTTGTGGAAATAGAAAGAAAAATTTAATTAAAAATTACTATATTAAAGAAAACTGTATACCTAACAGAAAATACTGTAAACATGGGCAGTTTTAATTAATTGGGGGGAGGGTGGGGGGGTGGAAATGGGGTACTATTAGAGTGTAGACCCTGAAAACCCTTACATATATAGTGACCATAGAGATAGAAAAAAATTTACAAGTTTGAAATATTCAAAATTCACCTGTACAAACTTACTTGTTGGGTGTGATGCAAGCTAAGCTTATATTCTTTCTCATTCTTTTTGATACAGCTGTAAATCTGAGAGGCTCAAGCATGCATGATACTCCAGTTGTTAGAGAAACACAATTTGCTTGGAAAGCAATGTGCGAAATGTGCTAATTCCATTGCTAAGAAATAACACCAGAACCTGAAATCCTATATAAAATTATTCTTATTCACCAGCCATTTGTGTATATAATAGTAAATATACAGCAATGGTGAAATTATGCAGTGAAATACATGCTTAAAAGGAAACCCCACTGAACATTTACTAATAATGCTTAGCATTTGCTTTACTTTCTTAGTTATATTCGCTATCAATTTGATATTTTTATAGAATTGTGTGTCACAACCATGGGTTCTTACTCCTTGCTAATATTTTTCCTCTAGGTATCTCTTGTTTTTTTAACCAGGTGCACTACTTTACATTTTTCTATAGAAAATTTCTTCCACCATGACAATTTGCAGTCAAATTATTCTTCCACAAATCAGGGCAGTTCATGGCAGTGAAAGCTATTTGAAGCATGTGCTATAAAAGTTTGCTTAGGAGTACAGTTGTCTGGGAAAGTAGTAGAGTTCAGAGGCAGCTACTTTCTGCAGTAGGTTTTCCATCTCTGACAATATACAGTCATACAGATTTTAAGTTTACTTTAGAGCAGTAACTCGTGGAGTAAGTACCACGGGAATGCAGATGCAGAGCCTGAGATTCTGCTTTTTTTTCTTCTTTAAAAAATTGTACATGAAAAGTACTATTTTCAGCATTTCCTTTTAATTTATAGCAATTCTTCACCAGGATAATAAATACCAAATTATTTTCTTCAGAGGATTGAGAGGATTACTTAGTTAATGTTTAAAAAGCACTTTGAAGATAAAAAGCTCTATTGAGCTGCTTAAGACTCACTGAATAGTTAATTATCTAAAGGTCCCAGTCTCCCCCCTACAGGTTATTTCTACATAGGGGAGAGTAAACTCTGAGCTTCATATCATGACTTTCAAAGCCAGGCTTCTTAAATCTTATTGGTTTCAAAATTTGCTTTTTTTTTTCCAGTGGCATGAATCTGATTCCTTTGAAGTCAGTGGCAAAAGTCCAACACTGAAAAAAAGTCCGCTAGACCATAATGTAGCAGTTCAGAATAAACAAGTTGAAACAATGGTTAGAGCCCCTACCCATATTATTTACATTTTGTCTCAGTGTGTATATATATGTATGCATAGATTCATATATACACTCACATGTGCATACGTATTTATATGGACATAGTGGTTTGAGGACAAGTGAGGTATATTTTTTAATTTGTGACTTTAGGCATGTGGGACTAATTTCTTCATAAAGAGAAGTTTTTACAGGGACACGCTGACCTTGCTGACCTTCTATGGGCAAAATGGATTTCATTGCAAGTCCTTAACACAAAAGATGTATTCTTTTTTAACAGGGGTTGGAAAATATTAAGAAGTCTCCACCAGGCTCCTGCTCTCCGGACCCCTGACATCTGACACAGATATCCCATACAAAGAAATGGAGAAGAAAGAAAGAGTTTTTGTACTCAACATTCAGAGCCAGCCCTTGTCCATGACAGAGTGACTGAAGGTAATTACCAGTCCTATTCAATCTTAGCTGTTAAAACTGCTTAATTCTTTCAGTCTTAGCTATTACAACTACCGTAAGTAACCAGTGTAAGGTAAAAGTTATTTCTGCTGAGGACAGGGATCTCCCTGTTGCACACATATCAGATCTTTACTGTGGAAGACATCACTCCCCTAAACACCAATGCATATGTTTAATTTTGCAAATATTAAATACCTCTTGATTCTGATATGACTGATTAGGACTTAGATGTTAAGTATTTCTTAATACTTGCATAATTATGGCCTAAATTTATCAATATATGCCATTTGAGAAAAAGTCTTGAGAGTTATATATTTAACTGAAGTTCATAATTGATTCCTCCCTGAGACAAAGAACAGTATGTCAACCTGAACTCATTTAAATTTGACCTTTTAATGTGCTACAGCAGCATACTATCTTATGATTTTAGCTGTGTTGGCTCTTAAATCAGGGTCTAGATGTAAAAGGTCATACTGAATTCTTTAGTTGAATTTTTAACAAGGACAACTCTTAAGTTTTTTGTGATTAATACCAAGAACATGTAGGGATTACTAGAGGAAAGAATAAAAGAGTGAGGAGAGATTTGATTAACAAATTGCTTTCTGTATACCCTATTCTCTTTGCAAACATAGACTAATTGGATCACATGAAGTATAGCTAAAGAAATTATGGTTAAAACACAATCCTATGAAATAAAAAATTGATCCTCATAGTAAGAATGTAAATCTTCAGTTAAAAAAAGAATGCTTGGCCCACATGTGTCAGACCTTTCCAAAATACAGAGGTATATGTTTATGGCTTTATGCTTCTAAAATATTCCTCTCCCACAGGATCTTATGAAATATGTGTGTGTTTACAGGAAATTGTGGAAATAGTGAGTCATCTGTTCAATAATTAACACAGGATAATTTCTTGAAAAACAAGATCAGCAGGGTTTTTTATTCTGATTACAAAAAATTTTGGTTAGCTACTTTTGGATATGCTCAAAACAAGGAGAAATTTCAAAGCAGTATCTAAGTGACATTTGCTCTTTGGCAATATACTTTTACCACTGATTGCTCCAGTTCTCTAAACCCTAACCTTGTATCTGTCACTAGGATCTTCTAAAACTTCATTTTCTGACTGATACTGGGAGCACAACATGTGCAGAATACATGGAAATGGCTCGGGTTTCTCCAGTTCAGCAGGCTTATGGAGTTTTCATAAATACAATTGGAGAGATTGAAGGCAAGTGCTGGTCAAGGGCTCCTAAAAAGTGATCAAAACCTGAATTGTCTGTTCTATCCTCAAACACTGCAAAAAGGAATGGAATGATGTCACATTAAACATTATGGCTTTGCTATGTTCAGTGTAAGCTGAGCAACAAAAGAGATGTGTGAGAAAAATTTCATACAGATAGGCACTAGTAACCGACCCTAATTACCAGCCCAGTGAGTCCAGGGGACGGTGACACTCCCTCTGACCAGACTCTGTGCTGGTCAGAGGGAATGTCACAGTCCCCTGGACTCAGCACCAATCCATAAGCAGTTCCACCTCAGGCACTCCGGTTCTACACTTGTTGGATGTCCACATAACATCTCTCCAATCCCAGTATATACATACTCTGGTACCAAGTGTCTTTATAGCCAAATATTGATGCAATCAGATCACAGCACCCCCTTCCAGCAGTTTCAGGTGCCATTCCCTGTCAGTTTTGATCCATGGTTCACACCAAGGCTCAGACCCTCTTTGTGTGTCAGATGTGGCTCATTATGGCCACATAGGCTTTGTTTGCAGTGTCCCCTTGGCCATGGCTCATTATAATGAGTCACTCAGTCCTCGGTTAAGGCAAAGCCATGATGCTGCCATGTGAAATGAAGGACAGTGTCTATGGCCCTCCACTCAAAGTAAGCATTTATTCCTGTCAGATGGTAGTTTGTGAAACTCTGGGATGGTTTTCTACTTCATGTTTCTGCATATTAAATCCTGGAGCTGCGTGTGAATGGTCTAGCTCATAATGTAAATTACAAGACTTATTTGGGTTCCTCCAGTTCACATCTGAAGCTACAGCTCCAGGGGGAACAGGAATAATGTATAAGCAATATAGAGAGGATGTAATTTTTCTTTGGCTGCATCTCATGTTGCAGGAACTGCAAGAAGAAAGGGCATAGAGCCACCACAACACATAAAATGTAACTCCAGGATATTGTTATAATGATGTAGAAATATAATGAACTCTTTCAAGTATTTCTTATAGACAGCCCTGTAGAACTGAATGTTATTTTCATAATGAAGAAAATTCAGGAGCTTTATTGCTAAAAAATAGAGCAAGTTCCTGCAAATGCTCAAACAGAATGTGATGTCCAGCATAATGAGTATGCTAAATGAATTGCCACAGGATACAGAAATTGTTCTACAAGTCTTCTCCATTAATCTTTTAAGAGAATGAGAATCTGCTGCAACATTGGAATTTTGTTTAGGTACTTTCTAATTTAAAGGTTATTGTAGTCTTAATTTCATTTGGAGCCTGCAAAGAGTAGCTAATGAAATTTGACCTCATAGACAGAGAGTAAAATAAATAATATCAGTACTCATCAATTAAAAAAGCAAAATCTATCAGCACACATTTTAAATGTATGTAAAGAATACATTTCTGACCTGTAGAAGTATTTTAAATTCATGCATTGACCTGTATGACCTCTTTATCGATATACACCACATAAATAATGCAGCCACCCCAAACTCATGCCATTAAAAATTGTAATAGTTGTCGGACATGCACAAGCAATGTTACACCAGGGATCTATTTGGTCCAGAGCATTCCATTAAAACACAAAGTGAGTTTCAAATGTACATGTTAAAATGAAACATCAGCTATAATGAAAAAGGAAGCAGAACAGAATGGACTTTACTTATTAGTGTGCATTTTCCTTTTGAAAAAAATTTGCCAGGCTTGTACAATACCTAATGCCATTCCATATTTGAAGTACAATCAATCCACATTTTATTTTGCTTTTAAAATTCTCCTATGAAAAGTATAAGGCAATCAATGCTGTGCTGTGCTGTAGAGAGATGTTGGTATTATTTGAGTTTCTATTGCTATTTAATATGTAGTTTTCAATGAAGCCTTGATTATAGTCCATTGTATTAGCTACCATACAAGTGCTGAGGAAAATGTGGACCCCAATCAAAATGTTCAGCATTTCTGTTTGAGTTATGCAGCTTTGGTAAGCTTAGGAAAAGACAGGCAAAACACAATAGAGTGGACTGGTAATTACTTGTTACTCACATATTATCTCAAACATTCACACTGACGTCAGTCCACCATCTTCACATTCTTGTATCAGTTTATATAGCAGGAAACTAAACTATAGAGTACCTAAGAAATAATCCTGTTGTAATTAATTGGATTTTTTTAAAGCGATTTTACTCTGACACTGCACAGTAGAGTACTGGACATTACATAGCTTTGAAAGATTTTCTTCCTAACACAGCAGAGTTCAGCCCTTCCCTTTAGCAGTGAGGAATTCAGGCACGGCGAGAGGAAAACTCAAAACCTGCTTGTTCGTGTGTCTTCTACCGAGCAGTGGATCTACCTCCACAGACATCCTTGATGTGACAAGTGTATTCCAAAGTGTACCAGAGGTAAAGCAACAATGGATCAATGACAAGAGAAGGTTATGACTTTGACAATCCTGAATTTATTCTGGCTTGACCAAAGAATGCAGGTGAAAATCCTTCTCGTGCATTTTTGTAATTTTTGTGGGGCTACTAGTGAGGAAAGCTCAGATGACACCAGATGCACATGAAAATGTTAATGTTTCTGTGAAAGTACTGTGAGGCAGACCTACTCCCTAAAGACAATACATGTAGCCTTTAGATTCCTACATCTATAAAGCCATTGTGGATACTATGTACACTGGTACTTCTGAATCTCAAATATTATCATTAATTTAATCCAGAAAATGAATACCTACATTTATGCACTGCTCCCCACTGCAAGGTGTTTATTAATAGAAGGAGGAAGCCAATGTTTCACAACTTGTCAGCTTTAAGGAAATTTGTGTTAGAGTTGATGTCATTGTACATGTCCTGTGATTACTTTTATGCAGTCTCACAGTTTAATGTTAAGACTAAATTTTTAGCCCACCCATTCAGCGTAAAACAAAATTATTTTTTCATTTTCTTGCTTCATTCTTCAAACTGGAACATAATAAACAATTTATTCATATTCTGAGAGAAAAAGGGCAGATTTTATATAACAAAAAAATACAAATGCTTAATATTTCAGATTAATATGGTAAACATCAGATTTCAGCCTACAGTGAATTTTGTAACAAAGTGGTAAACAGGGATTTGGAAGAGAAATAGTGAGAGGTCTCTAACTAACATTTTAATACTGATGAATTTGAAAAGTTTATGAAAGTTTCCATCATGTATAATTACTGTATTTACAAGTGCATTTCCCAACACGCAAAAGGGCTATACTTAGTAACAGCCAGCCTGCCATCCTGCCTCATTTTTCAGCATTCCTCCTTTCCTTGGAGGTCATTTTTAATGACTATGTACAAGCACCTGAAAAATCAGGTGCATAAATGAACTACCAATTAAGGTAAAACAAAAAAAAAAGAAAAAGGAAAATGTAATTACTAGTTTCTATATATAAGTCCACTCATTATCATGTGGAATGTGTGCATGTTTATCACGGAGCAATTACTGAGGCACAAAAGAAAAGTGACGTTTTCATTGTGTTGCAGTCCTGAAACTGCATATAACATGAAGCAAAAGAACCTGCTCTCAAATTTATATGTCAGTGCTTAATGTTGAAAGAATGTTATCACGATTTAATATAGCAAGTGCTTAATTATTTCTGTGTAACATTTCCCTACATTTGATATCACTGTCTGTCTGGAGTGGCTGGTGACCTAGTTTTCAATTAATTGCCATGAGAATAAAAAAAAAAAAATGGCTTTAAACCAGTGAATTTTTCTTTACTGGATTACACATGACATCTGAAATTGTGAATTCATAATTGATAAATTTTGTTGCCACTCTCAACAGTGAACTGGCATTATTACAAAAAATCCTACAAAGTACTAATGGCATCAAAAAACATACAGAATGTTGAGATTCTGTGAACAACCTATATGCCTCTCCAGCAGATAGCATTTTAATCTTTCTTTGAGTATTTCAGGTAGGTTTACTCTTTGTTTAAAATTTAACTTCCGGAACAGAAAAAAGAAGACAACCTGGTAGTGACAATGCCCCTTTTATATAATAAGCTTTGGTTCAGTTCTTCAGTTATATTTTATCTTAACTCATCTATCTTAATCTTATGTATCTTAACTCCCACTGAAACCCAGGAGAATGTATATACCTAAATTCATCTGTAAATATGATGCCTAGAAGTGAGAGCCCTACTCAAAAATGTTGAGGTTCTAAAACTGAGGTTCTCTGCTGCCTGAAGGGATTCAAGCCACATATTCTCAGAGCTGGTCCTGCCTACATCCAGAGTCAAAATATCCCTCACCCATATGTAGAATTTAGCTACCATCAGATGACATAATGGTTTTATAGCTGTATATGTTTCATCAATTTTATGACGGTGGTTCAAGGATTTTAATGTTAATAAGACACACAGATGGAAACTAAAATCCACATATGGTAAATACTCCCAAGTACCTGTTACCCCTCTGTTGTACCTAACATCCAAGCATAATTCCTTCTACTTTTTAAATTTTTTCCCCAGAAACACCTCTCAAAGTAAACATTAAAAGAACAAATGGCTAGCAATTAGGTTGTTGCTGACATCTCAGAGGACAAGATGACTGCATACAATTTAAGTAACATGCAGACTGTAACTTATAGCATTGCAGACATTTACTGTATGCTTTTTTATTTTCAGCACTGTGATAGCTATGGACTGTATTTAGCACCTGCTGGCAAAATTAGCCTCAGCTAACTGAATGTTATTTCTCTCTCTCTGTTTCATTATTCACCACCATTTGTTGTTGATGTCTACACTATTAGCACCACGTGAATCACCTCAAAGCAGTTTTATCAGCCAAGTTCTCTTGTCACTTAATCCTGGTCAACTTAGGCTGCCCTGGTATTAAGTGAATGCATAATGTAACGCAATGGATGAAAATTAAAGGAGATCCTGTTGTAATATAAATTGCATTCTTATTATTTGTATTTCAAATTGGTAGCCCTTTAGTAAATTTTCCATCCTGCATAGCTCACTTTGGTGACAAGGGGTAACAATGGCCTTTAGTAGCTGTAAGTGTGATACAGCTCACAGGGACCACCCTCTGCTAACTCTCAGACAAGTTATTATTTCCCACAAAACTACGTTTAAGTATACAAGTCAAGCTTGACAATATTGTCATGGTCAGCCATGGAGAGTCCTTTATCTGCAAATACGTTAGAAATATTCAGGATTTTTATTTAAAAAAAAAATCTTTTTATTCACAGTGTTTTCCATATTGCTGGATAAAAGAAAGGCTGAAGACAGAAATATATGAGAAGATCAAGGAAGATGCAAAGTGGGCTGGAATTCTGTACAGGCTGGTAAAATGATAAGATCTCATATGATTAATCTTGTATGTAAGACTTTATTTGCTAATGTGAGAGGTTTTCTGTGAATTTGTTTTTCTGTTCCAAAGCTCTCAGTCAACTTTTGGCATTAGGCAGATGACCATCACCTTCATTGCATTTTTTGATCACATATCAGGACCCAGGATATTAAAGTAATTTTGTGGGGTTTCCTAGTATCTTTAAGAATACATTTCTGATAGCTTTTTTAAACAGGAGAGAAAAATATCTCTCTAATTTATTTTCACATCAGTTTTTTGCACAGGCAATCCTCTCTCCTTAAGGTTTTGTGATTTTTTTTTAATAGTTAGTCTTAGCCCTTCTGACCTCTCTGCTTCATATAAATAGAAGGGCAAGACCTATGTTTATTTTCGTGACAGAAAGTACAGAATTCTCTTCACTCAAGAATGGTGATTTTTACCTCTATGCCTTTACATGCATTAGTAAAGAAAACAATGTTTAGAAGGAGAAAAAAGAATGAGGACTATCTGTATTATGCTACTGATTCTTCATCTCCAGATGGTAGAATACTGCAAATCATGTGAACTCATGTATACTGAAAAGGAGGCATTTCCTTACCAGTTATGCGTTTTTATAATGCCACAGAGACAGATGTGATGCATACCAAGAACAAGGGTACAGGCCACAGGGGCTGGAGTTGCAAGTAGATATTGTCTGTAGTTTCCTCAGGTATCCTTGCAGTTTACTAGGAGGTCATTATGTAGCTAGAGGCAGAAAGGCACTTGCTTCTCCCCTGTGCCTTTTCTCCTTGACAGTTCCTAGAAGGGGAAATCTGGAACCTCTGGATACCACATCTAGGATAAGGTTTATTAAAGTTATCCATGAGCACTCTCAAAATATGAAATGTCCGTAGGTTTTCCTGTATTGCATGCAGAAGCTGATTTGTACGTTATGCACATAAATTTAAAAATAAATGAGGCTTCTCCCCGAAGTGGAAAAGACTCTGAAAACTTTGGAGCAGCAGTTACACGAGCTTCCATCCTTCACTCTGAAGGAAACTAAATGAAGTCACACCTCTAACAATACAGATACACTGCTGAGCAGCAGCCAGCATGAGAACAGTTTGCTGACAAGAAATGAATAACAACAGAAGGTAAAAGTCCCAGGCAGCACTAATGGTCCTCAAATAGTCTTGTGTGAAACAGAAACACTCTAAGTTAGAATCTTGAACTTCAAGGTTTGCAGTTTTTTAGCTGTACAAGAATAGAAAACTTTGGAGCATTTTGTGGAAAGTAAAATAAGCGTTCCATAAGTGATCTTTTAAAAAAATTATAATGTTGGATTCTTCCTATGCAAAATGCTTCAGATTTTATATCCACACTTTTGCATTTTATACTTCGAACTTTCAATGCCACAAAACCAAGTAATATCGAAACAGCTGAATATTTTAAACATTATGTATAGCAAAATCAAATGGCATTTTTGTCTCTGAAAGGAGCACACTTGGGGAAGGATGAAAATACAAATATTTTCATTAGTTTTTCCCAGAATTGATAGAAAATGGATTTTTTATGTCTGCGTAGTCACAGTTTTATTCCATTCTTATGTGTTTATGTGACTGGATCAGCTTTGGAGGTTAAAATGTTATCANCACAGAATACTTGAGCACTAATATATATAATTGCCACGCCTTTACCACTTGATATCTGTCCTGGGGTGTTTGTTTGGGGTGTTTGTTGTTGTTTCTTTTTTTTGTTTTATTGAGTAAGCATTTCTTTATTACCACATATACAAAACTTCAAATGCACAGCTCCTATTTTATGTAAAAATTGTTTTCCTTCTTTATTTTTTGAATATTGAACACATTATTGACATGCATTTTAAAAGAAACTCATCTGACTTTCTGATCTGCTAGTCTGTAACAGGTTTCTACTTTGGCATTGTTAACATTTTCCTCTACATGCATTTAAAGCCTAAATTCCTAATTTACCAGGAGCTCTAAGAAAGAGAGACGTAGAATGCTGAATACATACCACATCTTTCACGTGACCTATCTTTTTAAAATATGCAATAACCAGCTATATTAGCATTCAAGTCATGAATCATCACATCAAGTCTCAGGAACGCCAGTTATGTTCAGTTTCTTTTCCACAATAAGAATTTTTAATTCCTTTTATTGTGAAGTTATTGTGGAATCTCATAGGATTTGTACATTAGCGACTGAAAAATGCCATCTTTTACTTTGTGGGTTTTGGGTTTTTTCTCATATCAGTTCAGTTTATTCATGAGGGTGCAGATTTAAATCTCATACAGTGACAACCAAGCTAGCTGTAAACGAGCTATCTTGGGTGTCAACATCTGTCAAGTTGCTACAGCATAAAATTCAGCTTAGGCTAATATCCTCGGATATTATCTGAGATCACCTGAAACTGGGATTGTATTCTGTTTGCTTCCTTACTTCATAACATTGCTCATTTAGCTCCCTCTCAGCTGGTTGAATCATCTCACAAGAATGTGACCCACAAACTTAAGCTTTCTGCTTCCCACTAGTTTCCCAATTAGCAGTAAAATTTCCATACTTTCACTGCTAGAAAATCTTTCCCGATGTTGGACACATATCCTCTCCCCTTCATGATGTAATTTTCAAAGACATTTCAATTACTTATAGTTCAGCTCAGTTCAGAAACCTCTGAAGATGGAAATTCCCAGCACTGATAGGTCACTAAAACAGTGAAAGAGACCAGGGCTTATGAAACAATGCACCGATGCATGGATGTGCAGTGATATTTGAAAATCATGCAATAACCTTTTAAAAAATGTATACAAGGTTTAAAACAAAACAAGCAAAAAAATCTTAAGTCTCTCACTCTTAGACCTTGTCTTGAAATTTATCACATTTTTTCCTGTTACAACATTCACTTCCAAAGCTCTCTAACTGCTTCACTCTTATTTTAAACAAGAGTGCCAGATGGTACTTGCCCTGAGGCCAAAAACACCTTCTATGTCTTGTCACTTCCTTAGTTTTAATGTGCCTGTTAAGAGAATGATATCTTTTCCAAAGCAGCAGCAAAGATGTTAAAGCATTTTTGAAGCTCCTCAATTCCTCTTTTACCCTTTGCTTTTCACAATCTTTATGTGTAAAGTGATGATCAATGTTCCCATCTCATGGCAATCCTTTTCACTGTTCATTCACATCTCATTAGCAGGGTAGGAAAGGCAGTGAATTTGTTTTCTGTGTGTAGTTGAAATAATTATCAACCTACTCTGCTGCCAAAAATAAGTGAAGCAATTCAGAGTCAATTATGTTGCAGAAGACCTCTGAGATCATGGAGTCACACCTATGACTGAATGCCACCTTGTCAATTAGACCATGGCACTATGTGACATGTCCAGCCTTAAACACCTCCAGGGCGGTGACTTCGCACCTCCTGGGCTGTCCATTCCCACGTTTAATCACCCTTTCTGTGATGAAATTCCTCCTACTGTCCAACCTAAACCTCCCCTGGTGCAGCTTGAGGCCATTTTCTCTCCTCATGTCATTAGTTGCTTGGGAGAAGAAGCCAACCCTGCACTCTCATACTGACAGTAACCATAAAAAAGCATGTTTGATATGTTCTGTTTACTTTGTTGTGCAATTAAGACTGTACAGGACAGCAGATGGAAACTGATTTCCTCACTTGATATTCCTTGCTTGTAACTATTTCATTGGTACTTCATTGTTCTGAAAACTTCAGTATCTTCCTGTCAGTCCTGCAGCCCTGCACAGCAAGTCTTACAGGGTGTCCCCAGGTACAGTCGAGAGTCTCTGCTGCAGCTGCTCCGGCTTTGTCTGCAATGTCCAGTTTTAAGTTATTCCACATCTGCTATCATATTTTCATCCAGTTCCATCATGTTTTTCTGTTCCTAGGTGTCTGATCCAAAGCCCATTAAAGTCAATGGAAGGGTTGTAATCATCTTTGGTGGGCTTTCACTGTCCACAGCCAGTCTCTCCTGTCACTGTGGGCCTTTCACAAGTTATTCTAATACAAAGAAATACCTTGGAAACAAAACAGAGAAATGTTTGTGGTCAAATCCTACAAAAGTTTATTTGACCAGAACTGTGTATTCTCAATCAAAAAACAATTCTCACTCTGAAGATCTACCGGTGTACCAGACAAGCAAATGAAGGCAGTGAATTAACTTAATATCTGAACTACACTTTATGCTTATTTAAATTCACTTTTTTTGGTGCCCTTCGCTCAAGTTCAGAGACGAAATAAAGAATTTTGCAGGATCATGATTAGTTTCTTATATTATCTCTTTCTTTTTGGAGTTCTAGTAAGCCAAAGTGAATAACATTATTGAAAGCTCAGTCAGAAGAAAGGATAGGATTGCCTTGTCCTGTGCAATTTAAAGGGTAGATAAAGGGTCCTGGTGACATTGCAAGACCAAGTTCACCAAGGTGAGTTTAGTTGTGTGGGGTTTTTCTCTGGACTAAACTTGATTGGCTATTGGGGCAACATATTTATGTATTTTCAAGAATTTAGAACATTTTAAAATACTTGGGAATGCATGATTTTTAACTCTACTCTTGTTTTTTATGACCCTAAAAGGTCTCATCTATTCTGCAGTCAGAGCAACTCTGCAGGGAATCTTACCTCTGACATATGCCAGATTTTGCAGAATCTCAGCCATCTAATTGCACATCATGTACAGTGACTTTTAAGGAGTGTTTTTAGAGCCTCAAGACTGCGACTAACCTTTAAAAAGTGCTCAATCCATTTGTTGTGTCACTGCCTATCACCTGTTTAATTTTGGTCTTGTAGGATTGTTAAGTTAGAAAATATATATAAAAAAGGAAACAACCAGCCAACAAGCAACAAAACCCCAAACAAACAAAGAAATCACCACCCTCCCCCCCAGCTTGAGTAATTCCTTTGTGTGCACAGAAAAATTTGCACCACCCATAATCAGGTGAAAAGATCTACTCTCTAAACAATCCTATTTTTATGGCTCATACAAGGCACATCTCTGGCTTAATTGCAATGGCATATTTTACATTAAATTCAAATATATTAGCCCCTTCATGCAGTATTTCCTTAGAAGCATCTTGCATGGCCTCTTCTAAAGCTGAATATTAACTTGTAGGACCAAATTTTGTATAAAGATCCAAACTATCATGTTGGTTTTGTCTCTGTGTATAAAATGCTGAAGTATACATTTAGTTCTGAAGGAATTTTCACTGGAATTAAAAGGAGTACACAGTACATATTGAAATTAAGTGGCAGCTGAGCTCTTCATTCACTGAATTATCTGTAAAGGGCTCTGCCAGTATCTCTCCTGTGCTTTTAATAAATTTAGGAATTAAATATCAACATGTGACAAGGTCTTTATTACTGAAATTTATACTTTTAGAAAAATTAAATATGCATATATATTTTATTTGTGTAAAACTCTAACAAGGAGTTAACTACTACATTTTCCAACTAGTTTAAATTGCATTCCTTTTTGCCCAGTTTCTGCAAAACTGAAATTACTGTAGATTTCAAACATTGAATCATTGCCCTTTATACCAGAGATTACTGCTTGAGGCAGATTCTTTAACCTAAAACTTCCTTATCAAAAATTACAGACTCCTCCAAATTCATGAAATCAAGTAAAGTTTACATGGAGTATGATTGCAAAAACTTTTATCTCAGACAGAATATGAAGACTTTGTATTTAAAACAAAGGAAAAATGGATGTAACATTTGGGTTACTTGCACCCCAAACAGCCCAACAGAAATATCTGTGAGAATTAGCATCTAAGAAACTCGCATGGCTCAGGTAAGAATGTTTTATGTACATTAATGCTTCCTTAGCTTTGTGCGTGACAATCAACCAAGCCAGATTTGTGGGATTTTTATTCCATCACGGATAGAGAGATTTCTTCTTTTTTTAATTGCAAGTTTAATAGGAATAGAAATATTTCAAGTTCTTACTATTTGCTTTTTATATTATTAATCCCTCAATAGTTTATTCCTGTAAATACGTAGACTATAAATTAGCTATAATGCTCTTCCTTACAGCTTTAGTGACTAAGACACTGTGGACAAAATGTTACCCCTTCTTTTTCCTAAAAAATATTATGTAGTTCACTAGGATCAATTAGCACAAACTTTAATTTGAAATGTATGAAAACCCTCTAGTACATACACCAGTTCATACAATCAGCTCTTCCTAAAAGCATTTAGGATTTCCCAGTGGTATCTGATTTGTAAGAAGTCCATCTATGTACAGCATTTTTAGTTTTGCAGAAGCAGAACATTTTCCATGTTGCTTCCTGCAGACATGAACTATACAGAGTTCATAGGCAGGAAAGTGTACTGTGCAGAAATGTGAAGAGGATGAATGTTTTTTATGTGCTGTTCATGCTTGGTTTCAGATTAATTTATTCAAACTGAAATGCAGTTCAGTTCATGATTTCATTTTAGAGTGATGAAAAAGAAATTTCCTTTTTAAAGGCCCCCCTAAAGGATTAATGCAAGGACAAAGGGTGACATGATATGGTTAATAAATATTGCTATATGTGTGACTGCTGAACATCTTCAAATGCATACAGAAAAATCCATGTAAAAGATCAAGACTACCAGATTCTCCCAGTTGCTGTATTTGGTAGTGAGAACTCTGAAGCTCTAATCCATCCTGAGAACAATTGAAGTCTTTTCCTTCCATTTCCAAGGAAACAGTAATGGAAAACTATTTCTTTAAACTCACCCTGCTGCCTAACAGCTGGCCATTTTTCACCATCTGTCAGTAGCACTGCAGTGATGTGTCTGTATCACACACACCGAGTTGCTCTTTCTCTAAGAGGGGTAAGGAGCACTTTTGCCTCTTTAGCAGGTCCATGTATTTCATGTGAGCACTGCCTTGTGAAATATAGGTGATACAGTCCATAGAGATCTCTGCCTTGCAGCAAGGGAAGATGTGCAGGAGCGCTACCTGACCCACAGTAACAGAAACTGTACAAAGATTCTGTCACTACAGGAATCTCTTTGCATTGTAAAAGTAACTATGAAAACTGTATTTTGTGATGTACAGTCTGATACTGTGATGTTACTCTTGCAGCTACTCCTGAGTTAAATGTAAAGCCTACCCCAAATGTGTTTTGTTGAAGTAGCATTTGGCATTTAAATAGCCAAGATAAGTGTCAAGAGATGTTTCTGTTCCAGATATTTTTTACTTTAGAACTGATTTTTTTTTCCCACGGTAATTTAATTGTTAAAAACACCTTTAATTCCCATATTAAAATTGTATCATTCTTCAGAAAAGTGGGAATGACTCTACAGCTTCTATGCTTCTAGGGCACCTTTCTTTATATTTTATTGTTTTCATTTTTTATTCACACAAATATAAGCCTATAATATTTCAGATGTATGTACTTCTGGAAAAAAAAAGATTGAAAAAATTAATAGTTCTTTATTGGCTTGTTGTTTCTTAAGGAACATAATACCACACGTTTACATTGCAGGAGTTAATAATTTATGGCAAATTCCTCAAGGCATTATCAAACTGTGTGAATTTGTGTATCTGATCAAATATTTATTAGTTGCAGTCTCTTCCTACACTGATTTCTTTTCATTTATTGCTCCAGGCCTTACTGCAGAACTCTAAGGTGATACTCATGGGCATATGCCCCGAAAAGAAATGCAATCATTGAAATACCCAACTTCAAAACAACAGACTATGTGAATTTTAATTTTTGTGGGGGAATTTTTTTTAAAGTAAACAGACACACTATTTAATTATCTTTTATATTTCATTTACTTGATCGATATTAAAATTAAACAGAAACAAACTTTCATCATCTAAGCTGCTAATAGATTTTAATTTTGAGTGATGTCCTAAGCTTTTATACTCATATTTTTATTTTTTATACTTCCATTTAAGCTCTTATTGTGGTATAATCCTACAGAGAGTGATTTGATTTGTCATTCATTGTTTACATTCTCTGTAGAAGTCTGCTCTCGATTGTTCTCCTTTTCCATAAACATGTTAGGTGTGCAATGAGTCCATTGCACTCAACTAGTCTGAAAGGTTGGAACCAGTAAATGTAATAACTCATAGTTGAGTATAAATGAAATGTTAATCAAAAAAAGAAACACAAAGTGTGCAAACTTCCCCACCACTCTCAGTTTCAACACTGAACTGCTCCTTCCGAAATGTTCATTACAAGAAGGTTTTTTACTTCGTCATACTTTGGATAGCTTCATAGGATAGAGAACTCTCTTCTGGACTGTGATCAATTATGTTTTGCAACAGGACTTTGCTTCTCTGAGCACCATGCAGCAAGTTTTCAGGATCTCTTTTATATTTTGAACATCTATATGACTATTTTTAAACTGATTGAAAGAAAAAAAATCCTGGTTTTGCTCAGAATAATAACATGTCCTTAGTTTTCCTGCATTTCTGTAGAGGCATAAGAAGCTCTGGAGTAACCTGTTTTCAATAGTTCCACCACAGGAAATTACATGTATGTAGGGAAAATCAGAGGCATTATCTTCTTACTTCATTCTCTTTAATGTTCCTTATAGATTCTCATCTTACTTCAGAGGACATAGGCCAAAACAAGCCATGGAGACTTTGTGTAAATAATACTCTTTATAATATCCCACGTTCTCTAAAAAAGAGACATCTTCAGATCTAAGTTAAATTGACAGATTGCTGCAGAATGCACAAATGCACATAGGCAAAATAATCCTGAATTATGCTTACAAGAATTCACATTTCATAAAGGACAACAGGGAGAAATTCTTGGAATAGTGCAAAGACAGACTTGTGAGAGCTATGCATTATTTAGATTCATACAAATAGATGAAGAGGTTCTAAGCCTATGATGAGCCCTAGGCAGCCTTGACAATTATGAATAAGCATAAGCATCATAAAGAGTGAAGCACCCTGCAGCATCCACTGCCAGCCAGAGCACAGTGTGTTAGACCTTACAGCAACAGGGAAGAAGGAAACCAAGCCTCCCTTGTCCCCTTCTAAAGAGGAATTTTGGTGCTGGACCACACAATGCATATAATATTGGTTATTTCATTGCTGAAATTTTCGGATGGATGGAAGGATGGATGGATGGATGGATGGATGGATGGATGGATGGATGGATGGATGGATGGATGGATGGATGGATGGATGGATGGATGGATGGATGAATGGATGTTTCTCCTGTGTGTGAATATATAGCCTTGTATGAAATGTGAGAAATAATGGTCTGCATTTTCATTGGTCAGTAGTAGTAAACAAGAAATGTCTAATAAATAATCACTGACTGATACCTTTTTATAACTACATAAACAGCATCTGACCTGTTATGCCAACTTTTAATGTTTTTTTTTTCTTTGTATTATTGATCAAACATACATATAGAAAATTGATATAGCTAGAATAAATTTAACATTAGTCCCAAAATTCCTTAATGATACATCAAGGAAAAAGAGCTCTAGTCTACCATAAGTCAGTTTGGAGAAATAAAAATTTTAAAATTTAAATTGTTAATAAGACAACAGTCATGCTTAAGTTATTCCACTAGTTTGGCCCTGGACGCTGGTATAAAAGCAATGGTATTTAGGTAATTAAGTAGTACTGCATTTCAGATTCTGAATTATTTATGTCTGATAAACCATTGAAATCAGTGAAGATTCTTCCTCAGCACTAGGCAAATATCTAAAGTGTTGAGGGTTTTTAAGTCAGGAAGCTGGAAGGAAGTAACTTCATTAAGAGTTTCATTAGGAGAATGTTTCTCTTCTATTGCTTAGCAGCAGTTCAAAGTTAACAGAGAAAAATATTCTGTCACTGTCCTGAGGAGTGCTTCTGTATGCTGATCCTGTTCCCTTCTTTGCTCTTTCCTTCTAAGTTCTGAGAAAAGACATGAGAGAGCCATGTGATGTTTAACAAGAGTGCATGAGGTAAGAGAGATATGACTTCCTGTCTGTTTGATTCAGACAGGTTTGGATTTTGATGTGCATTTGGAGAAGGGTAACTGCTGCACACAACCTCAAAAAGTGCCTGTTAAGAGGATTACTTTCATCTAAGTACATATCTATATTTGAAAGCTACAAGGAATGAGATTCAAGTTTTTGTAAATTACCATTGCCTGTTTAGTTAAAGCAGCCAAGTATAAATATTTGTAATAAAATATTAGGATTTAAATATTTGGTAGATCTGTTTAGATTTCATGAAGTGTGCTATAATTTTGTAAACGAAGCTGAATTTAATTCCAACATCCTTGGTTTCTTTCTCTCTTTCTCCAGAGATGTCAATATGCTTTGTTTTTCATACAGAGATGGAGAGATGATGAGGAACTAAATTACTTCCTCCCCCCTTTTACATATGATACCTGGTCTCTAGGAAGATTACTTAAGGATTTACAGGATGAGTTTCAAAGGTAGGAACTGCAATTAGGTATCTAACACAGCTGAGAAAACCCCAAGAACTCTGTTATAGAAGTTGATAGAACACTTGATTTTCCATAAGGAAAATGCAAATAAATTTATTTGTTTGTATTTTCTAATATGAGCCCATGTTTCTAATAAATTCCATCTAGCATATAAAAATGCTTTCACTCTGAAAGGTTACCTTTATCTATACAGCTATAATTACAGAAGAAGCCTAAACAAGATGAGGGAAAAAGTAGAATTTGTGATTGTAAATGCTTTGGTTAAGTAGAGAAATGCAGAGATGAGCACTCTTATCTCAACATTGCTATTGTATTCATTTACAATCATGATGATTCATCATTATTTTGACAATTAAATCTCATCTCGCAAATGCTGTTAAACTTTTTGAATTTAAACAATGATTGTTACATGAGTGGTAAAAGAAATGTGACAGTATTTCATATAGGGCTGGGTTTAGATTTTTTATGAATATTATCTTTAATCTTTACTACTTTTTAAAATCACACTTGCACTTTCATTCGGAAGCATTTTTGAGAGCAAAACAATAATAAATTCCGCTTTATTTGCTGGAACTGTGTGTTTATTCTGTGAAAGGAGAAAAACTATGTTGGAGGGAGACAGTAGAGTTCACTGGGGCTTTCTTCCCTCACCATTCTTAACTGAATGAAAGAAGGCAAAATAGGAAGTTGAGATAATGAGCTCACTGTTCCAAAAGGGAGGGCTACAGGCAATATAGGACCAACCATGTGCATTTCTATCTCCCACTGGGGGAATCTCCTGAATTATCTGTTTTCTGATCATTCCTGGAAGCATTCCTAGAAGAAAAATGAAGAGAACAGGATTGATTCTGTACTTTTTTCACTGTTCTGGCAGCAGAAAAGAAATAGAGAGCTGAACTAACTGGCCAGATCCTTAGCTGACCAAAGTTTTGCCAAGAGGTGTTGTAGATGCAACTCTTCTGGCATTCCCTATCTTGCAGTGAGATTAGGAATAAATTGTGAAGCAACCTCGTGCTAGAGGCTGGTATAGTAGAAGGTGAGAAAAATGACTGATGTCTTTTCCTATTTGGAGTCTAGGGCAAACCTAGGGTCCTTGCCCTGAATTCTTCCTGAGTTTCTGCAACAGTCTGTGGACTTTGGGTAATAAGGCTGGGCTGACAAATTACAGTCAAAGTAGCTGGGATAAATCAGTAACTTTTGTTTTCTGTAAGTGAATTGAACTTTATTTTAAAAAATTGCTACAACTCTTAGAACAAGAGACATAGAGAATTTTAAATAAAGATTGAGTTGTCAGGATATTGCAGATCCTATAATACATATAACAATATAGCGGAAGTCACAGTTTGGAGGATGTGCTGGAAGTCCAGGTGTAAGATAATATGCTAACCAGTTTTTGGTTTCTAGTCACTCTCTCCTCTAAAATACAATGCCCTGACATGTTTTGGGTTTTGTTGTGGTGGTGGTGGTTTCTCTGTGCATTCTTACCATTTCCATTCAATTGTATTTTCATTCTGTAAAGAAGCACCCCACACTGGTATTTCTGCTGGTCAGTTGGAAGCTTCCTTCTTGGCAATGTGTAGGTGACAGAGTAATTTTGGATGAGTCACACAGCACAATGCAAGGCTCATTATCTATCTGTGCTTGTTCTGAACCAGTAATCATGGGTGACAGAAGTCCCTTAAATATAATTTCTATTCCAGGAAGAAAGCAGCAGTATAATATACTATCCTCAGCCTCAGCACACAATTGTGATTATGCTGTTCTTAAAACACAATCTACTGTCTGTATACTTAAGTATATTCTAAATGCAGTAACACAGTTCACTGGGCCTAAATCTCTATTGTCAGGCATTCAGAGATGCCCTGTGAAATATTTAAACTTGTCTTTTGATGATGTATTACACTGCATACAGAGGTAAATTATTCTTAAATTTTGCAGGAGAATATGGATTTAGTCCCAGTTTATTCTAACATGGTGAATATTGTTTTGATAAAATCACTCTGGTATATCTTTATTTGTAATATCAGGGATACTGTAGCTTCAGCTAGTGTCAGAGTTCAGGCAATATAACCAAATTTGTGTCTTTACTTGAAATGACAGCTAGAAAGCTAAAAGCTCAGTGTGAATGGAAATGTGAATTTATGTAATTAGGAACGCAAGCAGAGTAACCTGAAATGAAGGTCATATCCTTACAAGGAGGTTTATAATGAGGGTGACAAGTACACATGCTGTTGAAACATAACCCTCTGAACTGTACTGCATTGAAGTTGTTGTAATGATTCATTGGGTTTGTGGGGTTTTTTAATTAATTCAGTGATGGGTGAAATCTCTCGTGTCTTCAATTTATTGTCTCTTTGTGACCTTTGCCACATAATTATCATCTTTTAATTTTTCACAGGTTCTCCCAACTATTTTTGGTTCTTGGTAAAATAATTTTCACTGTTGGTCTATAGTGTTATGATCGATTCTTTTAAAAAATTAGATCACATTAGTATTGTAGCACAAACTCCTAATGCACAAAACTCAGAGCTGTAGGTAAGCATTTCCCAGGTTTCCATGAGAAAGTCTTGTAAATTAAGGATTTATCACTGGGGTTGTATTGCAATCTCAATTTGCACCCTTCATCGAATGGTTTGAAAGGATAGTAGTCTGAATATCAATGATTTCCTTTTATTATCAGTCAAGAACCTTTGTTTATGTATGTTTGAAGAATATTGATAAAATTACATTTCTGGTTAATTCTTAGTTGTAAAAATTATTAAAAGGGGAAAATACTTGGAATACTCTCAGTGCTCTCTAAAATGTTTGGTGTGCTAGTCATTAATACATTGTGCTTGTGTTATTTCTCACTGTATCTTTTGAAATCAAATAATTCTGTCTACAAAAAGTAAGTTCTTTTGCCTCATTTAACTTAAATTTACACACTAGATATACTTTCCTTTGAAACTGTTTCCACCAGTTAGGTGAGATCAAGTCTGAAAAATATTAAAAACATTTCTCAATGATTGTTCTAGTTGTACAGGTTTCTATGCTGCTACATGAAACAGTACATATGAAAATAGTTTATTTTAATTTTATTTTGCAATTAAGTATTTTTTACTTGAGGACATACTACCATAAATGGAAAAAACAATGACCTTGGTGAAATGTATGAGCTGTGCTAATTAACATATAGGTTTTATAGTGCCTCACACATGAGCAAATATTGAAATCAGCGTATCAGATAAAAAAAGGTTTAGTACAACAAGTTGAAATATTTTTGTTTTGAAGCTATGGGAGAGTTAAGACAACAATTCTGAAAATAATGTTTAACATTCATCCAACAGAGAAGCATAAAACTATGATCCTCTCGGTGCAACTAAAAGCATTACAAGAAAGGATGACAATTATACCAGGTCAGAACTTGCAAGTGCACAGACATAGCAGCTTTGAAAGGAACTTCTCAAAATTAAATTATTTCAACTGGTTGGGTTTACTGTGAAATAGAAAACACTCTATAAAATCATCACTTCCCTTAAAGAGAAGCTCTTTATTGGATAATAGACACTTTATGAATTCAATTTATTACTTGTTTACATTTTTACATATCAGTTTGAGTTCTCAAACCTACTTAAGCTACATATTTTCAAATAAGCTAAATTATAATATTGCTGTAGTTAGTTTTAGTGAGACAGAGACAGCCATGACATGATACATTTTCTCACAGCAAAATCTGAAAATTGGACATCTTTGATTTCAGTTTGGAATCAGATAGTTCTAGGACTGAAGGAATACCACCAGCCTCGTGCAAACCCCATGGAACACTTACACAAGGTGTAACTGGTATCAGCATATTTTTGGGTTTTGGGTTATATCTTATAGGGGAGGATTTCTGTATTGCAGCCCAAGACTGCAGAAGAAGCAGCAAATGGAGAGTGATGTCCAGAAGTGATCAGGAGAGTGTTCTCTGACATTTCTAGCCACAATCAATTCTGGCCAGTCTTTGGCTCAAACTGGTCAATGGTAGGCTCCCCTGCAAAAGGAAGATCACAGCTACAGCAGACCCAGGTTACCTGTGAGATTTCAGAGTCTAGTGTTGGGGAAGATCAGTGCAAACATGTCTGTAGCCACCAGGCCACTGCAGCAACACACAGCTCCCAGTAAAACAGACTGTTAAGGGCTATTTCAGGCATTTTTACATAATTTTTTACTGTGTGATACAGATATCTTCAGGTCTTTTTTTAAAACATGAGTTTAGGGAATTGTTAGATGAATGGGAACAGTAAGTCTTGCAATTTTACTACCTCTCACTCTGTTTGCTGGGAATTACTGGTGGCTCAGCTGAGATTCACCAATGAAATCTGTGTTTTCCATGCTCTTTCTTTGCCTAAGTTCCAGTGAACCTATACCACTTTACATTGAAACTGATGAGGATCACTCACACTCTTCCTCTCATGAGTCCTGCATTACTTGTGAAAGGGTAACAACTTTCTTCATTTCTTTCACCAAATAACTTGTGATTTTCTTATCAAACCATTGATCGGCAATGTTGCATAAATTTTTGAAAATTTGGTTGTAGGCTAATCACAGATACCCCTTTGCTAATCACATTTTCCTCCTTTCCCAACAAGGCCAAGCTCCTTTTGTGAATTTCACTTGACTCTCATTTAAATCACAGTTTTATAACAATTTAATCTTTTTTTTCAGCACTTTCTTTCATAAGTCACTGTAATGGTCTAGTTGCTGTGGTAGTGTCCTAGATTTGCATCAGGTGAGTTCTTTCAGATCCTTCTCTGTGTTTACAGATTCAGTGATACTAAATATTTGGGGAAGAATATTCCAATTTAGATTTTTGAAAATGGTCCAAAGAAATTAGAAATTCTGAAGAGAATAGTGTGAGAAGTAGATGTCTAACATAAAGGCATATTAAGTAGCAAAAAGATTAAAAATACTGGCAAAGTTTATTCAACAGAAATGTGTCTTATACATTGTTGGGAAGGATTATGGATGTCTTTTACTCTTGGCAGAACTAATGGCTATGAGTCAGGCCTGGCTGTAAGGTTTTATGCATGCGCAAGTTTCTTTAAGAAAACCAATTGAGAATGGAAACTTCATTAAAATGACAGCTTTTTTTAATCAGTTCCCTTCACAGCTGTCTTATTCTAAAGGGTACGAGAATGATAGCTGACCTTCTGGATATAGAAATGACATTTAAAAATATTAAAAAGTACGGATTAATCCAGTTATAAAAAGAAAATACATTATATCATTTCTTTGTCTTTGGTATTACTGTTTTGCAGTGATAACCTGTCTCAGTTGAAATCTGTGGGAATTTACAATTGATTTTAATTCAGCAAAATGTGCCATCTCCTGACATGGGAAAAAGACCAACTGAAGAGCTTAAGGTATCTGTACAGTTTTATGTTTGGAAAGTAGGCAAATAGACTTCCTGATGTATTTTAACAAAACTAATATATATACTGGGACTGATTTTTGTTATTGCTATAAGAAGCTTTCCCACACTTTGGTTCCGAGGATGTGTGCTTGGGAAGTGGGAGGCATACATTTGAATTTGCAGTGGCTAAGGAGAACAAAACCACAGTTTTTATGCTTTTGAACAGATTAGCCTAATTTATGAGCTGTTTTGAAAAAGGCAGGTATCATCAGCCAGCTAATCTTCAGAAGAAGGGAGTCCCAACTAATTAAGTGCCTGTCTTCAGATAATTTATTCCAGTGTGCAGAGGATGCATGTGTGAAGGTCCTTAATATGCTACACTGTCACTGGTACATTTGGTGGCATTTTTGGCTTATGTGCTATGCTCACAGTGGTTTATTAGCTAAAATTGGATATTTTCCCCTCCACCCTCCTTCGCAAGGTGGTTTTTTGTCTGCTAGTCTACGGAGGTTTTTTTCTGAGGGGGAACCTGGGTACCTAACTTCCCTGGATCATCTTGTAACTACTTGGATCAACCAGCCACTAGTAGAATCAGCCACCTAAGTTATTGCTGCTGCTTACACTAGATATACTTTTGCCCCTTTCTTTTCATCTTACGTTAATACACTTGATTTTCAGGAAATTATTTTCTCACTGTCAATTGCTACATTTGTTTAAAAAAAAAAAGGAAGAAGAAAATAATTTTTATATACATTCAGCACCTGCAAGAATATTAGTAAGTCAGATGAACTTGATAATCACAATTTATGTGGTAGTAACAGTTGTCCAAGTCTTGGCCTAAAATTAGAAGAATAAGCTGGAATCAAATTAGAAGAATAAGCTGGAACCAGTCCTTTGATTTTTGTACCTGCTGCATTAATCATGTTAGTGCTGTCACAAGTTCATTTGTAACAGAGACTGGGCCTGGTTGGAAAAATTCTAGCAGAACATTTCTATCAGACAGTACTTGTTTGTCAGGAAAAAGTGGAAATGTAGTAATTGTGTTCAGTTTTTTAATGAAACCAGACAAGTTTCTGGTAAATCCGGTGCAGTTTCCCAACAGTTCACCTGACCTCATCGTGTCTGTGGTAGCCCATGAGAAACTGCAAACCCAGGGACTGTGGAGGAACCAGGGACTGTGAATTATCTAGATTCCCAGATAATAGACTATATTTAGTTTCCCAATCATAAAAGCAAAAATCCCAATTTTATAAATTTTAAGTCCCCAGCTGTTTTAAATGGGAATACTTTTTGCAACATAAATATTTAAAAAAAATATTTTTCAGATTCTGTAATATGAAATCTCTTTACCTAGAGGAGAATTGTGGGGTTCTTTTGCAGTGGTTTTGTTTCTTTGTTTGTGTGTTTTCTTTTCTTTTTTCCCAAAATTCTTGGGGGTGGAGAAAAGGCTGTTGGATTTTTTTTACCCCTGTAATAGATAGGTTTTAATTTTTGACAGAGCATTTTGCTAGCCAAGTTATCAGAATTTTGTAACTACCTCCTTCATGCTGTCCTTTATAATTACAATAATCACGATCAGTTTTGTGAGCTTGAAAATGTGCAGTGTGTTTTGCTGTATCTCCTCCCACCAATGGTGTCTAACATATCTTTAAGAAGGCATTGACCAAAGAGCATGGTAGCAGTCTCACTGTACAGAACTCTGCATTTTGTTAAAATATGCTTTAACAAAAATTGAAAAGAGCATTATCGTTTCCTTTCTTGCTTCTACTACATTCTGTAATGTAGTTTTTTACTAAGCTGGTGCTCAGGAAAAAAACCTGACAGGAGCAAGAACTGCTCTTGCTTTACAGCTGCAATATTAGCAAGAAGAAGAAGAAATCTGTGTGGTTTTTAGGCAGTTTCTGTTAATGACAAATGCATAGATGAGTGGTATTGAAGGTTTCATTTCAGTAGTTGAATCAGCTGATAAACTATGGAAACTTTTTTTAACGTATGGATGTAACTATAAGTAATTCTTAGCAGTAGGAAACAGGAGTGGGATTTGTCAGAATTGAAGCCCACAAGTTGTTAAGTTGTAGTTCCATCAGCTTCAATTTATCAGAAATTTTAAGGCAGTGGAAGTCAGTGTATGCAATGTAAATTACCCCAGTGTAAAAATTGAGCTGGATTTTTTCATTTCCTCACTTTTCCATCAAAACCATTGTACCAGTGCAGAATATAACACATTATTGATTTGAGTTTCTCTGCTACCAAGAGTTCAGCACCAAGCCAGCAGCATGCTGTAATGACAGCAGCTCAGAGCATCTGTGTCCATTGTTTCTTTTACTGTCTCTGCTAAAAGAAGGCCTATTTATGCCCTTAGATTCACTCATTTTTCCTCAGCAAATACAGAGAGTTTAAACTATTCTAAGACTGGCATAATAGTTTTGGATTTCTAACACTTTCCGTCTTCAAAATCTACCCATTTATTACAAAGAACAATTACACAAAGCTTTCAGTATCTTGGCTTGACACATTTTTCAAACTAGCAAAGCCTTGCTCCATACACATATTTTTCTATACGTGTGTGTGTATGGGTAAAATTATTTTTTGCATTTTGCATAATTAATTAATGCGCAGTAATAAGTGCCTTATAAACAAGCTATGGTAGTCGTAGTCATTGCAACAGAGATGAGAGAGTTCTGTTGCTGCGTTTGGCTTTTTGGCCTAAAGCCATTTAAAAATTTAAACATGATAAATTTTCCCATTAAAGATCCCTGACATTCTCATGTGACAGTAGATGAAGCTGAGTGACATAAGCCTCTGCCCTCTTGTGGCAGGTCAGGCTGATGGAGTAAGCAATGATTAGAGATATTTTCTTCAACGGTGTCTCTTTTCTGTGGTGTCACTATAAAACAATAAAAAGTTTTAAGGGTTCAGCTCTGCAGATGCAGAAATCTTCACCTAGTTCCTAATGGAATCAGCCCATAGGGAGAAAATGACTGGTGTTTCTGATTCATCTCTGCTATTCAAACTGTGCTTTGAAGACTGGTATTTTCAAATTTAAGAAAAAAGAGGAGTCCGTGTGCCATTGTGATGGGTAAAGTTCTGCCTGCAAAAGATGATTCATATTTTCTGCAGCTTTACAGCAGACAAATCATCAAATATAGGATTAAGTTGTGACAGTTCAATCCCATTTTCTAAAGATACCAGGAAAAGTTAAATGAAGGCGTATCTAATCAAGGTGTACTTTAATATAAGTGTTAAACAGAGGAAACTAATATGTGAATGTCCTTATATTAAAAGGAATCAAAGGAGTATAATTTGGACATTCAGGCAAGGAAGAAACTCTTTTCTTCTTTGTTGCCCTAGCAGCAAAGTATTTTTCAATAGTATTTTTCAAGGCACTTGCTGATTCAGCAAATTCCCTTTCCTGTTTGGAGTTTCTGGCATCGTTTGTAGATGGTTCACTATGAGAAGAGTTATAATGATAGAAAATCATAGTGGCACACTGGTGAGCAGAAGTAGAGAGTCAGGAAGAATTTGTGAAGACAAGCTAAAAGCTCTGGGTGCATCAAAAGCTATAGGAGGTTATAGTAAATGAGTGATACTGGTTAAAATGTAGAAATACAGGAAAACTTAGCTAACAGAGAATGGAGGTCAGGTTTAGCTTGACAGTGCAGAGCTGCCCTTCCAATTCCCTCTTGGAACAAGATCAGAAAGATCATCTTAGCTTCAATATAATGAAAAGCTGAGGGTCATTTTGAGGGGAGAGAAAGGAGAAAGAAGAAATAAGAAATTATCTGTAAAAAAAATGAAATCAAAACAATCCACCCCCAAACAAACAACAACAACAAAATCCACAAATACAAACAAACAAAAGAATCAAAACAAGCCTAAACCAACCAACCAAATTACTCCAAGTTCAGCAAGTAGAAAAATAAGTTCAGGATAAGTATAATACTGTAGAAATGTGTTTATTTAGTAATGTATTTTATTTGAATTTTGTAACATGACTTAGTCAGAGATCTGAAGTACAACAATTAGTTCTGTTTCAATCTGGGGTTCAGTCCTTTAAGATCAGAAATCCCCTCTGTTGGATGAGTAAAATGTGACACTCAATAGCTGATTGTTGATTGTTTTGAGCTCAGTAGTGCAGAGATCTCTCCCCAGATGCTTTAGTGACCACCAAGTACTACGATGTGTTACATGACTCAATATCAACAAATGTATCCACCATAAAAAACCCATAAAATACCATATGTTATTCAGATATTAGACTGCTGAATAAAAGTGTCTATATGCAAGGTGAAACAAGAAAACAACTGAAAACCAGAAGAATATAAAGTAAAAACAGGAAAGTAAGAAATACCAGTTCTCAAAGTTTGTAAGGCTAGTTTAAAAATGTGATAAAATATTTTTTGGTTTTTTTTGGTTGGTTGGTTGGGTTTTTTTTAGTGGGGTGTTTTTTTGGATTTTTGTTTGTTTGTTTTTTTGTTGGTTGGTTGGTTTTTTTGGTTTTTGGTTTTTTGGGGTTTTTTTTGTAAAGTAGAGTCTGCTGAATGTCCTAGGCAGTCAACACCAAGGAATATTCTAAGAATCAGTCAATAGAATGCTATTGCTTTGGAGACATAGGAGGTAAAACAAGTACAAAAGGCAAAAGAGAGGACAATGAAGCTTTTGCCATGTGTTTTGCAGAATGTACTATGTGTGTTTTGGCAGCTTTAGTATTTCTGTAGTTTGTAATGAATGGCACACTAAATGCCTTCCTATCCAACTTTGCCACTCTGTTGTAGAATTTAAGACATCTTGACACCAAAATTATTATCGAAGGAAAGAAGAAAAGATATAAAGAGATAAAGAGAGGGAAAGAGAAAAAGGAAGGAAAAGAAAGGAGGAAAAAGGAAAGAAGAAAGAGAAAGGAAGAAGGAAAGACAAAGGGTGTGTGCCCAGACTGAAATAGGCAGAGCCCTAGCTGAGAGAAGAAAACAAGGGCTGTGAGTAGGTGCTGGGCCTGGGAGGGCCATGCACAGACAGGGTAGGTAGGAAAGCAATGGAGAGAAGTGAATGGGAGAACAGAGGAAAGCCAAGAATTACTGGTGTTTGCATTAAACTTGCTTACAAAAAGTATTTGGGTTACTGCTGGCTTATACATTTAATTGAAAATTGAAAAAAAAAAAACCACCGTGGATTAGCATCCATGTAGCTGTGAGCATATTTATTATTAAATCCCGCTTCTTCATGTCCTTTGTGTACTGCTACCATGAGCAGACAGCCTACTATTTTTCAAACATCTGTTTTGAAAGACTTGTGAATATTTGCTTACAGTAGCATATATTTAACATTCAAGCACTTTCAGCAACTCTTTGAAACAATTAGGTCGTAATGAGCAGCTTCCATACTAGCAACCTATGCTAAAATGCTTATTAAAAACTTTAAAATGTTGAGACTGACTTTAACAGAAAAAGGCCACACAATCATCAGCTCACTCTTGGGAGTCTTTCTGAGGTGTTGTTTCTACAAAGCCGAAAATAATTGCTGCAAAAGTTCTATTTTACTCTAAGCATTTGTGCCAGGACAGTACCTGAAGGTACCTCAAAACCTGCTGAGGTTGAGTGTTTTGTGACAGATTCCTGAAACATCATATGAACAGAACTTTGACATGGCACATAAAAGGTATTTGGAATTTTCTTGGCCTTCCTCATGAACTTCTATCTCACTTCCTTCATCATCATCAGGCCCAAGGTGCTGCCCTGACAACCTAGCAAAGTATTTTGACAAAATACTCAAGCCAGGTGAAAAAAGGGAAGGCAGAGAATGTGCTTGCTGACACCACCTGCTGCAGAGAAGGTGGCTGACAATGGGCTCTTGCCACAGGCACAGACCATCAAATAGAGGAACTTGTCTCCCAAACAGGGCTTTTTCCTGTGTTTCTTGAACATGGAATAGTGTTGCCAGTATTTGAGAACTCTGACTTCTTAAGGCTGTCCTTGAGAAATGAGCAAGATTTCTTTGTGCAGATCCCTCCCAGAGATCCCAGGAGTCTTAAAACAACTAGAAAACCCAAACAAGAGAAAAAGACTTCAGCCTTGGAACTTGAATTCTTTAGTTAGCTGAACCACAGAAATATAAATAAATAAGTAAAAAATCTCCTTCTTCTCCCTAAACTTTAGGAATATTTATTATTGCTTTAAGATGTACACCCTTCTCTTCTAAATGCACCTAATTTGTACTTTGCAGCTTCTAGACACTGCAAAATCAAAAAATATCTAAAAGGGACTTACTAATTTATGTCAACTCTTCTATTAGAGGTTTTCTTTCACATCAAATATGAGTAAGAAGGAGTTTTTTCAAGGTTATGAAAAATTTAAAAAGCAAAATGCTATGAAAAATATATGGAATACACATGTGTGTGGAAACTCAAGAGCTTTAATTTGTTATTGATAGGCCTCTTGGTCCAGAGGCAGCCTTGGTGCTTCCGTGTACAGGAAGCAATTTTTGTCATGACTTCAGTGGCCTTGTGTATTTAGCTTAGATACTTTACTCCAGCATCCTCTGTCTTGGTTCCTTTTGTCTTATTATGTGAATTGCAGTCCCATACATCACATTCTATCCTATTGAAAGATATTGCACTCATGAGGAAACGATGAAAATTTAGAGACACTTGTTCATAGAATGTGGCATGCAAATATTTGGAAGTACTTCCCTTTTTCCTTCATGTTCAAACACATTTGAAATACTGTTCTAAAATATGCATTGAGAATCACAGTGATAGAATGTTTTCCCGTTTTCTAAGTAGACAAGAGTTCTTCTAAATTGTTCAGATTCTACATACATAAATGAAATAACCAATGCATCTTCAGTACACTTTGTTTTCTGTGATTAGCTACATAATTACCATAATTGCCCATTGTATTCAATGAACCTTGGTAGTAATCTAACTGCTGTTATATTCCTGAAAATGTCATATTACTAATCATTGTCAACCTCGGGGCATATGTGCTTGGCATCATAAATTATATATCGTCTCAAAGAGAAAGAATTAGTTTATCCTTTGATAACTTGAAAACTTTGGGGGTAGAAGAGGAATCTACTTCTAAAAATTTTCTACTTTAAGTATCTGAATATTGCTTTAGATTATGATTTTTGCATACGTCATGAAATAAACTTCTGTGAATAACTTGAGCTAAATCACCCACATTACAACTTGAACAACTTGCTTCCTCAGCAGACAGAAAAATAAGGTACACAATAATTTTTTTAAAAACTATTAAGAAAAATAAGTTTTGGTCATTCATATTCAGCAAAAACTCTGAGGTTAGTCCTTCCACTGTTATATAAATTAATGTGAGCCTTTAAAGGCAAATATGATTTTTGCCTGCCTTTCTCTGAAGCAACATGAGCCAAACATGAGCCATCAGGTACAGAGCTTCAGTAGCTCGAACACCCTGATCACAGCAGTCTATGGCTCCTGTTTGAAAGATGCTTTCCTCTATTCAGCTCAAACCATACAAGGCTGACACTGTGTCTGTTGGTAAAACACAGCGTCGATATATCCTCTGTCAATATCATCTGATTTAGTTGTTCATTAGGCCTGGACTCAGTCTTTTAGTTAGTTCAAATCAGATTTCTGCTTCTTTTGTTGGAGATTTTTCATATAGGATCCTCTCGATACAGGACAACAATCTTGCATATCCAAAACTCTCAAGCACCCAGAGAAAAAAAGAAACACAAACAAACAATAAAGCAAAATAAAATTAAAACTTTACTGCTTATGTTTATGGTTTTTAAGTGTGCTTAATACAGTTAAAATACCTTAGTATAAGAATATTATTCTTATAATTATTAATGTATTTATTATATACTTACATTTAGTATAACAGTATTATTTTTAGAGGTTGAGTACCTACAGTTACCACTTCAACATCAGCTGAGTTTTGAAGCACAAACCACTCTGAAAAATCAGGTCTCAGTTTTGCATAGGTTGGACATGTCAAAATTGAAGGCATATGTTTAAGTCTTTCTAATTACCTATAGAGTTAATAAGCAATTAAGTGTGTCTGCAAAAAAAAATCTGAGGCAAAGGGATCCATTATTTTCTGTGTTATCCTGCATGGTAGCCTTTGCCTATGAAATAGTAGTGGTGGAGGGTTTATTTGCTCCTAGACCTTTAGTTTTGTATTCAGAACACTGTGTGGTACCTAAAATTCTGGGGATGTAATTATTCTTTGTGGTTTTTGGAGGGGAGTCTAATTAAGCAGGTCTCCACTGTTACAGGCACAGACATGAAAGAATTGACTGTGACATGAGCTATGTATCCCAAACTGAAGGCCAGGTTGGTCTATAGAAGATTATGTTTATTATTTGTCAGTAGAATGAACAACAAAGCATATAATTAACATCAGAAGAATACAGATGCTATTATTTTCTTGTTTCAAATGATTTCTTTTTCTCCGACAAGTATGGTAAGTTTTTCTTTTACGGTTAACCTGTTCTTTTAAAGACTAAAATCATCACTGAGTAAACCTCTTTGGTGGTTTAGAGTTCAAGAGAGGTGGATTCTATTTAGTTAAAATATTCCATAGTGCTCTGAAGTGTTAAAATGACCCAATTACTGTATATACTTACCAAGAAAAAAATGTAACTGAAATATCAAAAGCTTCATAAAAACTATTGCAAAGAGACCAAATATCAAAACCTGAAGGAAGTCAAGGGCCACGCTTTTTAAAATTACTTTCATTTCCTCAATATCAAGTGTGTGTATTTCCTCATTCACCTCCAGTGTCCAACAGTTTCAATGAAAAAGTCTCAGCTGACTTCTACAAATGTAGACAGAGATGTGATATATATGTAAACAAATAAAAATGTGTTCAATGGGAAAGCAGGACTTCAAAAGTTGAGAACTCTTAACTTTGAAATCTGCAGTATATTGAAGGAGATGTGGCAGATTCAGTCCCTAGGCTACCATAAAAGGGACTAACCCTATAAAGAAGTTTGAGAGCTGAACAAAGTGTAAGTACCTCACTTAGAATTATTGCAAATATTATTTTTTCGTAATTTTATGTTTAGAACCTTCTACATTCATTCAGATTTATTTAATCCAGAATGATTACAGCTACATATGTGAAAATGAAGGCCACATGGTTTTACACATTAAATAATTGACTATTTAGAGAAATTTCTTTATTTTAACCATGAGCATTTTATTTAAGTGTTTTTTCCCTGAAACTTATCTGCTACAAAGCCTTTTTTTCAGCCAAAGAATTCAATATTTGAGGCCAAAAAGCAAAACCACTGATTTTTTTAAAAATCTAATTAAAGAACTGTTAACCCAGCCATATGGATAAAGGAATTTTTATGGTCTGAACTTTACAAACCTGGAGAAGTAAGTAAGAGAAAACACATAAAAGATTGAGTGAATAAAATAAAGGTATGATTCTATGATTATTCTTAATGTAATCATCTCTCAGTCTTTGTTTCATATGGTTGATTGGTAAGACTACACACTTGAAAACTGTAGATTTACTCAGTTCTTTGTATTATTCTCTTCTGTATCTTTTACGTCTAAAGCCATAGTCAGTTTTTATCCTCATAAGAACGTACTAACCATTCAATAATGTTTGGATAAATAAAATCCCCATGTAACATTTCTTCAAGCACCTACAGGAAGAAAGCTGAGTTTAAAGCAACTTTCAGAAAAACAAACAAACTAAATTGATAAGGAATTTCTTATTTCTTAATAGACTACTGTGTTCTCATTTTTCTGGCTATCAAAAAGACACAAAATCATCTGCAAAAAAACCTAACCTGGAATTGTGCCCATCATCTTTTCACACTCCTTATAAAGTGCAAAGTACAGTCCTTCAGTTATGATCCTATAAGTTTATGGGTTAATCCTTGGTATTCCCTGTATTCAGAGCTTCTCCACAAGGTCATACATTTGAAGTTATGAGCTTGTTTCTGATCCTATATGCCCACATGCCAAGAAATTTTACATTGATTTGTGGAGTCTGATTCCTCCGTGTAAAATGTTTGCATCTGCCTCGGTCGTTTTAGGAGCCCTGAGAAAGGATCCATCTCCTTTCCTTGAAAGCTTCCTGTGAAGTGGTGTCTGTCTCACAGTGCTTACACAATGGGCTGCTGATATCAAGGCAAAGGGTGGTCCTGTAAATTATTTTGATGTGGGTATATTTCTTCCTATTTGCTGTAATGGCCTTTATCAGAAAAATCTCCTGGAATAGCAGCGGCAGGATAGTAACTTTTTAACTGTGCTGCCTGAACTCTGTTCAGAGCAGATCTAAGAGCAAATTAAAGAGTTGTGATAGACTAATGACTTATCTATGTGATTATTACCACTATTGTCAAAGAACTGAAACAGAAAATGTTCCATCATGGATGGATTTAATGAGCCAGCTCAGGTTATTCAGTGTTACCACAGCAATCAGACTGACTGTATATAAAACACTTTTCCATGAATATTTTTTGAGCCTCAGTAATAATCAGTTATACATCAGTGTAGACTGACTAACCATCCCATATATCTTGCATCACAGACTAAACAGATGGTTTTGAATCCCTCCCTTTGAAATCATTACAGCCTCTGGAGTTCAGCAGTGTAGAAGATGATAGCAAATCCCAGGAATGAGGGGGTTGAAACTTTGTAGCTGTTCGTTCAAAATACAGGAGTTTAATATATGATGAATGACTATTTATGATTTGTATAATACCATCTGTGTGAATAGCGATTTGTGCCATAAAAACTAACAGGTTTCTAACTATCCTGATTTTCCAGTGTAATACTGAAAACTCAGTAGCCAGGGTTAGTTTCCTTCTTGTAGAATATTTGTAGAATCACTGTAGAATAAATTATTGGCAAGAATAACTAAAAGGAACTAAATACATTGAGGAATTGTGTTGGCACATTGCAGTACATGAGATTAAAACTATTGGTACAGAGTGAAAAAAAAAAAGATTTCCCTGAAGTCAATTGGAATTTTGCTATTGGATTCCACATTGCTGAAATTTCACGGCCAGTATAGAGTTTGGCTATTTTTACCTTTAATTAATGCACCATTCATCTGTTTTCCTACCCTTCCCCACTTATTTTCTTCTCTTCCTAGTCTCCCTCTCTCCTTACCTCTCTTTAGTCCCTGTCCTATATCTGCTGCATCTGCCAGGCAGTTAAATTTTAAAATAGCGTTTCCCTTTGAAGTGCTAATACCAGCACTGCTATTTCTATAGCAAGTAACTTCACTGACTGCTGTGGTTTGCTTTTACTCTTTGTTTTGTGTGTTTGTATCTGAATATGTGGATGTTATGTGATTTTAAGAATGAAGAAGTGGAAAAATGGAAAGAAAGAAAAAAAATCTCCAATTAAGTTTTATAAATGAAAGTTAAATCCCAGCTGCTCCACATCAGGCTGTGATTTTGTCAGATCTCATGAGCTAAGCAGGTTGAACTTGGTGAGTAATTAGATAGGAGACCTCTCAGGAAAGCCCAGGGTGCTGTATGTGGTGCACAGAAGATTCAGGAGCTGTGACGGTTCCTCTTCAGAAAGGGTAAATCATTGCTTGTGTTGTTCTTCCTTCTTTGAATCCATGCATGGCTATGAAACATGACAGGTCTGTGCAGAAAATCTGTTTCAAAAAATAATACTTTTAATACTTTAATACTGCCAGAAGGTAGGAGGATGTTCTGAAAGGACCACTTTGTACACACACTCATTTACAGCCTTCAACCATCTGGCCAAGGATAGCACACAGATGAACTGTACACCAGAGATAGAGTACTGGACCTTTGATTAGTTCTAGCATGTGAAGTATTCTGTTTTTGTGTATTGAGCACTTGAGCAATCACTGTTGTCTTCTGCAAGATGTCTCTTTTTGCTGTTGCATATGATATGTGTGTGTGTTTATTTTAAACTGTCCTTATGTGACCATTTTATACTGTGCTGTGCATTTATTTAGCAAAGTGAAAAAATGCATTCCATTCTTGGGTGTTAACCTTAAGGATTTTGTGAGTCCTGACTGATACAGTGAGATTTAGAAAGCTCAGAGGTGGACATTTTAAATATTTTTGCTTCATTCATGAGTGTGTTGCATCTTCCACATAGGTTTTTTTTCATTGATTTACAGGTATAGAAGAAAAGCCACTGATTAATAATGAAATCAGCAGTTATGTGTGCACTGAGAAAATTACTCACTTGCAATATGTGGATTGCTCTCAGAGTTTCCTTTGGGAAAGATAACTTGAGATAGCTGTTTCCTGGTCTATCTAAGTCAGGAATGTACTTATACTTTGATAAGTTTAACAGTGGGTCAAAGTTTGATCCATACAAGAGAACCTAAAGCTAGGTTCTCTTGTATGGCTGTTTCTTTGAGATGCTTCTGTTTGTTTACAAAAAACTACAAAATCCTATTTCCTTGAACAAAGCACTGGAGTATTTCTTCCCTTCTTGCTCAAAGCCACTTTCAGCCCACTACCCCAAAAGACTCTCTCCTTTTCTAAGCTTCTTTCAAGGCACCTGGGGGCAAAGTCAAAAGATACCTGCTTACATTCTCTTTACTTTTTTCCTGGACTTGCTGGAGAAGGGCATATATATTTTATCTTCATATAGAAGATGAGAATTAAAATCTTTGTCTCCTGTATAGGAATGGGGTTTTTTTATTTAGCAGGTCCTTGGGGTATTTGAAAGATAGCTAGATATAGCAGTCACAGCTCCCAAAGCATAAATCATTCTTAGGGAACTTGGAAGGCACACCTCTGAATATATGGGATGAGAATTCTGTAAATCAATTAATAATGGTATGTATATTTCTAGCTGAGATTTTTATCTTTAATAATAACATGTATATTTGCATCTGAGATCTATCACTCTGTCTCACAGCTTTGTTACTGTGCCCAACAGCTGGTCAAAATTTGGAGGTTTGTCGATTATTCCCATTAGACGGGGAGCTGCTAATAGAGATAGATTTTTTTAAATGTTGCTTCTTAGAAATAGGACTGCACTGATAAAAGATCATTCTTTGAACATAGCAGAAATTATACATCTTGAAAAAGCTTTTTATTTTTCAGACATTCAACTCATGTCAGCTTGTGCCAGCAGCCCAAAATCTGTCTAGGTTTATTCCTCGGTACCTGTTCTTTGGCATTAATTTGACATGAGCTTCTACATATTTCCTCTTTCTCCATATTTATGCATGTCCTACATGCATAGCCTACATACATTGTGTCACTTTTATTTGTATCCTTCTTAAAAAACAGCAAAACCACTTCATTCACATTCTGACCTGGCTTTTTCCAGCTTTTGTTTTGTACAGAGATGTGTAATTGTGTTGGGGGTTTAGAGACTAAAGTCATTTCAGTTACTTGTTTCAGCAAAGGAGCATAATGAGTTCTTACATCTATCTTAAATGAAGAGGGACAGCTATACCCAAGAGCTGCAATGAGGTTTACCTGACCCATAGTTTTACAGCATTATAAACCACATTTCAGCTGAGACATCAGGGCTAGCAAAACAATAATGGTTTTGGTTCAGTATTGTGGTGTAGTGAGTTTTCCTTCCAGTGATCTCATGTCTGTTCTTCCAGAAGCAGGAAACACATTGAGGTTTTGAAGGGCAAGCCTGAAAATGCTTCACTCTTCAGCAAATTGCACAGCTTCAGGAGGATGCTCAGAGATTGTATACTGTAGACACCAGCCTTGTCTGCAACTTGCCCTAGCTTTGTATAGATCATTTTGGACTGTTTTCAGGGTGAGAGAACTACAATAGCAATTGCACTTTAGTTACAGTCTGCTCTGAGTCTGCAGAAGGTACAGCTCAGCTGGACTAGCAATTTGGAGTAATATGGTTTTTTGGATCATCTTATTTCTTGCTGTGATTTTTCAGTCACCCTTCCTATTTTCTCTCTTTCTTCAGTTCACTGCCTCTGGTAACACGATTGACATATGAGTGAGGCTATTTAAAACTGAGGGCAATTTTTAAAATCAGAAATAATGTATATAGCGTATACATTATTTTGAAACTGAAAACATATATTTTCAGTTTCAAAAATTATGCACACTTGTTTGGAATGCCTTAGTAACCCTGCAGTAATGACAGAATTGCCCCTATTTCAGAAAATAAGTCTGTCATCTTTCAACATCATTGATGTCTTATCAGTATTTTGTGTCTGTTGCTTTACCGCTAATAAGGATTTCTAACAGTTTTTCTAACTTCAGTAAGAAAAAGTAATTTCATGAAAATTAAGATGTCAGAAATTACAATACTAAATGACCAGATAAACATGAGAGAAGATGCACTTCTCTGGAATATTTCAGAGGTTGTTACTGCATTGAATAATAGAAGTTGCCTATGTCAAGCCCTGAGCTTTTATATTATATAGTTCCCCTAAGTTTTATGCAGATTGAAATACACATTTCTCTAGATAATCTAACTTTTATAAAGCTGAGAAGAAAAATTCTTTGGAGAATGAGGAAAGTTGAGTCAAATTCACTCTTAATTAACACTAGTGCTTTGAATACCAAAAGGTAGACCTGCCCCCTTATTTGTCAGATATTTAATTCACCGAAAATTAGTTGAAAATCAAGGCAAAAGACACTCTTTATGCCTTGAGTTTTAGTCTGTGCCTCAGACTGAAAAAAATAATCATAATTCATCTGAAACCACAGTTTCCAAGTAGTAGCCAGAATTAGTTATAAATCAGACCAACTTCATGAACCTTAACAGATGAATAACTGTGACCAAGCTTTGAATATTAAGCCTTGAATCAAAAAAATGTCATATGGCCTTCAGGCCAGGGATATTTCATATAGATGTACTATTATCATTTGCTTTTAGTTTTACTATATCAGGATTGATTCTATCATGCAATATTCTTCCTTCAATATAATTTATTTTCTAGAAATAAACCTAGAGACATGTATGCTTATATTTAACATAAGCTGCTATAATTAGGGATTTCATGTCAAATGTAGTGAACCCTCAGAGAAAATTCAGTGAATGCAATCCTAGCTCTGATGAATTAGCTAGAAGAATTTCTTTGATTTTTGTGTGACTGAGATTTCACCCCAAGTCTTAGACAGAGATACACCAAGCCCAAACATCTAGATATGGCAGCACTGAAACTTGATTCATAATATAAAAATAAATATCACCTGAAATATTTTTAATGAATCTGTGTGCATATAACTTCAGATGTTGTGGTAGTGGAACTATGCATCCATCTTTTCATACCAATAAGGTTTCAGCAAGGATATTAATCATTTTGTAGAAACATAAATTTGTATTTCAATAAATAACAATAATATAAGAAATCCAGGCTTTGAAGTTTTGCATACTTTGATAGTTACATAGTTCTACCACTCTCACTGAGATGACACATGAATAAAATTGCCCAGGCAATTGAGTTCTGTAATAAGGAGCCTGGAGAATTTCCAAAAATAGAAGAAATGAGTGAAAACCATAGAAAATAGGTCCACTCTCCCTGCTCTCTAGCCATGGTGATTTTTCTTTGAATTGTAGTACTAGGCCATTTTTAAGTTGGAAATGTAGCACAGCAGATAGATAACTTTTACTAGGCTACTCGTGACTGGTTTCCCCCTTTGTTTTTAATTATACTATGTCTTTATCCCAAACTCTATAACACTTGACACCTCATACACATCTCATTTAACACCTTTGCTTTCTCCAGAGTTTAACCTGGAAGCAGTCATCTGTGTGTGGGCAACTATTGAAATGGAAGACAAGAAAATCTGTATAAAAATTGTGAAGTGGGTAAGGACCTGCAAAGGAAGAGGGTTTATGCTGAAAAGAGATCAATGCATAAATGGAATTTACTAGATTTGTTGATTCAGTTCTTATTATTTCTGTATACCTTAATAAATTCATTAATAATCTTAGAAAATAAGAAAATGTGTAATTTGCTGTTGATTTGCAGCTTGCTAACAGCACACACAAAATACTGGAGCCAAGAAATGGCACTGTATTATAGGATAACAAAATTCAAGATTATGCACCTGAGCCCGAGAAAAACTTTTTGTATGATCTGGTAATTTTTGAGTCAAAAGTTGTATGGCATGAGAAAGCCTTGTTGGTATTGAGCAGAGGGAAAACTGAAAGCTATCCACACAGGAAAGTCATGAAAGAAAGTGAGACAAAGCCCACCTTTATCAGTGTTTAAATGGGACTGAAGAGGCCATTGTGGGCATTGCTAGTAAGAGTTTACTGGAAAGTCAGTTATAAAGTTATCTGTCCATCTGTCAGAGTTTAAAAATTACTAATTCAAATTGTAATAGGTCATAGACATAATCAGGGAAATCCAGAACTTGATTTATGGAAAGAGATTGAAAGAGGATCTGTTTGAATTGAAGAAAAACGTGAGTGTTGTATATAAATATATCAATAGGTGAAGAGAAGAGAATAATACTTAGAATGTTCTGGGGAGCAAAACAAATGGGACAATTTCTAGTCAGGGGAGCCAGTGCGTGTTCAGGCACCACCTTCACTAGGAAGAGTGAAATGAACTGATTTTAAGATGAAGCACTGGATTACAGAAGATGTTAAGTAATGTCTGCTAAAAAGCAGAATTTTGGAGTGGTGATTCAGAGGTTTTAATCAAGTTCCATTTTTTTATTTTTTCAGATAAGTACATCAGTTTTTGCAGGAAACATTTGATTCTGATAAAATCTGATTTTTTCCAAAAGAAAAAAAGTAGGTAGAACAATTCAATCTGCTATTATGTAATTACCTTGGAACACCAGTACCAAGCGCAATGAAGTAACATGGTGGATATAGTCTGTATTGCCCTCTTTCTGCTTAATTTAAAAAGTTCAAAATCAGCTTTATTTGTGTTCTTTTCCTTCAGTATGAATGGCTTCTAATATACACAGGAACCTTCAGAATTCACAAATGAAAATGGGAAAAACTGGAAAAAGAGGACAATGAAGATTTTTCTCTGTAGAATGCAAGTAAATATTATTTTTAGAAGAAAATTTAACTGTAATTCTATTATGTGCTGTGTAGTCTAAATACAGCATTCAAGTATTGAACCTAGAGATTTTTAGTCCCACTATAAGTGCAAACCACAACGCAGCCTCAACTGCAGAGTTAATTACTCTTTTGTGTATGAGTAACACAAATCTACAGCATAACACAAAAGGAAAATTAATGTGTCATGTAAATGAATTTTTCCCACAAAACTGCTCTACTTTTTTATTGATTTTCTTCTTCCTCCTTACACAGCTTTAAACCTCCTTGCCTGTGATTACCTGTCTTAGGGCTTGTGACATTTTGGGGAACTCTCTGTGTAAAGCTTATGAACATAAAGTTATGAACTCTGTCTATATTTCCAATATAGGATTGGAAATCCCTATATTTAGCTGTGTCAGCTTGAATATTCTTTTCTAATCCAAAATCCACAAGAGGTAATTTTTGCTCCTGGCACATGATCAATAAGGAGTTGTTAAACCATGATAATATCCTATTCAAATACATTCCCTTGGAGTATGACAATAGGTAGGCAAACCTGATTTTATAGATTAAGTGAGGCAGTGATAAGTGATAAATCATCTGTTCTATGCAAATTTCGTCATCTGGCTAGGGACCTACCTGACTAAGAAGGTAAGGTGGCATCTTGCTTGGTGTTGTAAAGTACATCTTGTTTTAAATATTGGAGGGGGATGATGGACTTAGAGGACTTCTACCTATGTTTGGAGTGGAAAATGAAGGCAGAGAAATGCAAAAGGTTTCCTGCATTTAATATCAGCTGTTCTGATACCCTTAAAATCACAGTGGTCTCGTGCCCCTTCCGTGAAGAAACTCAAAGTCCAGCGTAGCGCTAGTTTAACAAATGGCATTTGAAGGAATCGGCGCTGCCCTCAGAGGACAGGGCAGCAAAGCTCTGCCGGAGCACCGGGGCAGGAGCCGGTGTTGCTGCCTCAGCAGACCAAGGCAAGCTCACATGGGCACCAATGATCGGCAACTGGCGTGTGCCGAAGCAGTTGTTTTCACCGAGGCTGAGGAGGGGTTTTGGACACATTTGTGCAAATGAGCTTAGTCCTGCTACCGCGATCGCGGCCACGCGGATGCCCAGGACGCTTGTACTGCCCGGCTGGCCCCTCCGTGCGGGCAGCTCGGAGCTCCGGGGCCCTGCTGCACCGCCAAGGCACCCGGCGGGCCGCTGGCAGCCAGGAGACGAGGAGGGGCTGCAGCTCCCGTGGAGCCGAGGATGCTCCCGCGTCCAGCTGAGCGGTGACTGCAGCCCGCTCCGTGGCGCGGAGCCTTCCCAACTTCCCACGGTTACCTCGCTCTTCCCCGCCCGGCTCCCGGCGCGGTCCGGCCGGCCGGGAGCGGGGGTGCCGGCCGGTGACCTGTCCAGGGAGACCCCGCCCTCGCCCGGACCGGGCAGCCCACGGGCACCCGCGGAAAGCCGGGCGCTGGCGCGGCATCCAGCCGTCCCTCCGCGCCGGCGGAGCGCTGTGCCGGGGGCGAGCTCCGGGACGAGGGACCGTCCCGTGCGCCCTGCCTCTCCCCCCACCCCTCGCCTGCCTCCTCCCCTGGTCACTGGGACTGATGAATTAATCATGATGTGGCTGCTGTTAATGCATTTATGTGGAGCGGGCTGTGCCAGTGAGGGAGCGCGGGGAGCGCCGGCCCCTCCGCTCCGCTCCGCGCCGGGCGAGCCGCGGCCGCGGCGCTCTCCATGGCTCCGGAGGAGGTAATGGGAGCCGGGACGCGCTGCCCGTGCCCCCGGCCGCCAGGGAAGGGGCAGGGTGGGGAGGGGCACGGCGGCGCGGGCAGGGCAGCTCCAACTTGCCGGCGGGGGGACGGGAAGTCTCGGCTTGCCGCGGGAGGTGTGCGCGGTGCGTTCGCTTCGCGTCCCCGAGGTTCCCCCAAATCCTGCCCGTGGTTTAAAAATCGCTCTCTTGGCATAAGTGCGCGGGAGCCAGGCTCACTTTCTCGCCGCTGACGCTGTCGAAATCGCTGTGGCTCTTGCAGTAACAACAGCGAGTCCCCTCCCTGCCTCCCTCCCTCCTTCCCTCCCTCCGCCGGGTCACCAAACGCTGATATTCCATTAGCTTCATCTTCCCCGCTTACGCGAAAGTGAGGAAGACTTGCTAATTAATTTACATACGAGGGAATGATGTCTGAAGGAAGGAAAAACACCCCGTTGCACCTGCTCCGCCGAGACTTGTCATCTGAATCTGGAGGAGAGCTATAAATCATGTAAAGTGTTCGCGGTGGAGTCGGCTTCTTCTGAGAGCTGTAGGATTATGTATCCAAATGCTGAATTTATATTTCCCACTAGGAAAAGACTGAAACTCAGGTCAGATATAAACTACATCATTTCATTTAAAACAAAACTGTAGTTATTTATTGTAATTCTAGGGGGGATTTTTCTTCTCTCCTGATTAAATGGAAAGTACTATTAGAACATGTAGTAATGATTTACACGTTACAGCCTGAAATCTCTTGCAGAGTTGGAGGTGGTGAAGTGTAAGGATGGTGCTTTAGAATCACACATGTCGTCTTATTTTTGCCACACGTGAAAAGACTGAGAATAACCAGGCTGTTTTACCTTCTGTTTTTAGTGTGTATAAACCCATATTTTCTGAGATACAGGACGAGGAAAACTTGGACAAAGGATAGCACAACTTCTATTGGAAATGTTGACTTTCAACTACAGCAACTAAAATCTGTGTGATGTCTGCTTTGATTATTTCCACCTTTTGAAAAAAAGCCTTAAAAAAATGTCATAAGCTACTTCCAAGAATTTCACTTACTGCCTCTAAGGCAATACTGTAATTGTTCTTGATTCTTGCTTGCTAAATGAGCTGAACTGGGGAGACCTACTGTTCAGTAAAATGTTTGTGTCATTTGTGTGCCAGGTATTTCATACAAAATGAATACAAAATGACAGCTTTAGTCTGATGAGATAATGCTTTCATATTGTAGAAATTATTCATACTTAATTTTGTGAATTTTCATATATTTCACAAGGCTTGTTGGTGGCAAAACTAGACTGAGGTTTTGTCATTTCAAATTGAACTAATTTAGATGGGGGTTAATTGCTTTAGTAGCCTAGCGTATTTTTGATAAAACTGTAACTGGCAAATATTATTACGTTCTTTTGTTCCACTTATATTGTTCCAAAAATACTACTTTTTGATTAAAAAGATGTTATGTGTTATCGATGGATCCTGTACATTGCTTCAGAATGAAGGACTTAAGGAGTTTGTGTGCTTTGACAGCATGTGTGATTTGCAAGATTCGTAAGTTGTGAGCTTATTGTAAAAGTGTGTGCATGTGTGTGGCAAAAGACTGCTATGCAAGTAGAAGAAACTAAAAATAACACAGAAATATGTGAGGTAAGCAAGAACATATGAGCCAGGCTAACCACTCAATATGCTTACTTTGAAAGCAAGCCTGGATGCAGTAGTTTTCATATCACTATTCTACAACAACAAAATAAGGGAGGCAAAAATAAGTACAAGCCTGAAATAAAAAGACAAAAATTTAAAAGGAGACTAGTCAGGTGGGGAAAAACATTTGAAAATCAAGTCTTTCTGTCAAATCCAAGACTGCAGGTCATTGTTAAATTAATTCATACTCAAATATACAGAGTTTTTATGGCATTTAAGGTGGAAGCCTTGGACTAGACTATAACCAACCAATCAAAAGAGATTCAGTTGTTGAGAATTTGGTTTGTCACCAAATAAGAGATGGTAAAGGTCAAATGACAGTCAATAAAAGTGGAGGTCATAGTTGAACCTGGAACAGGAGAACAATTTGTTTTCTTTTCCAAATCTTCTGTCTCTAACTGGAAATGCTGTCATGGACACCGGTCCACAAAGTGGTCAAAATTTATTTCTTAGTGAACATTTATTATTCTGAGATACCATTATAATAGAAATACTTTTTTCTGTGTAACTGGCATTCTTCTGGCCAGTGCTTTAGCTTTGCAAGTTGTAAATGAAATATGGGAGTTCTGATTTGGGGTTTAAACAATGTATGTCACTGTGTAAATTTCAGTCCAGTGTACATTTTTATTTGGCCGTCAAGTGCTGGATTCACTTATATTGGGAAAACATTTGCTTCATTTCTAAAACAAAATGAAAAAAATCATTTGTCAGTCAGAGGGAGGTGGGGAAATGTGCTCACACTCACCCGATTTTATTGGCCTTACAATAATGACTTGTGTTTGACACAAGGGATTATGGGGTTGGTGAATGACAGACCCACCCACCTTTTCCTCATTTGCAACAGGCTGAGCATGCTTTTTGGGTCAAGAAACCACAGTGCTGCCTGTTTATTGATGGACACAGCTTTGAAAGGAGCTGAATGGAGAAGAGTTGGTTGTCTCCAACATTGCTCAATATTCACTTACTGCTATACAAATAACTATGTGACAATAGTAGCTATAGTCATGTGAATATGCCCTCTCTATTTTCTGTAGCTGTTTTTGCTTTACCCACTTGCCATGGAAAACTTCTGAATGGGTTGTTCAATGATTAACATAAAAGTACCATGTTATGAAGGGTGGAGATGTATGTCTTAACAGACAGGTTAAATTACATGATTCTTAATAGTGACAGTGTTTGAGGTGTATTTGCTTTGAGTACAATAAAATTCCCCTCTTTGACTGTTTATATAGTAAGCAAGAATCCATTAAACAGGCAAGGAGGACAAATATTTAATGAAGATCCAAAGAGGTAGTATAATTTCTGTATGTTTGCAATGCACTGCTCTGTTTAGCTGCTGATTAAATCTTCTGATCTCGAGGAAGTCTTCTAGTCATCTGCTTTGATGTAATATTCTATAATACCATTTAAGCTAGAGGGGTAGGAGTTTAAGTCTTAAGATTGTTTTCTCTTAAGGATAAAAATTGTATGAAGTCCTCTCACAGCCCTAGTTGAACTTTAGTGGGAATAGTGTGAACAAAGTCTGGGAAGGAGGGGAGCAGAACAGGGAGTAGTTGATCACCGTAGTAATTCAGGGCTGAAGAAAAGACCTTTCTGAGTTAAATAACAATCTTATCTCACTTCAGTTATAAGTGAGATAAGATTGTTATAGTCATCACAGTCTACCTTTAAGTACATTGCCCTGTTGCTCTTCCTGGAAAGATGTTTCAAAACCTCTCTCCTAATGCTTAGATCTTTCTTTGAACTTTCAGCCTAGATATATTCTTGGATTCCTAATTTTTAATCTCTCCATATTGTTATTTAAACCCAGCTCCTTCCTTGGTGTATAGCCCTCAATAAATTATAAACATTGATCATGTGTCTCCCTCAGCTTTTATGTGCTAGGATCAAACAAGCAGAGCAAGCACCTTTTAGTCTGTCTGGCAAAACAGAATAAATAGGAAGATACAGAGGCCAGTAACTTGATTCTCCTGAATTCTGAACCTTGTACCTGAAGTGTTTGCTCAAAGTCTTGAATAAGACTGCTAATGCTCCACTAGCTCTTTTGAAACTACTTTGTCAGACACTGGTGAATATCAAGTTTGTTTTACAGATAGGCCAGCTTGGTTTAATCTGTTAATAGTTAACATGGGGGTGTGATTTATCTTTTTGTGTTGCTCGCAATTGATAAGAGACCATCACAGAAATAATCACAGAAATTCTGCTATTCGTAATCATGTGGCTTTGAAGAGTTGCTAAAGGTTTTGCCATTTCTAATACATCTGTGGAAATGCTCCTCCAATTTCTTCTGTAAGTTAGCAAGAACCTCCCTTGTATCAAGAAGGCTTCCTGTAACCAGTTGTTATCAAAACACCTCTGCTTTTCACCATGTTTACAGACATGTGAGTCTAAACAATTTTAAAGAAGTCCATTCAATATGTTACCATTAGTCAATATATCAACTTTATTTTTGTGTTATGTTTATATTTCCAACTCAGTCAATAATTGCTGGGTGATAGTAGATCAAATTCTTTACTGAGTTTCCTTTCCCATAATATTTGCTTTTAAAAGGATTGGCTTCTTCCTCCCACCAAGCATTTGTAAATACTGATTAAGACCTCTCCTGAGTCTTCTCCAGGATAAAATTCAGCTCTTCCTGCCTTTATTCATATGACAGATGCTCCAAGACCCATATCTTCTCTGTGTCCTAGATGTAGATATTGGATGTTCACTGGTATGTCCATGTCCGTTCTGTACTGGGGAGCCCAGAACAGGAGGCAATATTCCAGATGTGACCTCACTGGTGCTGAGGGGAAGGATCATCTCAGCCTACTGGCACTGTTTTTCCTAACACAGAAAGTGCTGACTTTCATTGCTACATGGGCACTTTGCTGACTCCTGTTCAACTTCTTGCCCACCAGGACCCTCCCCATCCTTTAATACCCAGTTCTTTCCCCCTGGCTGGGCCCAAGACTTTCACCAGTGCACACAGTTATTTCTCTCTGGGTGAAGAACATCTATTTCCTTTTGCTGAACTTTATTTCTCCAGCCTGTTGAGGTCCCCCTTAACGGCAGCACAACTACTCCTTATTTCTCATGCTCTGTCAACTTGCTGAGGGTGCACTCAGTCCCATTGTTCTGGTCTTTAAGGGAAATGGCCCCAATATCAACAGGGATGCACAATTAATAATGTTCCCAGCTGAATTTTGTGACACTGATCACAGTCCTCCGAGCCCAACAATTCCACTACTTTCCATTTCACCTCACTTTCGTGCTTCATTAATAATAATGTAATTGTTAGTAATAATAGTTAGTAACATCAGTAATAATTTTACTACTGCTGTGTGACCAGGAAAATTAACAGATAAAAATATCTCTTCACTATCTTTTCTTGCTCTGGTTTAATAGCATTGACACGTGTGTGTACACACGTGCACCAGCTGACAGTTGCCTTTTTGTCTATGTTTGAGTGTATGACTGTGAATTACTCATACCATATGTTTGACACAGGGAAGATACTGTTTTACATGTCATAGAGGCACTGCATTTTTTTTGCATAAAATTTTTTTCCCCACCTCATTTTTATAGGTCGGATGAACCTCTGGGCTTGTTATAGTTATGGAGAATTTGAAATATGTAATCTTGAAATTGATTGCAAAATACAGGTGAATTAATTGCTCTATATCTGACATTTTTGGAGCCAAATGGCCTTTCATTCAGGTGAAGAGATTGTGTACCTTATGTTAAAAAATGCAAGAGCTTTTTTATGTTTCCTTCAAATAGCAAAAAAATTTTTTGAGAAAAATTGCTTCTGTATTCCATACTTTCTCTTACTATTCACACTCACCTGCTTTGCCAGCAGCAGTGAGAAAAGACACTGAACTACCCTCATTGCAAGCAATGCTTAAGATTTCTAGGGTGAGCCTCAGCCCTCTGTGTTTAAGCTCAAATTATTTAAGTTTGGTCTAGGATCAAGCTGGTTTGCTGCAGGAAAATTTATTCATTATTGCTTGAAGAGAAGGAGTTTTCTGTTTGTTTAGCAAGTGACTTTTTTTAGGTAAAAAAGATATATTTTGTTTGTGTGTGTGCATACAGAAGAGTGATGAAAAGGAACTTTTAACCAAACAGCTTTCCATTTTCTTAATACTGCAAAGATAGCACTTGAAATACTGAAAATTGTGATTCTCTTTTTTTCTCCGCCTTGAAATGAGGATATAGTGTCCGAGGGACAGTGATGAGCTAATTGTACTTTCAACTTAATACCTTAACACTGATTTTGAGAAGCAATCTAGTCTTTGCATTTTGATTCTGAATTCACATTCTGTAGCAACTCCACCAGAAAAATGGGAGAATTTTGCTTTTCTGTGTGATGCTAAGGCCTCTCAGGATGCCTCCAGAATTTGGAGAGAAATGACCCTTGGCATCTAAGCTGCTGTGAACAGGTGGGAATTGAAAAACTGTGAATAGGCACCTGTGCAAGTAAGCCGCTCTAGCCTTTACTTTTATTTCTAAAATCAATATAAATGCATGTATACTCATCATCTGAATTTCAGAAAAATAATTGCTTTTGTTTTTTCTTCTTTTTGTTGTTGTCTATAATTTCATCCTAACACTGGACCTCTGTTTAACTTGGAAAGGCAGAGCAAATCCTTTTCAACTGAGGTTATAAAAGGTGCAGATATAGTTATTAAGTAAAATGTTGCACATTTTCTGCAGAACAATGGAGAAAATGATTTAATATTTTTTCCTACTATATAATTTTCCAGATTGCTAACCAAACATTTTGTGTCATTTAAGTTTCTGCAAGTAAAGAAAACTGTTCAGAGAGGTAAAAAAGGTGTTTAATCTTTTGTAAACTGCAAACAGTAGACTTTTTTTTCCTGAAATTGACAACAGAAAAATGTGTTCTGAGATTGTATTTATTTACAATGGGATCTTAGTGGATATCTGAAAAAAAAAATTGAAGTTAGCTGTTAGGGATATAGATTATTTTGATAAATGGCAAAGTATCAGTTAATAGAGATACTGGATTTTATACATGAACTAATATTTTAACCCTAATATTTTAGCTTCTGGATGGAGATAAACTGGGCTGCTTCTGTCCTTGTCATAATTTAGCATTTATATAGTGTTTACAAGGTAAAAAACTCCTTATAGATATTAATGATCTTCATTACACCCTCTGAAGGCAGGTAGGTATTCTGCAATTAATGGTATAGGACAAATATATTTCAGACTCAAGAGTTTGAATTTTGGTGTAAATGTGTTTGAAGTTTATAAAGGGCAGACTATATCCCTCAGAATCCAGAATCAGCTGTTACAAGATATGCTCTCATTTTTAAGGAACAAAGATACAGGGTTTCATTCAGAACACTTGAATAACATCGCGTCTCTTTGATAACAAAGTCTAGTCAGACATGGTTTTTCCTGGATAAAAGTGTTGGATACTATAAAGAACATTTTTTTAAAGGTTCACACAGAACAGATCTTTAATTTACAGAGATTCTATAAGAGTCAGCTTCCATTTTTTTGTAAAAAGGTATTTACACGTGGAAAGAGGGAACTTGTCTTTCCTGTCTCCACCCTCCTTGGTTGACAGACTTTCCCTCCAGCAAGCAGTTGACAGCAATCAGTTTGCGGATTATTTCTGGAAGGAAAAAGTTTACAGCTTTTCTCCAACAGTAAGATTAAAAATAAAGTAGCTGTCATCTATTTCCATGGCTTAACTAGTTAAAATCATAGCCACAAAAATGCCATATTACTCAGCTAAGCTGTTCACTGCATTTTATACAGTAAGCAGACCTTATTAAATAAAGGCAGTCAAGCCTTGCAAACAATAGCTTGTAACACAACATTTTAAAAAATTAAATTTTTACTGGAAGTTCAGAATTTGTTATTTATTGTTTCTAGATACACCAATTCTTTAAAATAAGCCTTACACAGATATTATAATGAAATATTTAATTTGGTGACCTTGCTACATATGAAGAACATGCAGGATGAAAGAAGTTTGGATCTTATAACAGCCACATTCTTGAGCATCTTCCAGACCTGGCTCACATTAATCCTCACAGCACTGTGTTTTCCAGTGCACCATTTATAAAGGTAAATACTGTCAAGTTTAAGATGGAAAATAATTTGCAGTTGTCAGCTTTGACACTTTCTAGTGCTTGATTCTTGAGATGTAATATGGAAATAAACATTTAAGGGTTTTTTTCTATATTGCCACAGTCAGAAATCTTTTAGACCTAATCCCCCAACATTTCAGTCTCACAAATTATGACTCTGCTTCCTTTGCACCACATTCTACCTTTAGTTTATTCTGTAAATAAATGGTTCCATTTACTTAGACGGTTTGTTGGGCTTTCTAAGTCTACTTAATTTACAGAATTTCATTGTATGTGTTTGATTTTGTTCTGTACTATACAATGTGAAGTCTTCCAGTAGTTTTGGCAGCTTCATATCACTGATTTCCTGGCCGTGGTATTTCCCTCCCATCCTATAGTAGAGTAATGAAATATCCTTACTATGCGTAGACTTTTTTGTGCTTTTAGGGTTTTCTAAATTCAAAATCTGATATGTCCACTGGAGAATGAAGAAGAACAAAAGGCTCTTTATTTTCATATTCTGCTGCATTCTTATCTTAGCTGTAAGTTTCTGGATACTAAAGTAAGATTCATGCCTGTACACTGCAAACACTCCTGAGAGCTTAGGCCTCTTTAGCAAGTTAGAACACTGAACACCTGTGTTGTTGTCACTCTTTTTTTAATCCCCCCTCTGCAAAATTATGGAAGTTTAAGACAGTTATTTAAATGGTTAATGGCTGGCTTTTTATGCTTGCAGTTTATCTCCTTTATCCTGAGAGTATAAATAGTGCCAGTGATAGAAAACCAAAGTTTCAAAACTAAATTTATCTTGAAAAGAGAACTGTTATGATAATTATGCATAGAGCTTTAGAAAATGGAAATAATATAAATCTTCACTAAATAGTCATTACTCAAATTTAGATAATCTGCTATTCTGAAAAGAACACTGTATCATTCTTCCTTTGAACCCTTGTGTGGTCACACGCACAGAACATGGTGCTGTAATACTCCAAGGAATTGTTCTACTTTGCTTCTATAGTGAAGCAGTTTCCTTTAATCAAATGGAAGCCAGTAGAAATACAGAAGCATCAAACAAGGCTCTCTGTTGCCTGCTGGGAGATATTTAAATTTGTGCTAGCTTGCACTAGAAGGAAATGCTGTTAAAGCATTTTGTTTTGTTTCTGTGAAAACTCTAATATTCAGTGTGTAAAATTGCCATTAAAAGGAAGTCAGATAATATTGTATATACTGATTAAGGCAATTAACTGTTCAGCCAGTTGTGGAATAATATCATACATATTTTAACATGTTTATTCCTGTACAAGCTGATCATATTACTTTATACAATAAATAAAAAGTATGGGCTACTCTGTTGTTTCTACTTTACTTTTCATGATCNAATAATTATGTAGGTCTTAAATTGCAAGCATTGTTTCAGTCAACATGATTTTGCATTTATCTATAAATGATTCCTTGCTAAAAAGATTCAGAAAAAGAAGAATGTTAAAATTAGAGAGTAATTTTTAAAAATTGTGAATAAAAAAATATCAGTTTTCTCTGCATATGCTGTATTATATGTGCATTAGTATTTTGATACATTCTCTGTCTGTTCAGCCGTGTGCTGTTGATCCTAGTCCCACAAAATGTGTTAATTGTGCATAGCTATTAATAGCAATAGTTACTTTATGATTTTTCTTTGGGGTTTTTTTTTGTTGTTGTGGATAGTAAGATTAAATTTGTTTTTTCAATTTTGTTATAATCTTTTTTTTTAAACAGATGGAGCAACCAAGCATATACTGTGAGTTGTTATCTAGGAAGCTTTAGGTAAGATTCAGAATTAAGTTTTGGGTTTGTACCTATTGAATGAGGCATTTTCAGTATGAGAATGTGCCTCATGTACAGTGGTTTAAATGTATTGTGTAATTGAGGTGAATTTGGTCTTAGCACTTTAAAATGTACGACATGAAGAAATTTTAGGTATCAGCAAAGGGTTGGTGAGAAACTTTTGGAGGGAATTTACCTGTCCGCACACGATTTCAGCATAATATTACCTGAGAAAACGTTGATTATGTTTAATAGAATTACTGTCTTCCTATCCCTAACTAACTTTAAAAGAACTGCAGGTTTCAGGAATCTGAGTTGTAGGACAGAATTACCATGCTGGCAGCAGGAAATCTGTATAAATAGCGGGGTTTGTTTCACCTACCTTAATGGAAAATATTGTTGGGTTTTTTTTTAATGAAGAGCTAGGAGAAAACTTGTTTCCCCTTCCACAAATTATCTGAGGAATTTAACTTCCTAAGTGAACTAATTTATTGTACTACCCGAGCTTCAGGATTCCTCAAAATACAAATTCTACCTTCCAGTTAGTTAGATAAGTATCCAAGTATGGAATCATTTCATCTTGACCTTTTAATATCTAACTTATTTGAATTTTGCTTCTGAGTAAATACCTACTTAGCTTTAATGCCTTCCTGTTTAATGTGGAATGGTTCTAAAAAGTGAGTATTACCATCTAATTGTTAAGGTAATAAGGAAAACATTTTCCCTATTTGAGGTTTTATACATTAGTTTCTTCCTATTTAATGTCAAGAGAATGAGTTTAGGAAGGCTGAATGAAATGGGAGGAGCTATAAATGGTTTTCCTCCGAGGTAACTAGACAATCCTTTCAAAGTTAAACTGAACTAATAATTTTTATTTAAATCTTATTAATTCAATAGGTATATAACACTTCTGTCTTCCCTCCATTCAGTGTATTTTACTGAATGGCCATTATATTTCTTAAGAAATATCTGTACAGATCAATATTTTAGATTTAACTTGTCCTAATACTCCAGAGTTTTCTTATATTGATGTGACCTCAGATCCTAGCTGGCAAAGTAAGGTGTACTCTGTGTGATTGTCTGAGGGCAGTTAATTAATGTGCTCCAGTCGTAGATCCACGTTATCTCCCAGTGAAAATGCAGACAAGTTAAAAATACTGTTGTACCTTCTTGCCAAATAGATTTCATCTCCTGCATGTGAAACTGTTATTTTGGAGAGGCTAGTAGAGAGTAAATAGAATATAATAAAAAAAATCATGTACTGTTCTTTCTGAGGGGAGCAAAGGATATGAAACACATTGAACAATAGGGTGGAAAGATAGATGCTCCTGTTTTAATGCAGTCTAGGTAAGAGGAATGCCTGGGATTAATCTAGTGGTAAATTACTTTCTATCCTACACTCATAATCTGTGCTTATTGGACTTGTTATTGTGTGGTAATCCAATTTCTCCATATGACACCAGTGTAAAAGGGAACTGTCTTTGCCTGCAGAGACCAGTGCCATCTATTTTCCTGTTCATCTCTTGCACAGGCCAGAAAGTGATTGTACACTGCACTGCATTTCTAAGTGCAGCCTTCTTTGCCCTTCATTTGGCATTCTTTAATTCTTCATTTGGCGCAGAAAACTCAAGAACTGAATCTGTTTTGATCTGCTGGGCTTGACTTTATAGATGGGGCTCAGATTGGCTGTCAGTGGAAAAGCTGAGCTTTTTGCTGTGAATAATCAACAGCTGGCCAGCAGCTGTATGTGGAAAGGGCTCAACTGTAGAGCCTTGTTGTGAAGAGCCAGTGTTTTATTATCCATATAATTGGTGTCTGAAACCCATCTGCAGCCAAGTGTTAACAAATTGCTCAGGTTAGAAATTAACCATCTCTAGCAGTGATAGCCAATTCCTGGAGAAAACCATGGATGCTATAGGAATTAGCCACTCTCTTTCATTTAAGAAGCATCAGAACAAAAGTATGTCGCTCAGTAAAATAGCAATACATGAAACTGAGGGGTTTTGCTGAAACAAACCTTAGAAGAAATGAGAAAATGGCACAAAAGTGTAAAATGAAGGAAATGCTCATGACCTGTAAATAACTACTTGAAGTGTGAATTCAGACACTGCTTTGTGAGAGCTTTTAGATGGAATGGTAGATGAAGGCAAATAGTAAGGAACAGAAAACTTGCTTGCTTGTGATTTGTTGTGCTAAGAAAAGCAGAAATTTGCCTCTGTAAATAAGCAAGATTGCACTAGACACCAAGTTCCATCATCTGTCTCTTTTCTTAATCAGAAAAAACTTGGAGAACTATGTAATTTTATGTGGCTGTCTAGGTCAGCTGTAGTTGAGCTGATTCCACCTTTAGCAAGAACCAACTCTTTTCATGCTAAAATAATCAAGATAAGAATGGAAAAGACAGGTCCATCATGCTTTGAATCATTCCATCTCTGATCTGTGTAATTTGCCCAAGGGATTGCTAGAGAACTTCAGTTTTCTCATTTATTTTTTTTAGAGCTCTTTAGTCTTCTACCTGGGGAAGCAGTTATTAAATCTGCACAGTGCACTCTAACTCACTTTTGAAAGACTTGCACCTGCTTCCACTGAGAAGCCAGACAAGGTATTGGATGAGGAGAGGTCTGAGCACACTTCTTGCCCCTGACTTGTTGAACAACTGTTGAGCAACAAGAACTGTAATTGTTGAAACCAAACCTAGTCATGTTGAAAGTGGGAAGAGATTAATTCTTCCAGAATGGAATGTTGATTTTTTTTTTATGTTGTGGGTAATACAGATTTTTTTCTCCACGCTGGCTTAAAAGTATGAGAACCTGTAATCTGCAGCATGTGCAGTGTGCAAGATGATAGAGTCTACCAAAAGTGTTATTTCCTGCACCATTTTGTCTCTTGCTGTATGTGTAAAACTTGCTATAGAATAAGCATTTAACATTTCTTTCTCTTACCTATCTCTACTTTAAGACCTTTTTCCTAATTCCCATACAGTGTGTTATTTGTGGTCACATTGTATGTATTGCTAGAATATAGATGGTGTTTTGGTTGGATTTTTTTTTTGTTTGTTTAACACTGGTAGAGCTAGCTCTGACCTTATTCTGTTCCTTTAAAATGAATTGTGAATACTTCTGTCATAGATTATAGGCTCAGACAATAAATTCAGATTGGAAGACACCTCAGGAGTTATCTTGGTCCAGCCCTCTGCTCAAAAAGTGTTGAAGTCAGGATTGGTTACTCAGGGTTTTCCCAGTTTGGTCTGGAAAACATCTAAGGACAGAGACAGTACCACATCCTGGGACAGCCTGTTCCCATGCCTGACTATCCTTGGACAAAAACTGCTTTTCTTTATAGGCATTTGGAATCTTGTGTTCCAGCTTACATCTGTTGTCTTGTGTCCTCACACCAAGCAACACCCTGAAGAGCCTGACTCTGCTCTTGTGGTGACCTCCTCGTAGGCAAGTTCTTTTGTTATTGATAGTAGTTTTATAGATGTTAAAGTACTCTGCCTCACTTAGAAGATTAGCTTCCTTTTTTGTGGTTCTGATACAAAAAAGCTATTTGAGGCAATTTGTCCTGTGTGTCTTATCTTCTCTGTCAAAGATGTGGGTGCTTAAAGAGAAGGCTCAGAAAGACCTTATCAGTGTTTATAAATATCTAATTGGAGAGCGCAAAGATGAACCCCTACCCTTCTCAGTGGTGCCCAGTGGCAGAACAAGAGGTAATGGACATAAAGTGAAGCACCTGAATTCCATATGAACATAAGAAAAGGTTTTTTACTGTAAGGGAGGTTTGGGTTTGGTTTATTTATTATTATCTGGAAATAATAAAAAGTAATCTCATGTAGAAGTAAGTTTTATATGATGATGGAAAGACGAAATGAGATGCAAGTTAACGGGAGCTGACTGAACAACTAAAATATTTTTGTAAGGAACAATTGTTTTTAATGTTATATTCTTAATTGCCTTTTATTCAGAGGCATATATCTGCTGAAATGAGAATACAATGTCTTTATTTTTTTTTCCATCTGTGAAGCCACTGAGTCTCTTTGTTTCTGCAATGTTAAGCATTTTAGTAAAAGTTGTTGGTATGTCTCCAATCAATTCCTACTATTCCAATAGGAAAAAAAAGGCAAAGTATTCTGACTCACTGTATAACAAAAAAAAATTTTCATTTTCATTATCTCACATTTTATTAAGCAAGTAACATTAATAGAAATTTATTCTGCTAGGTACACAAACCAGAACAAATTTGTTGTTTAAGATAACTGTTCAATATAAGTCTGAATTAAATTTTCCAGAGGACAAACTTGAAAATTTGTAGAGGCATTTTAAGATTCATGGCTTGTAACTGGGGATATTCAGAATTACAGATTATTAGCTAAATTGGAAAATAGTGTATGTTGAGGGATTGCCAAACATTTCTGTGATGGTATTTAAGACCTTTATTTGTAGATAAGTATGTGTTCTGAAATATCAGCATTCTTTGCTTATTAGGGCAAGTAAACTTGGAGAGTTGTATCTCATGCAATAATCTCTTGTATCTCTCCAGAATCATTTGGAGCTGACGATGCCAAGGGCCATATTTAGGTAATGCTGCTCCATAATTCAGAATGTCAGACAAAGCTGTTTGCATCATGTGATTACACACAGATCCCTCTTCATGCCCTATAATTTTGGCACCTAATAAAGCTAAAATTAGGACTCTCCAAATTAGACTCCCAAAGTCAGTGGTGGATTCAGAAACTAATTCAACTAAGTTAGGAACAGAATCTGCATTGATTTCACAAAGGATCCTCATTTCATGCAAACCTAAAGAACAACTATTTAATTAAATTACATCTTTAGGGGAAAGGGTATGTTCATTCTATCCCCATCTTTACCTGACTCCCTCCTCATGTAACTTGGAAAGGAAGATAGTTTTCAGTAGACTGTGCTCGTTGTTTCGGTGTTTGATTGGGATTTTTTAAACAAGGTCTTTTATTTATCTCACAGATTAGCTGTTCTTGTCTCTTGTACTAGTAGATAGAATATCTGAGTGTAAGGCTGAAAATTGTTTCATTGAAAATTGATCCCTGTGCCACCCAAAGTGGTGTTCTAAGCTATTGTCATCTAAGAAGCCTAAAAAGAGAATCTACATGTATATTTTTTTCTGCACCTGTTCCATATTATTGTCTAATTAAAATATATTAAAAATATGTTGCACGTCACTAGCAATTGCTAGTCCTAAGGCAAAGCTCTGTTTACGAAATAGTCCTTGAGACCAGCTTTCCTCTGCTTGGAGATCACTTCCCCACCTGTGAAGTAGTCCCAGGGAAACTCAGTAATTCAATATAAATGCATCAGCAACAGAGAGAAAGCCACACACTGAGATTTTCCTATCATTTCATGTCTGTCATGGAAGTTTTCAAGCAAAGATTGTCAGGCTTCTATTTTTATATTAGAAAATACATCTCCAGTAGATTGGATGGCACGGTTTTATGAGGACTTGATTTTGAGAATACTGAAAATGAGAAACAAATTTTCTTTCAAACGCTAAACCTCTAATCCTTCCAAAGTGGCAGTTAATTCACTAGCACCGTTAAGAATTATATCTCTGTTCTGGTTTTCTCCTTGGCTAGTAGAACCCTAAGCATTCAGTGTGCTTTGTTTCCTCTGCCAGAGCAGTAATTATAGAATGGGTTGGGTTGAAAGGGACTTTACCCCCTGCCATGGGCAGGGACACCTTCCCCTGGACCAGGCTGCTCAAAGCACCATCCAGCCTGGAACACTGTCAGGAGTGGGGCATTCCCAGCTTCCCTGGGCAACCTGTCCCAGTGCCTCACCCCTTCAAAGTGAGACATTTCTTCCAAATGTGCAATATAAATCTACCCTCTGCCAGTTTAAGGCCATTCCCCCTTGTGCTGTCACTGCATGCCCTCGTAAAAAGCTCCTCTCCAGCTCTCTTGCAGGCCCCTTTAGGTACAGGAAAGTTCATAATGTCTCCCCAAAGTCTTCTCCTGCCCCAAATCTCAGCCTGTTTTCTCAGCCTGTATGTGTATGTCTAGCACTAGGTGATATCTGGATGAACGTCACACTGTCTCCACAATTGCTTATATAAATTTTCTATATAACAATACTCTTCAGTTTTACTGAAAGTTCTGAAAATAAGGCATTACATGTTTCAATAGCCTACATCATAATTTAGTATGAAACTCATGGTTAGAAGGGTCTACCTTTGGGGATTTAGACTCTTAAAGAGGCATCAGAATCTGTATCTGGAGTGATCTGATAAAGGTGTTTTGTTTTTGGTTTGGTTTTTTTTTTTTAAGTATAAACAGTCTTTGAATAAGAACAAGTCGTGCTCAGAAGCATTTCTGGTATTATCAAGTTTTCTATTTCAACCATGAAAGTGATAATCATTCTCTCAAATAGAAGATTGCCTTCAGATTTTAAAAGCATTCTTTTAGCTGGAAGTGAATTTTCGTTTTTGTTCTCTTATTATCAATCTATGGTGACTGCGTTAGGTAAGGTTTTTCCTGTACTGATAAATTTTGCTAAGAACATTTCACTTACTAAGTTTTAAAGCTTTGCTGTTTGGGGCATTAAATGTAAATTGAAATGAAGTTTTGTTGAGGCTTCTTGGTTTTGATGTGTTTGCCAGAAACTTAACTGCAAATGTAAATGAGGTTTTAAAGATAGATATATATAGAGGTAGATTTCTAGAGGAAATGTCTTTAACCCAAATTTGAATTGCTGCATTTCTAAAATGTTTTTGTTGATATGGGTTTATTGTAATAGCTTTTTCAAAGAGAGAAGAAAAAGATACTGTCTCCTTAAAGCCACAGCTGTGGAAACACTGTTCATATCTTTCTTTCAATTTTGTTTTGTAAACGTATTTAGAAACAACAACATGAAGACCAAAAAAAA